>WOVY01001858.1:600000-992500 GCA_013436015.1 Rhipicephalus annulatus | reverse complement strand
GACGCGTGTGTTTGGTAAGCATGGAAGTTACTCCAACTGCATTTGCAAGCAGAGGAAGTTATTTTCACTGTATTCACAGGCAGACGTGTGGTCGTGCATGCGATTATTGTTGCTGAGTAAATGCATCCTCATACGCCAAAACAAGCGTTACGATTACAAATACCGATTTTATTAGTTAGCATGAAAAAATAACAGACAGGTGGCCATGTGGTAGAAAATTCGCTTGCCATGCAAATGACAAATGTTTGATCCACACGGTGCCGCAGATTTTTTTTATAGTTTTTTATCTGCATCATTGCTCGTTGTTTTTGGTGTTGCATAAGATGATGATTTTTCGCTCATAACCAATGACACCAGAATTTCTGCGAAACGAGTTCTACAACGCTGTCGCGTTAAAATTATGGACTATGCTGGTACTCCTGATTCATTTGCATATTACAACCGAAAGGCACAAGGCCACCCATTTTTCTTTCTGTAGTCGATGCATTTAACTTCCTCCGTTCACCTGCAAATTCTTTCTGTGCCCGACGTGGTGTTGGCCTTCAAAATTGGAGTCACTGCTTTCGTACTTCACCTGGTGTTGCCCAGCCACCACCATGACTGGTGCACTGTTGGCCAGTAAATGATGTCGTGTGAGGACTTCACTTTGAGGTGTCACGACATTATGATGACGTCATAAATTTCACCGAATAGGGACGTCATCACGAGGTCTAGTCATCACGCCACCTGCCTGGCACCCCTACAGCAACGGTCAATTTTCGCTTTCGATGGGGCATGTACCCCTTTCGCCTAAATATAAAATAAAAATATGAACAAATATGTAAACAGAAACACCGCATTTTCTGCGACAAAGGCGTTTTAACGCTTTCCCGTTAATACCCGCACGATGTTAGCGAGAGTGTTGTGTGCTCAAACGACATTAGTGGCGGACATGCTGGTCGTGAGTGGATATCCTTCCGTCGTTCCGCACATGAACGCCGGTTTCGAGCGTTGCTTAGCGCAGCGCGAATCGAAGGCCGCCACCTGCGGCAGTTTCGCGGTGGGAGTGACGGTGGACATGACGTGTGCTTCAACGCACACGTAGTACTACGATAGCTGAGATGGGTGTGGTTGACGTGCGTATCTCCGAATGAAAAGAACACCATAAGAACCTAACAAGATGAGGTTCTTCGCACAAGCATGTCATTGATGGAAATATTCATTATCTAAAGCTGATATAGGGACGAGGTGGTAGGAAATCACTCATTTTAAAATAGTTCCCCCGAGTTTCTTGCAAAACAGCGCGAAAAAAAAGAGAGTCGCTGGAAGTAATAAAAGAATGCGTCTACTAGGACAGGTAGTGACCGCGGAGGCGAACCATCAGTCTGAAGTAAGTAGAAGGACAATGATGTTTTGGAGCTCATTCGGCAAGCATTATCATATCATGAAAGGCACTACCGCTCAGGAAGAAAATATATAACAGCCACCTCTACCCCTAGTGAAATACGCCTCAGAGATTAGGAGGCTTACAAAGGGTGTCAATATCGAACCGAGGGTGACGCATCGAACAATGAAGAGAAAAATGGCGGCCTTATAACCTTGTGTGACCAGAAGAAAGCTGAGTGGCTCAGACAACAAACATGTGGTAAGGACATCATACTTGAATTTAAGGACAAGGAAGCTCTGTGGTACAACTTCTATTATTTCCTTCCGTCTTCGCGTGAGGAAATGATCTCGGCAAAGGCAAGATCAGAAATCTGTAAGAAAGGAAAATATCTTACAGTAGAGCTGTTGTCTTAAAGGTTTGCGATATGTCGCATATAAAAAATTATCATAAAGACCAACAAGGACTCGTCCCTAGGACCCACGAGGCAATCACGGTTACAAGATGCCAAGATTGAGAAATCGTCTCACCTAGGGTGAGCTTATGAGCTCATTGATTGGTTAATTGATATGTGGGGTTTAACATCTGAAAACCATCATGATTATGAGATACGCCACAGTGGAGGTCTCTGGAAATGTTGACCACCTGGGGTGCGTTCAAGATGCACCCAAATCTGCACTATCACCTTCATCAGAAATGCCACCGTCGCAGCCGGGATTCGATCCCGTGACCTGTGGGTCAGCAATCGAGTACCTTAGCCACTAGACCACCACAATGGGGTGACCTTACGAGCTCGAAAGCACTGTTGCAAAAAATTAAAAGTTTATTAAACTGCCCCATTCTTTCCAGTTTATCTCTTTCCCTACGGCTACTTCATTTTATCGTTTTTTGACCCTCTGTTGGTGTTCAGCTGTTTAACCGTTGGTCCCGTTGCTGAGCTGACTATACTTTTGTTTTTCAGAACCTCACCATGACCTAGAACATCTCTCACGTGTGGTAGCGCCTTACTGCAACACAAATTTCAAAGTCGATTCTCTGGGGAGTGTTTTGGACTGTTTTGTATAAGGCAACAGAAACTGTGCATTAGTCCCAACATCGAAGTCTTACTTACAGTGCTTCGCATTTAGTTTGTTGCAGAAAAGTCCAGAAAAGGAAGAACCAAAGTCTTACGGGTTGCTTCTGCATATAAAGGTTAGAGTAACGCTTTCAGGAAGCTAGATTTGAGCATCTCAACATGACTTCGTTCATGAAGCAGCGTTTCAAGTGGTACGGATGTTTCTGTCTGGTGTCGGGACTACCATTCTTTCAGCTACCAGGAGGTATTGAAGACCACAACAGCAAAAAACTGTGGAAGCAACTGTATTTAATCTATTCCTTCTTCTGTTTTTCCTTGTTAGTTGCCATCCATGTGCTTTATTTTTATCAAGTAATAGAAGCAGTTTTGAATAACGTCCACGTTTTCACAAAATCCCTCTACATTCTTCTGCTAGTCGTGGTTATCTTCAAGGTCGTTTTTAACTTTGGCTGTGCTGTTACGAAATCCCGCGCTCTTTACCATTTCTTCAGGTCGTCGGCCAAGTACGAAATCACTGCAGGATTTGTAGCACCCGAGCATTGCGGCCGAGCCACAACGCGTTCTGCCTTACGACTTTTGATTTCCCTGGCATTCATTGCCAACGTGTCAGGCAGCTGTTACCTGTCCTTCGAGTTCTTGGACTGCCTCGGTTACACTGGAATGTTTAACGCCCTCCTAAGGGCGGTGTGCGTCGGAGGCAACTTCGTCTTCTACGCGTTCGAAATGGTACAATTCATCGTCCTCAGGCCATGCGCTGAAGTGATTCGCCTCTATATTGAGCATCAACACAAGCTTCTTCGGACAGTGCTAGACGCTCGCCCCATCGTTCCTATCACAAACAGTTCGAGAGAGCTTGAAAAGATCAGGATACGCTTATGCGCGATCGTACTGCTCAAGCAGCAGCTGAACTCGATTTGGGGTTGGTCCATTATGGCCTCAGGAGCGATCGTCCTCATAGTCTCCTGCGTATGTGTATACTCTGTTTTCACCGAGGAATTTTCTGAAGCTCAGCACTTACTCACGATCCTGTACAGCGTTTCGTCAGCCCTAGACTTCGTCGATATCGGCATCGTGAGTCAGCAACTGGTGAACGAGGTGAGTGTAGGTCACATTGCGTTTTTTTGAGGATTTTTTGTTATCTCTACTTCACTTCCGTGTAAGTCAACAGTGATCACATCGTTAGTCACTTCTTAATCATTTCAGTTACGCAGCTTATCGCAAGGAATGCCGCTTTGCGTGGAAGGCAGGACGAGATCAGGAAGGGGAGAGACGAAGGAGACAAGGCGACCAATGAGGCGCTGCGATGGGCGAGGGTGGGTTGGGTGAGAAAAGGCTAAAATTGTCGAAAACCGTTTGAAAATAAGTTAAGATTATTCACGATAGTACAAATACTGAAATAATGAAGTAATGATCTAACTAAATAACTCATATTGCTGAAAACATTTTCGAAAGGCTTCAGATTCCGTACAAGAGGGAACGCCACCACCTCACCAAGCACGCTATTTCTTCACGCACAAAGGCTTCTTCCTGTATTTAATCATGCAGCGCTATGCACTTTCTCAGATTTACTTTTGGTGGAAACACATTTAGCACCGAATTCGGAACTACGTGAGGACTTACGCGAATAACTTTTAGATTTTATATTTGGGTGCCCTCAGAAACGCTGAGCGAGAAACGGAACGTCTTGGCACGTTTCCAGCTCAAGCTCAGAACACTGCCTGCCGCATTCCTGAAGCGTTATACAGTATATGAATAATCACAGGCACAAGCTACTGTTTGCTTTTATAGGCTTGCCTTCAAAAAATTGCAGATCCTTAATGTAAATTCTCTCAAGGGAGTACTGTGAAAAATTGCACTAGCACCCTCATCATGGAAATCCTTTGAGCGCACTACACTGAACTATAGGCCACAAACAATGTATGAAAATGACGCCCAAGCTTTGAAGGTACACACTGCAAATCGAAGTGTACACATGTTTGTTGCATAGATAGCTTGCGTAAAGCAATGTGTATTGACCTGCATGGAGTTTACTGTACCCTTCGTTAGTGGCGATTAAAGAAAACTCGTTTTCCTTTCCAGATGCGCAAAATACGACAAATACTTCAAAGGGCTCCCATTCATCCCCAAAACCAAGCCTATTATACCCAAGTTAGTACCTAATGTATTTCAATGTGCAAGAGAAGTGAGAACATAATGCTTTATGACTACATATGGAGCTTCGTAATACGGGTGTTCTTTATTTCGTATGTTGCAGTTAACCCACCTGAGGGCTTCAGTAAAGCCTAAAGAGATGGCTTTGTCCGGAGCTGGGTTTTTTCGCATTTGATCTGCCCCTCATCGTTTCAGTAAGCAAGCTCAAGATATTTTCTTATCGGTCTTGAAAACAGCAGCTATATCTTATACAAGTCACCAGTTATACAAGTACTGACTTGTATATCTTATACAAGTCAGTAATAATAAAAATTATTTGCAACAAAAACTGAATGTTTTTGCAAAAGACCTTAGACACTTGCCTGACGTTGCTGGCACTGTAAGTTAGCCTTGAGGAGCAGTATATCGAATATGTATTTCGCCCGTGAAAGCAGCAGTTATTCAAGAACCAACATTAGTACCACTTCACATAATAATATGAGTAGGTAACTCACAGTAACCCCAATCTGTCAGTCAAGGCAGTTGTTTTTATTCTATGCATTGATGAATTAGTAATGTGTGCTAGTTGTTTTAGGATCAGTCGTACCATTGCCTATAATACGATCTCTAATAAAGTAACAAGTGTGTTAAAGCAGGAAATGGAGAAGTCATAAAACAAAGATCCGTATGATAGTAGCATGCAAACATTCTTGATTACATAAATATGTACCTGTTAAGAAGCGTGGAATAACTGGTATTTATGAACTAATGTGTTGCAAATGCAATATGAAAATTGGCATACGACATTTGTAATGTGAGCAACTTCATGACTTCTGTTTTTCTGAGCAATTGCCAGAAACAACAAATGAAAATTTTAGTATGACGTAGTGAATTGCGGATGTGTTCGAAGGTTCATTTGCAGATTTCGTGTGTGTGTGCTTTGGCTACGCATTAAGAGGATACTGAGAGGCACAGCAAACATGATTTAACTGAATACAAGAAAAATAATTAGAAGAAAAACTCAACACTCAGTAAAAAAAACAACAGACATGGTTTACACAAAACGCTCTAAACAAATCTTCATAATGAACTATCAAAAATATTTTCAGTCCTTGCTAAACCCAACTAGCGTCTTCAACTATGGACAGTTTGAACTCACAATTGTATAGTAGCTCAAATGGAACGTCTTTACTTGTCTCTCTTGATCGGAGTTATTTTATAGAGTCAAACTTGGTTGTGTTTCGTCCCCAGCCGACGTTGGCAACGACCCTAGTGAAAACGCGCCATCTCGATGCGTAACGGGCAGAGCTGTAAGCTTTTCCCCCTTCACTGTCGTTAACGTGTCAGTGTGCTTTCGTTGTTTCAGCCTAAGTTGTAGGTTAGACGTAAATATAAGCTCGGCCCCTGCTCGAAATGATGATGTGGTGTCTCGGGCATTGATGATGGCTGGCGGCCAAAGAGGGACTGCCGCTGATGCGTCCAGAACTGCCGCAAGGGGCTGCAGCAGCTCCAAGAAGCCTCGCCGAACATCGTCGGGGTCAACGGCCATCCCAAAGAGTGCGTTTAGAAAAAAGCATTCAATGTTTGCGAGTACCAAGTACTGAACTATGAGAGAGACGTCCCGATTACAGGCAAAAGCGAACACTGACAATCTCCATGTACAGACTGCCGATGTAGTACTGCGAATGCAACGGTCGCACTATCAGTGTGCCAGTGTCATGATTTTCAGAACCGAACACTCGATGCTCCTGTCGACAGCATGCAGCTACATCTAACAACGTCTCTTAAACTTTCACAGGTATTATTGCATGTTAGTCCTCATTACCATGGTCATCAAACAGGCAAAGAAATCAGAAAGATAACATACGAACCATTGTGATTTACTGGTAAAACGTTTTACCTAAAACGTAATTTTCTCACAAACCTCGTGGATGCATTACTTTGTACTAGCCTTGCAGCGCATGTTTTTTTTTCTTTTTGCAGCTTGCAGGTGCAGTCGTCACGTATACAGTCATTCTCGTGCAAACGAGCGAGAGCATTAAAGCAGCCTGACTACAAAGTGGGAAGCCTTGCAGCCCACAGCATTCCTACTTCAAATAAAGATGCATTCGAATCTTTGCGATTTCTTCTTATGAGGCCAACTGAAGGGCGATCCATGGTCATAGTTATTGACATTGGGATGAAACCTTGAGGAGCAGCAAAGTAATTCATGTCAAAATTACCCAATACTGCATTTCCTTACCCAGTATAACAAACTGATTTCAATCTCTTGTAAATAAACAGTGTTATATATCTATTGAAATTTGCAAGTTTCTGACAAGTTTTTTTTTTATTGAAGGCTTATTCTACTAAAGTGTACCAGGTCAATTTTCTACATCTCTGATTACGCTCATAAAAATTGTGCTGGTATATATGGTTGTATGAAAGAATTATTCAAGGGTCATATCTGGCAAAAACATTTTGTGTTGTCTACAGGCCACTTCGAACTTTGGGCACCGAAGTTAAACTGTGCTATGCAAAATAAATTGTTTATTATTACTCGTTTGAGCAATTATTACAAGGCAATTTTTTCTTAAATAAAGAGCTGTTACTTCATAGGTCGTGACTATGCTAGTTGATCTATTTTTTTCTTAAATTTCATTATTTTGGGCATTAGCTCAATTGCAATATCCTGGGTGTTTTGCGTATTTTACAATACGAACAATTTTTTCGCGAGTAATATATTCGTAATATGTGTTTTGGGTGTTCTTATAATAAATGGTTAAATAATTCGGCAGCATATGAAGGAGAAACCTTGCCAGCATATTCTGAAATAGTTGGAAAAACTACTGCTTTGTCTCATATTGCGGCTTCGATCAGTTTTTTTAATGTAGTGGCCGAAGAAAAAATATGGCTTATATGTTGTTGCATAGTATGTTCTGTTAGCAAGATATACAGAGAGTTTCAAAAGAGTAGCTTTTCTTTTAAAAAGAGGAAACAAATTCCAACTTAACAACTACAAGGTATTTGAGATATTGCCTTGGCCTTACCTTTACTGCACAGTACTCCGCTCAAGATTCCAGCGGAGCTTTTCGGTAGCAAATAATGCAAATCATACAATAACTTGTCATTTCTTTTGGTAGTACTCTTCTATAGAAGGTCAAAAAGGGCCGTAGAGACGCTACGCATCTGCAAGGCATCATGTGCACTTTGTTGATGTGGTAGCTAATAACGATTTAGAATTTCACGTGCGATTGAGATTCAAGAGGGTGAGGGACGCCGGGGTCTTACTGGTGTGGTAGCTAGTCATGTGAAAAGAAAAATATGACGTCATTGTTTTAACTGCACGGCCCTCACGTAGTTAGGGATAATATGGTTTTAAACCCATTACCGTTTTGGTGGCGCGTGCTTGCACACATACACACGCAATCAAACAAACAATAACTGATGTTGCACCCTCCCCCCACAATCATAAAAAGTTCTGACTAAGCGTCTGCTAAATGGGATTTGCGTGCTATATAGTTACTTCTGGCGTGCACTCTCAAACGACGTTCAAGCCACAAGTTCAGTGATGTTACATTTGACCAAGTGACTTTTCGGTTGCCTCCTCTCTGAATACTGAAGAAAAAGCTCCTTTTATACGTAAAGTTCTTCCACGTGATGTCCAGCCCAGCTGGTGGTTGTTCCGTGAGTACTCTACTGCATGCCCAAGCACAAGTTTTGTTTTGTGTGTTTGTATAAGCCTCGTGGTGAACATTTATCCTTACTTACAGTGGCTCATCATATAAAACCTTCAGGTACTCATTAACACGCAAGCAGCACCGTTGAGGTGGTGCCTAGGCTTACTGAAAAAAAAATTAGAAAAGTTGAAATGAAGTCGACGTTTGCCTTGTTCCTCAGTAAAAGCTCCTCCGAGACTGCTTGCGATTTTCCAAAAAACTGCTTTATAATTTCTCCGCTACAGGAAGTGCTCCTTAGGAGCGGATGTTACTCCCCGTGAAACATGCAAAGCCATTGCCATTAACGGGGCCTCCATAGGAATTTTGTTACAGTACATTAGTCATGTCAGTACCGGTGTCAAGAACGAAAGAACAACATCTGCGTCAGCACAAGCATGTTTTACGCTTAAACACAAACTACCCAAACTCACTGTCACAGATATATAGAACTCTATCACTTGTAAAGTTGTAAATAACCCAGTAGAGGCTTGTGAATGCCTCTCTATCAGGATTTGACGACATCGGTACATGGCCCCAGCTCTCGGTGGCAGCAACGGCGTCCTGCCATAACTGAAAGGGAAATAGACAAAAAGAATATATTTTTAAATAATACAGTTATCGAAAACGACCTTGATATCTGCACAACAGAGAGCTACTGGAACATTTTGGTGAAACTTCAGTATTGCTCAGCAAAACGTGCGCCTTTCCAGAAGAATTAAACACACATAGGGTCCCATTGAAAAAAAGAAAAGGGAAACGCTCTGGGAAGCCACGCAGCTAGCAGTATGACAATGTAACTTTAACAACATGCTCAATGCAGTCTTTGCTATGGAGAATGAGGAATCGTTATCGATAACTTGTTTTTTTTTTCGTTTAATATATCCTTTTCCCCCTATTTCCCATTCAGTTACGGCAGGAGGTTGCTGTCACCGACACTAAGTGGCGCTACATGCAAATGTCTCCTAATCGTGGTAATGTCAGTGAGCGATACCATATGAACATCACATTTTTATAAGTGACTGCATCTATTGTGCATATAGATTGTGGTTACACAGAGAAAGGTCATCACTTGACACCCCGAATAGAAAAGATAGCCACTCAGGTGATAAAGCAGGCCTACTTTTGCAGGGATATGATCAAAAATTGCAATCATATTTTGACGACAAAGAAAACTTCCTTGGAAAGGTAGCATGAAAATTTTCAACGAAATAAACTGACTAACCGTCACCTTGAAGGTATTGTTTGCCAGGAAAATGCTCTACATTTAAGTTCTCTGAGTACACACGTTTGTTCGAGAAGACAGTGATGTAGTTGTGTGGGCAATAATAAGTGCTGAATTTGAAAAGCTGGTTATCAAGATGTTACAGCCTCAATGAAAGGCGAAAGGTTAGCCGAGACGAGCTACTTCTGAGATTTTGCGGTAGGCGCAAGACCTAAGCAACCTTTGTAAAGTTCTCAAAGTGCCCGATAGGGCGATGCGTTGAGGGTCATTCAACGATCCGTGCAAACGGAGTGGTGTACCTGGTTTGTGTCGCTTGTATATACATGAGACAGCTTTCAAAAAAAAAATTAAAGAGAGAGAAACAAAGAAACAATCACACCAGTATTGGAAGTGTGCTGCAAAATATGCCAATTTATAACCGCACGACTGCAGTTACATTGACTGCTTCTTAGTCGGTTATTTTCACTGGAAGACACACTTTTAGGCTGTTTGAACAACACGCTGTTAATAAAAGTGATATATATATGCATTAGAAATAAATTAAACTTATTGGTGAGCTGACTAAAAAATAATGCTTCATAATACTCATAATTCCTACTCCGAAGTCAGCTCCGAGGGGTGTGTAGTAAAAAATATAAAAGTTCTTTTCAGTACCACAGTTGATTTGATGATGGTGTTTGCATCTTGTACAAAAGATCAACGTCTAAAGATGCCACGAATTACGAGGAAAAAATGAAAAACACTTCCCTTCCGTCGATTGCTACAATGAATTACGTGAAACAGAGGCCACCGATCTCGCTTTAACCTCACCTTTTAGAGCGAGGTCTACTCTACCCGCTCGACGCTCTTTTCTAGCATCAGTAACAAGGCTAGAAGAACACCAATCGCTATTTATTAGGGTAGGTATTGCCTGCAGCATGGCGTGAGGCTCTAAAAACACTTAAAAGAGTGAAAATTGCACTCCACGAGAAACTACTCTTTATAAATATTATAGTCATTTGCCCTTTCACACGGGCCTGCCGCGAACTTAACATGAGATAACGCATAAAGCAGTTAAGTCTAATAGGTGTTTGTAATATCGTAATTTTGTAAAAAGTTTTCGTAATTTCTGCATCAATACAAAGTAAACGGGAGGTTTTGAAAGTTCGGTCTTTAAAGTATTTCACAGATAAATTGGACAGCTTGCTATACGCAATAGCTAGGGCTCATGTTTTCGCAGTTCATTTTTCTGAGATTTAGGTGGATGTTTTTACGAGTTTAGTTTTTGAAAGAAATTCAGCGTTTATGAAAGTCAATTTCTCGTAAATCTTGGATTCTCTGAAATTAGGTATTTTATTTTGTATTAGAGGTTGTTGCATTGTGATTTATGAATTTTATTGTCAGTAAAAATGCGTTACACTGTAGCTAGTAATACTGTTCTCGCATCCTTTCATTTTTTTGTTGCTGTTTATTTACTCTGTTATTTTGCTCACGGCCAAGTATGACATAATCATACTTGACTGTTTGGAATACGATGATGGGACGGTGGAACTGCGCCTCAATATGTACAAACCAGAGCTCCGAATATACGGGCCACAACTCGGGAAGCTTGCATGTGGCAACGAAAGCTGTTGCATTTTCTTCGGAGTTTGGTTCCATGGCATCGAAGAGAAGCGGCGAGACTAATAGTTGCGATCTGAAAATCATCAAAGGTTTCCGACTTGTGAGAGCAGATGGCTCCGCACAAAGAAACACTCATTATCCGGGTGACAGATCCTATGTCAGCGCCATGAAGTCTGAGATTTTCCGCCTCTTCGCCTTTGGCGAACGTGAGACGCACTGTCTACTACAACTCAAAGTGTACTTCTGGGGAGGCAAGAGTTAGTCAAGCTGCTTTTCAGTTTTTGTACCCTAAGCTACACTGTCGAGGTTGAGTAGTTTCGCGTGGCTTACGGTGAGCAACTCTGCGGAAGCGCAAGGAGAAGTGGCGTCTCACATCGCACATCCGGCGCATCGGAGAAGGCCTGGGAGCTCCCGGAGTGACGTGTGCTCCTGGAGGAGTGGGCTAGCACTTGCGTTGCGTGAGCTCGCACACTTGCTAGTCCATCCATTCATCCAATTATTCATTCATCCATTCATGCTTGGTTCGTCTATCCGTCCATCCACCCGTGGTGCGTCCATCCATCCATTCATGTTAGTCCGTCTGTCCATCCGTTTATCTGTGGTTCGTCCTTCTGTCTATGCTTCTCCCATCTGTTCGCCCATGTAATCTCGAAGTGCGCTTTGTTGGAGCAGTAGGTCCATGCTGATGCACTCCCCTCAACCATTCCCTCATTAATTGTTTGCGTGAAATAGCCACAACTATGCCTTTTAATTCTTCGTCAGTGGTTCGTTCGTCCATCCGTCCAATCATAGTTCGCGCTACGTATATCCTCGTATAACCGAGCTAAGCCTTCGCTAATTTTAGGGGAACAGCTCTTTATGGTCTAGGCTTGTTCGTTGCCGGCGTTGGCGTTGTGCGCCGCAGCCGCTGCTGACGATGGCGCTGATGGCCATGATGAACAAGCGCGTTCGAAATCACACATTCTCTTTCTGGCATCACGGCACAGCACATGCAAGGTACCCACTTTACGTCATGGCGATGACGGACGCTGATAATCAAGTCAATGACTGTCTTGTGGAGCAGATGACATCTCGATTTGCTCTAAGATGAATTTCATTTGCCTGGAAACCACCAACAACCACAAGGGGAACGCGCCCAAACTTCGTCTTTGCCAACTTCCGACTAGATCCGACACCCCAAAGCAGTAAGGCAAAATGAAATTCAGAACTCAGCACAACACACCAGATCAGCACATCATCCGAAAGTGATCTCTATTAAATTAAATAAGCGCAGAACCAGAGAAACCCCTGATGTATTTTCCCACATGTCGCAAAAGCGGTCTCAAAAGTCTAACCTTCACCGTTCTCCCTACACACGCCGATGGTAAGTGTATGTAACGTCCACTCGGATACTTTGTTCGTCGAGTAGGTAAAGATTGACAGTGCTTTGGAAAAGCTGTGTGACATCATTCCATTCTGCCCTACGGAACAAACTTCATAAACTTCTTTTGAGCAGACCTTACCTGCGAGCCGTGTGTGTCGCAATGATCTGACTGATTTTCAGAGCTGTATGCCAAGACGATAGTTATAGCGCGAGAACAGAACGACGACGCAGAAACAAGAGGGACACGAAAGACACGTCTTGTCTCTGCGTCATCGTTCTGTTCTCGCGCTATGACAATCGTCATATCATACCAACTAGCCCAAGCTGCCACACTTCTATGTGTGCGAAGGCCTGACAAAATCATGTACATCATGACTAAACATCTTCCCCGCTGAAGTCCAATGACATTACTTGCACCTTAGAAGGCCACACTGGCCTTGAAGTACCTTTCATATTACATAAAAAACAAGTTAATATAATGCCAACTTTTGCATGAAGAACACCTCCTTGGTGTCATGTTATTTCCAATTGCTAATTGCCAGCTGCTTCGTCAGCTATTATAAGAGATAACTAACTAAATATTCTGGATTGTAACATTCTACCATATAAACAGGGTTTTCCGAATTATGCTTTATGCTCCGCCATGGTGGTCTAGTGGCCAAGGTACTCGGCTTCTGACCCGCAGGTCAGGGGATCGAATCACGGCTGCGGCAGCTGCATTTCCGATGGAGGTGGAAATACTGTAGGCCCGTGTGCTCAGATTTGGGTACACGGTAAAGAACCCTAGGTGGTTGAAATTTCCGGAGCTCTCCACTACGGCGTCTCTCATAATCATATGGGGGTTTCGGGACGCTGAGCCCCACATATCAATCAATTATACTTAATGGTTTTCTCAAAATACAGCACTGGGTGCTTCGTAAAAAGTAGGGGGATCCTTAACCTTCATCTTTACTAGTTAAACGCGATAGCGATATTCTGCCTCTAGTACCTACTTCAACCACAGATTGCATACTTTCTATTGCATGATTTTACTCGATAAGTTTAAATAATAAATTATTACAATGCATTCAATAAAACACAAAGTGGCCTTTGTCAGTCAAGCTTTCGTATATGGCTGCATTCAGAGTAATGGGTAGCATGCTTTACATCAAGAAAAAATATTTCCAAATTCTTTTCCCAAGTTTTGCTATTGCCCGTTACACTATTAGTAATGTTCAGCTCAAACCACACCGACAGTATTCGAGAAGCTTCGGGACTGTAGTAGATCATTTTGCTAAGATTACGCGTGCAGCACGAACATTGCATATAATTATGGACCTTACGTGACCGCCAGCAATAACGCTGGAATATTGAACGGCACATGTGTAAATGGCAACGCGCTTCGCCGTTTGTTAGTTGACCGATGGCCGACACTCTGTTCGCCCTTTTCAGTGCCAGTGTGTATATCGCCGTAATCTGACTTTTCTTTGAAAGGCCACAAGTTCGGCCGAAGAAGCAGTTTGATCTGGTGACCTACAGTCTGCACCCTTACCCCCGTATTCACAAACACTCCTCGACTCGACGTTCACCCTTCACTTGACAGAGTTGAGCAGTGCGCCACTGCTCGGCTGAAAATGGCGCTGCGCTACTCAAGAATCCCAGCAGATTACCCCTGATATGCAGTGACTTGCCGTTCTTAGAGATGGCGCTACCATCGACTTTCACAAGTGAAGGTGAAGCGTTGAGTGAAGGGACGTTCTAGAATACGGGGGTTAGTCGCCGTCCCGACCCCGTGACAATATGCGCGTGAAATGTTTTCAAACTTGCTATGCTCAAGAACACGTAATGATCTTAGAACAATACGTGCAGTAACGTGTGTGCCTTTAGTGTTGAGTGAGCGGCTTTAAGCTACGTGGTCATTATAATATTCACATTTCTGCCGCCCGACAGCAATGTACGTGTGTACCATGCATTATTACTTCGATATTACATGTTGTATTGTGAAGCATGTATATAGAAGGGAGGCGAAAATGCTGTAGGTCCGTGTGCTCAGACATGGGCACACGTCAAAGAACCTAAGGTGATCGAACTTTCTGGAACCCTCACATATCAAATCTATCAATCATGTATGGAGAACATGTGTGTTTGCAACGCATGAATATTATTTTCACTGCATTTCTAAGCAGAGGAAGCTTCTTTCAATGTATCTCCAAGCAGATGCATGGCTGTGTGGTCAAACAACTGCTTGCCATACAAGTGGCACAGATTCGTTCCTCACTAAGACGTGGAAAACTTTATTATTTATTTCATTTGCACATTTATTAATTTTTCTCTCCCGAACAAGATGATTTTGTCTTACAACCAATGACGCTCAGATAACTTTTTGCTGACAACCAACGAGTTCTTTCAGGCTGTTCTGTCAATCATGATATGAGTGTGCTTGAATTAAGACGCATGATAAGTTACCGACAGGAAGAACTACATATAGAACATTTCTGGCAACGTAACAGGGGCCACTGGCCTTAAGTGCCGTCGGCATTGAATGTGATGTGTGAACAAATGAAATTTCTCTTACACAACAGCAAATTGAAGGCCTGCGCAATGTCACGCTTATAGAGAGGCACAGTGCTTGCAGATTAATTTCCAAAATCAGAGTTTTGTTTCTAAGTATTCCTTATAAATTACCTGATTGCTTATTTATTTATGTAATTATTTATTTTTATTTGTTTACCTATTTTTTCAACAATACCGCCAATTTCATGAAAGATTATAGCAGGGAGGACATTCAAAAATGCATTTGTTCACCCACAATAATCGTCGTTAACATAAAAAATGGAATTGCAAAATGACATACAATAATACAATATACATCGTCATAATAATAACAGGCAATGAAATAATTTAGTACCAACAAAAACATGAACTGGATTACAGCTAAAAGCAACTGGAAGAAGATAAAGTGAATACATTAAAAGATGACAGAGGGTCAACAAGGATACATTTTTATTGAACAAATTAACAAAATAATAATAAACAATAGGTTGATCGAAGAACGTGTCACCTAAAATGTTATCTATTTAGAATGAACATCACACTTTTTTAGTATGCTGAAAGTTTGCTGAATATTGTAAACACTGCATTAGTGCACTTGCATTTACGTCTCGTTTATTAGTTCTATGTGTGTATTCTGCCCGATTGGAGCCCGCAGTTTTAAGTGACGCTCATGTGCCTTCCTTTTCTTAGTATAAAAACAAAAGCATAATGAAGCAATTCCTTTAAAGGGACACTAGAGAGGAACAGTCACTTGGTCTAGATAGAAAAACTGCAGTTTGAGAAATCTGTCATATGTTTCACTATTGTAAGTTCATTATTACTGGAGAAAGTCAAGGAGGAAGTTTAATTCTTAAATTTCGCGCCAATATAATCGCGCCGGACGTAATATATGTGAAAATGCATCTTTAATATCGTCATGAAATTCGCTCCATAAACCTTAACCTTCTAAACCTTGTATGAACCTTCTTGTATCCTTCATGTATGAACCTTCTGAACCTGAACCTTGTATGAACCTTCTTGTATGAAGTCTATAGCACCCTGAGATTACGTTGTACTTTATTTTCATCCATTAGAAGCTAGGTAGGACTCGGTAGATGCCTTCGAAATTTCTTACGTCACAGTGTTTGGTGGGAAAATTTCAAGGTGACGTCATGACTTCAATTTTAAGCGTTAAGAGTGTTGTCGTTCGGTATTGTGAAATTGTACCCTTTATTAATACGCGGAAAATTGTTTTGCTCCTTAGTGTCTCTTTAATGTAATGCAACTTGTAGCTTAAACAAGTTATTATGTGGCGCTCCTCATTTTAATATCTACAGATGCGCTTTCATGAAGGTCTTTTCTTGGTGGCCACCTCGTTCATCGTTTAGCCTTCGAAATTCTTTATACATTTGCGCCACTACCGCGATTTGTTTGCTTGTTTGTCACCTAAATGATCTTGGCTCATACCCACAAGGGGAATTGTCTACACTGTATGTTATAACAAAACTTTAGATGCAATTCGTGTTAAAAGGCCGTGATTTTCCACCTGGTCAACAATAAAAGTGCTTCTTCCTTTTTTGTTAGTCTCCTTGTATGGTATATTTACAATGTTAAGGCTTGCGGAAAGAGTTAAGAATTTTGAGGACAATCGTTTTCACAGAGACCAACAGAGGTGAAAAATCGTCGTGATACGTGTTCATGCATTGTGCAGAGAGGCACGATTTTTTGCTTTGCGCATAATGACTGCCAGCGGGTTTCCGCAAATTTCCTGGATGAATTCTTGCAGTTGTGTGCAGCTTTTTCTACCTAACAGGTCGCTGGCTAGAATTCTTTGACGTGGTCTAAATGTAACTCGATGTGATTTTTCCCTTGGTTTTGAAAATATATATCAAGACTGGATTACGATGTACCACTCCCCATCCCCATCAATTATCTCAATAGGGTGGCTTATTTTGTAACAAATATTGATTGCCGTACTTTCCTGAAACATCCAACTTAAAATTGACGTAATGTTTCTCAAAGTACGTAATCCTGTAATGAGAATGTCAAAATTGATGAATAACACGCATACCAGGATGTGTCGAATACATGTCACAAACACGGTAAACTTTGTGTCCTTAGGATGTCTAGTGCTTGTTACGCTGTTTCTGCACAGATGCGGGAAGAGTGTTTGGCAACGATGCTTGAAAACATCGTAGCTGACCTCCTGAGGGTAACGAGAAAGTCGCCAAACAATATGGTTCTCAGAATCCTTTATTCGCGATCTGGCAGCCAGCTTTTTGATCCATGCCACTAGCAGAGATTAACAGCTGCAAATGACCACAGTGTTCCCATTGTAGCATCGTGACAAGGCCATTGTCTCATTGTGTGCAAGGCCATTGTGTGCTGATTGGCTGTTTGTTGAAGAACGGGCAAGTAGCCGCTTCAGTTATTGGACACGCGTGATTGGACGCCTGCATTAAGTGCACGTGACGATTACACGTCACCTACGTCACACAATCTAACGTGTCACCGGAAGTTTTCTTCTGAGAACATGGGCCATGCATTGTAAGCCCAGAGCATACATATAGGAATATGCAGCAGGCAAGGTCTGATATTAATTCGATGGCGATGAACTCGAGAGAAATGCTTATAATTTTTATTGCTCTGCAATTTTCGGGTTGCTGGTGTGTGAGTAAGTAAATACTGATGTAGTATATTTCTCGATTGATTGATATGTGGGGTTTAACATCCCAAAACCATCATGTGATTATGAGAGACGCCTTAGTGGAGGCCTCTGAAAATTTCGACCACGTGCGTAGCACATTTCTCAAATATCAATGCCACAAAGCAACACAGCGCATGAGCTCTACATAAATGAACTAAGTTGTGGTAATTATCCGATCGATATTTCACTTTGTTTAGTTAGAGGGTTACTGTTGCCTTATAGAGAAATTCAAGAAAACAATTTCCGCCCATCCCAGATAAATTTGAAGCTCATGACTGTGGAGGTGACTCAATAGTAAAAAAAAGCTACAAGCTTTACTGATGAAATAATTGCCACGAACTGCTATGAGCAACAAAAGTATACGAATAATTCAGATAAAGGAGTTCTTCGTTGCCAGTAATACAAAGATTGCAATCACCTCTATAAGTCTGTTTTCCTTCATTAAAACAACGACATGTTAATGGGCTCATTTACAAAAAGTGAGTTCCACTTTATGATTTTTCGCAACTGCAAACAGTCACAGTTGATGTCTCACAGTTGGTACATAGCTTTACGGAGTATTCACTCAAGTTTCAACTCAAAGGGAAAAAAAGAATGTAAGTGAGCTCCTCTAAGAAAGTCGTCTTGGCTTATAGTAATCAGTCATGGAGATAGGGGGGGGGGGGCGCCACTGTATTGGAATGGCGAAGGAGGCACTTCACCTGGGCTGCGCGGATTTATTGACTTCTCTCCAGACATGGCGAGATTCTAGTGTATTTCAATCGACGCCATCGGCTTCCTAATAATCATAGGAACCCCGAAGCACCAATAAGAAGCACGTAAGAAGACGAGCGACCATCATAGGCCATTTTCAACACGATAGCGTTAAAGAGCTCGTGTCGCAGAAAACCCGGCGCCGGCGTCGGCCCCGTTGGTTGTGAGCGAAAAATCGTCTGTGCGTCTGTGACTAAAAAATCAAGTTACCGAGATAGTCGCGGGAGGCCGCTACTTGTCCACGCGTTCGCGCACAATCACACTGACAAAGCCGCGCATTCGAAGAAAAAAAAAGTGCTCAAGGTTACGAGGCGAGGTAGTTTCTTTGGCCTGCCATTTCTCCTTGCTTAGCTTCTAGCCATTTCGTCCGGACGAGAGAAAAGATAACGCAATCGCAACATGCGACAAACCTTTGTAACTCCACTGACACTCGGCAAATCCTTAAAATTTTTGCGGCGTTGAATTCGCGAGGCGATAAGCTCTTCTAGTGAATTCATTCTGTGGTTATTTGAAAAAGTGTTTCAGGGACCCTTTAGCGCATTTTGTTCGACAGGTGCCACGACGACAACGAGATCATTCGGCGATAATATCGCGGGCTGGTTCAGTCTACTCTGTGCGTGTTTGTGTGCATGCGTGTGTATGTAACAAAACATATGAATAAGTATGCACTTTGCGGTTGAAGGGTGCACTAGGGGCCGGATTTCGCTATCGTGCTGGACTCTTAAAAGCGAAGTTTAAGGGTCCCCCATTTTTTTTTCCCGCGGCCACTCCGGATGCCGCGCTAGGCCTACTGTGCTGCGCCGGAGATCCCGGAGCTCGGTGCCGCAGCGGCGCGTCCGCCAGCTGCGCCACGCCGTTGGCTGAGCCCGCGCGCCGTTGTCGAGCATGAAGGTCACCGTAGAGGACATCTCGATTTCTCGTGAAGAACTAGCGGTCACTTACTGGCTCACGAAAGCAAACAAGGTCCGGGTTGTGAAACGACTCTAGGGTCCGCCGTACCCCATTCCCACGAAGATAAAGCGGCCGGGAATAAATCAACCGCCCAAAGTTAACAAAAGCCATGCCTCGGGTGCACCTGTAAGAAAGACCAACCGAACCAACGCCTCGACAGCGAGGACACGTATTGGACAAACTTTATGTCACTTCAAAACAGCCTCGACTACCGAGGGACGCACTTAAGCTCATTGTTCGCCCTCATGGCGAACTGCAACTCTTCAAGAGTTCGACCTACCAACTGCCGAAAGTGGTGTGAAAAACTGCTCGCTTTACCAGAGACACCGTGGGTCAGGAAGACTCTGTACAAGCCAGCCTGATTCAGGACATTTTCACGTTCTGCGTGCCAGATCACAGAAGAGCTGAACGGGTCTACAAGCCAAAGAGATTACCATCAACAACAATGACTACGAGGAGTCCGTTTACTGTGCTCCAGATGATAGCTCGGGCCGTGGTGTCATTCGCGGAGTCGAACTCCGACTGAACCGAGATACGATTTAAGCAGAATTACAAGACAACCGCGACCCGGCCATCATCAATTTTCGGCGGCTCGGGAACACCACCGCAGTACTCCCCCCTCTTCTACATGCCTCTCTTCTACATGCCCCTCTTCTACATGCCCCTCTTCTACATCCCTTTCTTCTACATCCCGCTTACTCCTTTGGCCTCCAGCTCATGAGTCGCTGAGCTGGAACGCACAGGTACACACACTCACTTGAGATCTCAGCTGCCGAGCTGAGCGTATACGGTTCACCGTGCCGCTTCCCCTGACGTAAGTATATCACGCGACACACTATGTATACTCACCATGTATACGGACATCCTACAGAACTACGGGCTCGGAAGGTGCGTATACCCTCCTGCACACCACGACTTAACAAGGCGCAAGGCCGTCCAATGGCGCAAAATACAGGCCGGCCGCTTCCCACAGACCCTCTTATACAGTAGATTTTTTTCGGAACAGATAGAACCAAGGTGAAAACATTGCTCATACCCGGCTCTACTCATACATATGGTGTGGATGTGTGGGCATTGCAATACAGACAACACAAACCCCCCAAAATAGTGTTAGTTCCTCTCACATGCTTCCCAGCCAGAAGATCAAAGTCACCTCATCCAGCGCGTGGTAGACAATGCAGTATCCCAAGAGATCCCCGCCGACCTCCTCTGCTATAGCGCAACCAGTCCCTGTAGATGTACCCTCCACATTTTTTTCTCGGAGAAATAAACATATCACCACCACCACCACCATTCAGATTGTGAAGCGGCTTTGTTAAATATGAACGCGTACGAAAACTCCAGAAGCGAATTGAATGTACAAGCTCTTTAAATAGAACATGCTAAAGGCAGCAAAACAAAGTTCTAATGCTGTTTTGATACCACGAAACGTTGGGAAGCTTGCACTTACAAATGTATCAGATGCTCCCCTCTTCCTCTAGCCTCAATGAATCAATCATAACAATCAGCTTTATGTGAAATAAAAAACACTCACTGGGTTCGCGAAGAATTGTGTCGACGTTTTTTTTTTCAAAACAGAGGCAGAGGAAGAAAGCATCGTGTATCCGAGTATATTAGAAGAAAGAGTGACTGGGACAAATTTGGCACTAAAGGTCAACGACAACATAACGCTCAGTCTCGAAAGAAGCTCTGTGCTGGCTGACGAGTTGCTCTTTGTTACGAGCGGTAAACAGAAAGACCACGTGGAAATGGTGAGTATTGCTTCATCCCGCGTGATTTGTAATCAAGCCTGAAACAGTCTGCTAGGCAAACTTAAGCAATTATTTTCGAGTATATCGCACTACTATTCAGCTGGAGCAGCTTCGGTCGAGCGAGTACACATAGGGACATAAGGGTACCACCCAGGCATCAGTCATATCACCACTGCTTTTTAATAGAGCAATGAGGCGTCTCGCGGAAGGAGTAAGTAGCATCCGAGGTCACGCTCTTTACGCGAATGACATTACGATTTTGTGCCCAGGGGGTTCACTAGCGGAAATGGAGCAAGCTCTACAAGCGGTCCTGAATGAGACGCAGGCCTACTTAGCGGGCAAAGATTTTCCCCCTTTATTACATGTTTTCCACGCGGTACAAACGTCAATAAAGGTCGCTATGAACAATTATATACACAATAGAAGCGATGACAAGGCAGTCGCGGAACTATTAGTGCTTACAGTGCTAAAATTTCTTTAGGTTCACCAAAGGTTCAACCCCGGAAAGCCATTCCGAAACAAAGTGTTGTTGTTTGAGTATATCAACGTATTGAGCAATGCTTTCGCTGAAAAGCATGTGCCCAGGATGCCTGTCAGGGTCACAGTCGAAACCGACCATTATAGCCCACCATATGATAATGGAGTCCAAGTAGCATTATAAGTTCAAAAGGCAGTCCATCCTCTTTTTTTACTGTTAAAAAGCTGATACCCAGTTAATGTAAGGGAAGTTTCTTTCTTAGAGTTCTCTGTAAAACATCCCAGAGGTAGACCCCTTTCCAGCAATGCAAAATAAAACGTGATGTATTGTCTGCGGCTTTGCACAGACTATACTGTTCGAACCCCATGGCATATAAAATATATTATATTCTAAAAAGTCTTAGCCGTTTACGTGCCCGTATGTAACTTAAAGAAATTCTATTGGTACTTGGCTCTTAAGCTGTCTGCAAATAAATTAGAGCCGCTTTACTTCGCAGACCGGCAAGACAAGGGGTTGGACGACTAACACCTCTAGACCACCACCCCATGGCAATTTATGGGAGTTGGCAGAAAATTCCTAGAGTCGACTGAGTCAACATTCCAGGTCCGCTCACAGGCGCAAAGAGCTGTTACGCCAGGGCAATTACCCACGTCACAGCGAAAACGGAGACTATGATGAGGTTAATAGCTACGGTGTCCCACCGAAAAAGGGGATTAGGTGCGACCGACCTGCTTATGATGTACCACGCGTTTCTCAGGAGTCATAATAACTGTGTGTCGTCAGCTCTCATGTGGTACAAAACAGAAAAAGGAAGTTAAATGCACTTATGTGCAAAAAGCATAAAAAGTGCAAGGCTTGTTGATTTGCACGTGCTCTGACAGGCTTGATCATGTTTGTATGCATATACGCGATCATAGCGGTGCAGGTCACTGCCCAGGTGGTTAGACTATCATTGTCCAACGCTGGCAGAAGAGTCCTTGACGAGGTTGGCTTGTATCCGAGGGTCATGGAAGAACGGTGGGCAACGCTGAGTCGGGAAACGAGGGCAACCTACGTTGTGGGGCCCTTCCCGAGAAATGTACATCCCAGTACAACGAGGGTACACGTAAAGCCCATGCACGAGCTCTCTTAGAAAAAGTTAGAGAAGACGTGGACTCTTCTGTCTTTGTTGATGCCACGCAATATCAAAACAACATAATGTTTGCGCTGTCACTTATAGGCGGGCGGAGAGCGCTTCGCTTCTCCGCCTCGGTGAAGGCCACACACCAGGCATAGCTAAGCAAGTGGCAGTTGCGTTGGCTTTGTCAGACTCAGAACGTCCATACATTTATACCAACTCGAGCGAGACAACAAGAGCTTTTGAAGCGGGCAACCTCGCTTAAGAGACGACGTCTATTCCAGAGAGAGGACTTATCGCGGCTCTCATTTCATCACTTGGTTCCCTGCACACATGAGGAAGAACGTTCTCGGCGGCTTCCCAAACCTTGTGGAGCTGGCCCACGATCATACGCGAGAACTCACTCGCCGCCACACTCTGGAGGCTCTGGAGGGGCAGCAAGATACTCAGCAGGAACGATCTACTTCTAACATTCATTGAAATTATTAAACATTACCAGTTTGGCAGGACAGTCTATCGTCTTCCTCACCGGAAGCTTGGCAGAAATCACTCATCTACTGGGAGAATGTTTCTCATCGCGGGGATTTGTCAGCAAATTATACGCGGATGTTCACCCTGGTTGTTCCGACTGCAATGAAACATTTTCTGCCTTGGCTCACATGCTCTGGTGGAGTCCTGTGTTGCCCAATAATCACCTCTCCAGTTAAGCAAAATGTGAGAAGGCCACAAGAAGCGTGGCGCTCTAAAAAAACTCGGGCTATACAGAGGGTACAAGAAAGGGTGGAGTGTTATGACATTTTTTTTTGTACATGGGAGTGGCCAGCGATTACGACAGACCCCTGAGTCCTGTCAGTAGCTCCTCTAGATCGATTAAAGTGCATTGTACGACTGCATGTCGCACATACTAGAAACTATCACGTACAACACGTAACAGTTTTATGCTTTCTTCACCCGTCAGGAGCTCATAGAATGTGAACGCAGTTGCCGATCTTGAAACATTCCGGAAAATTTGTTACAGATGTAAAATGAATCTATATTTCAGCTCTTTTATTAGATGGCAAGTTTTACTTCAGGAAGTTTTTATGTGTCAAAAGGACGGTGTGATAATGAAATGCACCGCACATTAAAGGTGAACTCCACAACTTTGCGATCATTTGTGGTTGTTGAATGTGCGCGCAAACTTAAATCTACGAGTGCTAATAGAATTTGCGCTCATAAAATTGTGGCCATCATGGCTGAGGGTCCAACCTACGTTGTTTTTTACCGCTTCTTTACAGTGGTGGAAACCTAAGTTACTGAATTGCCGTGTTGCAGGTGGACACATCTTTTATTCGGAAGAACCTATACCATGACGTACATCGACAAGCTTCTGTTATAGTGCGCAGTCTAGATGGAGCTGCAGAAGTCGTGAGTCCTCCTGCTTTTGACAAATTCATGATGAAAAATAAAGGAAAGAAGTGCGAGTTTCGAGGGTTTTTTTGCTAGATACAAATAATGAGAACGAACAAAGACTGCCAATCGAAGTACAGTGAATGTTATGAGTAGTTAATTGATCTAATGTAAATGTGAAAAATGACATCGTCTCAAGGGAAGCCTGAGAAGCATGCGAAGCAGCACATGGGTCGACTTAAAGTTTGGTTCATTACGAGAACGTTGCCAAATTTTAACGCGTCCTTGTAAGTAGACCATACTTGAAATCACCGTAGTTTCTGTTGCTGTTACTCGTCTCGATCTGTTTGTGGAGTATACGCCACACGGGAGAACGTGGGTTCATCGGGCATCGGCAGAATCTCGATCCCCGATGCCATCACATGATTGCTGAGAGAGTGTAAAGGGAAGAGGCCACAGCTTCTTACACAAGCCGGAAAGCGCTAGCGCATGCCAGCGCGTTCTGCAGTGCTTGGGCCACCTGTCGTGCATGAGCAGTAAGGGTGGTCACGCCGCACACCACCGAGTTGAACTCCACCATAAGCTACCTCGCCTCTAAAAGAACGTACCTCATAAAGTAGATAAGGGATAGTCGCGGTGGTAGCTTAGTTGGTAGAGCATCGGACACCTTATTTGAAGGTCGCAGGTTCGGTTCCTGCCCATGGCATTTTATCCTTTCGTCCACTCTTCTTTCTTCACATTTACATTTGATTTACTGTTAATAGCACGTAGCATCGTCATCATCGCCATTCATTTTAATCATCATTTTCTAGCCACCTCGCCGCAGCTCACGCGCTATTAGCTTGAGGCACGAGCAGAGAAGAATAAGGTCACTCTCCTGGCGTTTTCGATGCTGGCAAACACCGCTGCTCCGCTTCGGTCCACTCGGCTTCCGAATAAAGGAATGAGATCGGTACCGCCACGTCGGTCAACTTTGCGATGTCTCGTGTTTCTGCCACTCGCGCTACATACATTCGTTGTACTTTCCTTGGCAGTGTTGTCTGTTAGTTCTCAGTAATGTGGGGAAAATATACTTACATACAAAGCTAAAATGTAGCTTACTTTAGGTATTTAGCTCTTCAATCTTCCATTTAGAATGATAAATATGCAATACGTGATATGAAACAAGCAACACAAGGGTTCCACGGTGAGAGGAAATCGCTCAATCAGACTTTATTGAATTAGTTGGAATCGATGGAAGTCCCCATGTCACCGTATGGGATTTCCAAATCATTGCTTTTTATAAAAAAATAACTTTAGTATAGGTTGTTGCTATTTGTTTCATTCCACTAATAATTTTGCCTACACTGCTGCAGTGGAATGGGAGACAATCTGGCTAAACCTGCAAACATGCAACACAACTTTTGTAGCAGAGGCTTTAAATGGAGGAAATGGAAGTGACGATTACCGTTCTTGCTTTAACTGAGGATCTACATATATGACATCTTATAGGATCAACCTCTTCATATTCCTTGTCACGACCATCCTTCTGCCGTTCAGTGTGTTTACGCTGTGTGTGCCCAGTGTTCATTTTTAAAGATATATGCGTATACTAATTGTGCGGAGCACGTGTACAGTTATCGATTCACAGTATTATTAAATTTTCCTGAAACTTTTAGTATATATTTATGGAGATAAATTGATATTTATTTTGCATGTTTTCAATTTATTCTCTTTACACTTATCATTCACTAGGAAGGGATCCTTGATAGCGAGCTGAGAATCAAGCCACTGGCAGAAGAACGTTCCCCGGATGGCCGAATTCCGCACAAAATCTACAAAGTAGAAGAAAAGACCGAATTATTGCACGGTGGGCATTTCGGTATTTACTTTCTAAAACTACACATTTGGTTCCGTGAACCTGCCGATTACATTTTATTGTCAATTTTAGTGCCTGAAAAGGGCCCATTAGGCCATAGTTCAAAGCCGACGATATACAATTTCGTCTATGGCATTTTCTCGCAAAGATGGACAGATGTTAGCAGGAGTAATTTTGTTGAACGATTACACAAAACAGACGGTTTGTATTTTGTGCCAAAAATACTTGTAATATTGGGAGAGTCTGCTCACCATGCGACTAACGTGAAGCAGTGTTGGCACTTAGGCGCTAGTCCTGTTGTGTGTGTGTTCCTGCGTTGTAATATGATTTTTCACGCAGATTCAAGTTATTCGTGTGTAGTTATATTGAACTCGTATGCATAAAGCACCCTTTAACGACGCAATGCCTTGAGGGCTGCTGAAATGGCTATTCACAACTGCTGCCGACCACTACAGTGACTCCACAAGTAACTGTGAAGTTCCAGATTACACGGTAAAGCTAAACAAGGATGGAATCCGTAGGTGCAGGCATAGAGATAGAATCACTTTAATGCTCTTAGTATTGATAGATAGATATGTGGGGTTTAACGTCCCAAAACCACTACATGATTATGAGAGACGCCGTAGTGGAGGGCTCCGGAAATTTAGACCACCTGGGGTTCTTTAACGTGCACCCAAATCTGAGTACACGGGCCTACAACATTTCCGCCTCCATCGGAAATGCAGCCGCCGCACCCGGGATAATGCTCTTAGTATAAAAGTATTTCAATGGCTAAACTGAGAAAAACTTTCCAGAGGCTAACTGAAACTGTCTTATCAGCTGATGGTTTGCAGATGACATTCTCTTCTGTAATTATAGTGGGTAACTGTAGAAAACGGTTTAACACAAAAGGAAAGAGTCAAACTACGGCTGCGAATTAGCACGCAGAAAATTAAGCTGATACTCAGCAGTATAACAACAGAACCAGAAGTCAGAATTGCCCGCCACCATTAGAATAAATGCAAAAAGTATTCACATCAAGGTGAATTGTATGCTTATAAAAATCAATCCATATGAGCGGAAAGAAGGGCAGCAGCTTGGCTGTAGAAGAAATTTCCAAGATCATGATGGGTGATTTGGTGCTATTCCCAAAAAGAAAATAGTAAATTAATGAAGCTGGCTATTGACATCAGAATATAGGAGCTGAAAGAGGTATTGAAAACTGCACAGCGTGCGATGGAACTGAAAAAAAAGTGTAAGCGTAACATTAACAATAATGGTCAGAAAATAGCTTTGATCAGATCAGATGACTAACGAGCCCGGCTGGCATAGTTAATATTGAGGCAAATAAAAAGATTTTTTTCTAGATAGGTCATGGAGTGCAAAGAAAAGGAAACAAATTGCAAGTAGGAGCAACTGAGTAGATAATCAAGAGACAAGAAACACACCAAACCACAGCACAGGATGTATGTTGGTTGATGAAATTCAGATAATTTGCCGGTACAAAGGTACTTGGAAGGCTATCTACTTATCGTGCCATCGGAGCCGTATCAGTTTAATGACCCATGCTTATCGATGAGCGTGAAACAAGCAATACCGAGAGCAAATGAATGCACAAAACAAGCGCTCGTATTTTCATGTATCTACCTTCGTGGCTTCCATTGCTTCACGTGGAACAATATGTTGCATCTCTTCGCTCATAACCCAGCTCTCCGCGTCACTCAAACGACTTGATGACGTGGTGTTAGTTGCTTCAGTGTTAAAAAAATCTTCGATTTCATTAAAACATCATGCCTTCTGACTGCAAAGCGGAAGTGGTCAATTTAAACAAGTGGCCATTTTACACAAAGATGTGCAATTTTACTTGGTCGCAACGTTTGCGTGTTGCCTCAACAGACATAACCGTAAATTTCAATGACCGTTTGTCTGACTCAGGCTTTTTGTGTTTATGTGTTAATTTATTATTTTAGGTACAAACTTTCGGATACCAGAAAAACACAAAAGAACGCAAAGAAACAGAAACTTTTCACGAAACCGTAGTAAGTGTGGAATTTTGCATATATCTTTTTAGAATTGCGAAACATAGAAAAAAATTAGGAGAGCACTTAAAGTTGCATTGTAATCCAAAAGAAAACATGCATGGTGTGTGGGAAATTCTTTGGTAGTCTTCATTGGCACTCAGCGCAATGCCGTCCTAACGGGATGCAGATTAAACAGTGCAAACTAATGAAGCATCCAATCCACTTATCATTCTAACCACGCTGCATGCAATATCCTACACAGGGCATTTCCTTTGGCGATCGGCCTCTAATATTAGCTATGTCATCATTTTCTGAACGCTAGCAGTTTACTTATACAGCTGGTTTGGTTAATATGTCATTTACCACTTAAACCCATGCCTTGGCAAAAAGTACGGCGCTGGGTTCGGTGTCGGAGTGGTTTGCTGTGAGTGAAAAATCAGCATCGTTTGTGAGCGAAAATTCAGTATAGATTAAAACTAAAAGCTTCACATGTTCTTCTGGGCACTCCAATCAAACGACTCGAAGGCTAGAATCACGACGTTTTTTTTTTCTAGGCCGATCTTTAAGGAAGCAGGGAACGACGAACCATACGTGACCTAACGTGCCACCATGAAGCGCCGCCTTCATTGCCTTCTGTTAATGTCATGCGCTGTCTGTTGTTCACAACCAAAACGACAACCCTACAACTGCATCATGTGGTGTTACGTCACACCAAATTACGCCGAAATTTGTGACGTCACGATGACGCCCTATGGCGACGTCATCACGTTATGGTAATTTTTCGCATCGCCCGTCCCTGAGGACATCAGATGGTCACACACCGATGCTCGAATTTCACCCTCTATGAGTCATCAAAACTTTCGCCGTAATAAATAATGAAGCAATGCTTCGCTTCAAGTCGTCACCGAACCGAGGCTTTCAGCGTAGCAAGCGTGTGTAATACCACAGGGCTGCGCCATAGTTTGAAACTGCTTCCGAAAAAAGTCTATAAAAATTTCATGTATTGCGAATAGTGCATGTGATATTATGTGGCAGAAGCATGGTAACATTGCATCGTAGAATACCAACAGGCGTCTAAACATGTAAACTTTGCAACGAGCGAGTGTTTCAAATGTCCGCCCATAACAAAGCGCTAAAACTATTTAATGATCATTAGCCACAAAAGCATGAACAAAGTCAGCTTCTGCATATGAATTCTTGCGTTTCCTACGCTGATCTGTAAAAAGAAGAGTTAGGGTGTTGTGAGCCCTTTGCGATTGTATACTTGAAGTATGCATTCTAGGATTGTTTTAAACAGGCAATGTTGCTCGCAGCGGCGTTTTTTTAATGTGGCATGATGTGTCCACTGACAAGTGAATCAAGGCTACTGATTGAGGAGGCGAACCGCACAGGGCCAGATTACGCTATCGCGTTCCACTCATCAGGCGAGGCTCAAGCTTCTTCGAAGTTTTTCCTGAATTAACGAATTACGACTATTATTAGGATTAGCTGGAGAGGGTTGAATGGTTTAGTTGATAAAGTTAACATGAAATAACAAATACGTCACTTGGAAAGTGAGCCTTCTGCATAGATTTTCCAGGCTTGTGGGGAGCAGAAAAATGAGGGCGAGTAAATATTTTGGAGTACAAACTAAAAGGTACTTTGCCGTGGTAACCTGGACGCCTTGGAAACTCAGCATGTCGGGATATTCGCAACTTTAGTGAGTAAGAAGCTGTGCTAAAACTGAAAGGCTGCACGATGCATGTGTGTCGCCTTTTCAGTCCCCTAAGGCGTTCCACGCGACAGGTTTGTGGAATGTGTTAGAATATGCCAATGTTATTCACAGTTAAGACGTGCCTAATCTTGTCAATTTCATTTTAGATGGTTGATTAAGAAGCCTCCGTTTTAATGAAAGAAAAAAATTACAGAAAGTTAGCAGGTTTGAAAATTGAAATTCTTGCGTGCTTGATGGCTTCTGGTGGAACATAATATTTGATTGATCGAGTATTTGTTATACATTTGAACCCTTGACGAGAGAATGGGTGTATGTAGCATAACTTCACGATACCACTAGAAAATAAAAATCGAGCAATTGCTGACTTACTTTTGTTCTCAGGAAATACTACAAAGAAACACGAAGCAGGAACTCCTCAAAATAACGGAGACTTATTCAAAGTGGAAATCCACGTAATATCCGATAATGCACACCAAAAGAACTTTCGAAAAAATGAAGAACTAATTGGTTACATGGCAATTATGCTAAATGCCGTAAGTATGTTTCTTTCGTGAACAGTTTTCAGTTGATTGAGGTCAGATCTTGCCAGTCGAACACTAGACGGAAATTATCTTATCAGTAACTGATCCCTCGGCAGGCCATATGTTCATAAAGGGTGTCTGTGTGTCATATTAGGTCACGCTAACCGCAGTGCATTATGATTGCTCTGGCACACGTCGACCGATGATTGCGTATGTAAGAGATAAAAATAAACCATACATTGCGATACTGCTCCCGAATTCATCAGTTATTATCTCAGGCTTTTGGTAAACCTCTTTGCAATTGACACAGTGTAAAATTTTAGGCGAGACACTTGAATGATAGCTCTCTCAGATATATAAAACAAATAGTTGCATAGTGAGCGTTGAGCAAAATGTTTGCGTCATATTTAAACCATCGGCAAACCAAGTTACGTGTGTAACTCGCAAATAGCGTGTGTGAGCTTTATTGTTTGCCAATGGTCAATCTTGTGAATATTTCCTGTTATCACTTTGCTTAAATGTGGAATGCATTTTATCTCCTCAGCATGCGTGTTACTACGTTTTTGGTGCAGTTATTCTTGATCTTCAAGATTTATTGATTAATAAGTGGTGTTTAATGTCCCAAAACCGCCACATGATTATAAGAAACGTCGTAGTGGAGGGCTACGAAAATTTCGACCACCTGGGGTTATTTAACGTGCACCCAAATCTGAGCACACAGGTTTGCAGCCCTCTCGCCTCCATCGAAAGATGTTAAAGTTGCATGGTATATATTACCTGCAAGTATAAAGTGAGAAAATGCATATCATGAATGCAAGAATGCACATAAATAAATCATAAATATATGGGACAATGTTTGTACTGTATTCTAGGTGAATTTACGATATTCCGACATGGCGAGACCGAAGGTGAGCTTCATCCTCGTCGGGATAACAAGGAGTACCGTGAGTAACTCGTAATTATTTCCGTATTAATTTTCGACAAGCGTTATTATGTGAAGCTAGCGCTCTGAGTTTTAATTACAATTACACTACAATAAAATATTCAGCATCGAACGCGCCGACTCTCAAGAGCGCACAGCTTTCCGCAACCCAAAAGAAAAAACGATAGGCAGTTCACGTGGCGTAACCACGGCAGCTCAGAGTATGCAGGGAAATATCCGGGGTCACAGTGTTCAAGTTCAGCACTCATGGCCTGCGAATCATCATCATCATCCTCCTCATCATCATCATCCTCCTCATCCTCATCATCATCATCATCATCATCATCCTCCTCATCATCATCATCATCATCATCATCATCATCATCAACATCATCATCATAATCATCATCGTCGTCGTCATCATCGTCATCATCATCATCGTCGTTGTCATCATCACCACCACCACCACCACCACCACCATTATCATCATCATCATTGCTAGCTCGACGAGCATCAACCACAAAATTGTGCACTCCTTGCTTGTTGCTGAAGGACATGCTGCATATTTCACACAACAAACTGAATCTTGCCTGCTGTAGAAAGCACACAGTTAGTTTTTAGGCGACGCCTCTCTCCGAAGGTACGCGAAATCCCCAATGCACCGTGCCACTCTTTTCTTCACGCAGGAGGACGCTTTCGAAACACACGTGCAAAGTTATTTGGATTCCAATAAGACGTTACAGGGGCTTTGGAAATTCTTGGACGACGGCCGAGTTCCCGGAAATGCTGATTTGGTATTTCTGTCAACCGGGTAAGCGCACATATTCTCACAATTTGGAGTGGTCACTTTTCTTAGCTTGTCTCCCGCTTCTAAGTCTGCGCGCCGCACCTGACGATCTCGCAAGCTGCAATCATAAAAACTTAGGTGCCTTGATGCTAGGAATAAAATGGCTGTTGAGATATTTCTACTGAAATACTGGGGTTAGAACAAAAAGCTTCACGTCGTTCTGTGGTGCCGTTTTGACATTTTCAAGCAAGCGAGATCCCTGCTTCGTGTGTCTCCCGATGGGCCCTGGCGGCTACTAATATCTGCGAGTATCATGGAAGCATGCACACGTTCCGCCAGATACTTGTGAGAAGTTTCAAGGTCACCTCCAGTGATTCCTATCATAATTTTCTAAGCTGAAAAGAAGGATAATGCAGGTTTAACGGTATAAGTTTTTTTTCTAGTTCTAACAATATTTTCAATATATGTTAATTTTCATAAGTGTACATAAACTTTGCCTAGCAACAATGATTTTCCGCAAAATTGAACACGATTATACCGCCTTCTCAAACAAATAGTTAAGCCGACATGGGGCGTACGACTCTCGCACATCACTGACGGTATTAGGGCCGAATACTGACTACGGCACTAAAACTTTAAATTATCAAATATTTCCATTGTATAACTCACACCCACCATTAATTAAACTGGCCAAAGACAGCATGTGTATTTCTTGTTTTAAAAAACAAGTAAAACTACTTCTCATGTCTCCTTCAAACGTATAAGCTCAGCAGCCGGATCAATCATGACAGGGCTGTTCGCCCCTTCGGTGCTCGCACGGACGTCTTTCGCAAATCTTTTTTTCCTGATGTTATAGAAGCGTGGAACAAATTGCCGCGACATATTGTTGAAAATTCTGACGCTAAAAAATTTGAATGTGCTCTTGATGTTTACTTTGCCGAGCAATGAATATGCTATTGTGTTATTGTTCAAAGTTCATGAAAATATGAATGTCTGTATTTACTTTCCATATCCTACGCTTCCCTCTCTGTAATGACCCTCAAGTGAGGGTTGGCAGTATAAATAAAAAAAATAATAATAACTTTTCCATAATGCATCATTAAATGCTAATGTTTACCTTTTCCTTTCTATTGTACGTGCCTCATATAAATACTATTACTTCCACTATTACAGCCTGCAGAAAAATTTCCCTTATATTGTTGTTAAAGTGTTTATTTTGTTTTTATTCTTATTTGCATAGTGCGTAATGAACAGTGTAGCTATTTCTTTAATTGATATCATCTCACTGTTTTACCGTGATAGCGTTAAAGACCTCGTTTCCAGAGATTCCGGCGTTGGTGTCGGCGCCGTTGTTTGTGAGCGAAAATCATCATCTTATGCGTGACCCAGAAGTCGAGAATAATGCAAATAAAATAAACAATGAAAACGTCGGGCCTACGAAAGCACAGACCCAGCGAAAGCAAAAAGAGCGGCCGTTCAAAGCCTTTTCTAAACACTCTCTGACATGCTAGAGTCACACTGCTGGGTATCCACTGCGCCAAAAATATTCATTAATTTTGTGTAGTAGGCCATCGTTTACTATGTTATTCTTTGTGATTCTTTGGAGAAGCGTGGTATCCGCTACACACTCGTTGGAAATTTTGTGCAATTTTTTCATGCAGTGGCTGGCGACAATGAAAAAACTATCACCAAGCCTGTGCGCAAGGCGCAACACAGTCACAGCGAAAGCCAGAAAAGCGGTCTTTCAGAGCGCTTTCTAAACATTCATTGGGTAACTACTACAAACACACTTCCTTGATACCCACTACGTAAACAATAGTAAAATTATTTGACCAGTAGGCTGGCATTCGCTATGCTATTTTTCGTCATTCTGAGAAGCTTGGTATCCACTAAACACTTGCAGGGAATTTCGTGCCAATTGTTCATGCAGTGGATGACGACGATGAGGAATTACGGCTGAAGTGGGCATGCGCACCAGTCAATAGCTGAACAAGAACAAGTTTTTGCAATGGGTTGGAGCATGGCACGGCCCACTCGTTACGCTATTCGCATTGTGCGACGACTGGTTGTTCTTTCGCTGTTTTAAAACGCTTGATAAGTATACATCGTACAAATTTATATTTTGAATCATTCATTCCAAAAACTGCAAATGAGTGAAACCACCTTCCCGCCCCTATCGCTGCTATCACTGACCTCACTTTGTTTAAAAACGCCCTCTCTAACCATTTCGCGTAAATTCGCCGCTTAAGTCACGCTGTGTTTTCTCTTGTTAGTTTTTTGTGTGCGCGTGTCATTCAAAGACGCAACCATGTTGAACATTGTTGTTACAACCACCCCTGCCTCTTCTTCACATCATGCAGTCTTTCTTTTCTTTTATGGTTTTCAGATCGCCATTGTGCGCATATAATTTTGATTTGCTGTATTTCCTGATTTTCTGTACGATGTATACCCGCTCCTCTCTGTAATGCTTCGGCCTTGAGAGTAAATAAATGAAATGAAATGAAACGAAATGAAAGTCGTATTAACTAGATTGCTTACCAGGCATCAAGCCTGCCTAAGGCAAGTTTGCCAGTAAGTCCGAAGCACTGGCGTAGCTCAATGGTAGAATACTGGGCTGGCACCCAGTGGACCCAGGCTCGAGCCCCACTGTGTCGATGTTGCTAGGTTTTTCTAATTTCGTGCGATGTGGTTACGGACACCGGCGGCGGCGGTAAAAAACTGCGCGTGACCCGAGTTGTGATCTCATAACAGTTTTTGCTGTAAAAGTTCGCGGGAGAAGGTATGTGCCACAGGTAATAGTTGATCATAGATTAGATAGAGAATTTATTTACAGAAAGGTATAGAGGTCGGCCTGAGCTATAGTTTGCTCTGGCCTGCTACTCTACACTGGGGAAGGGTGACGGGGAGTAAAAGAGTGATGAATGACGATGGTAAGGTAGAGATATGTTCTGATTAGGCTGGGTAACTCTACAGACTTGCATCCAGTCCAGTGCGCTTCTAAAAAAGCGATGACGGCTTGTATAGCCACATGTGTGCTGCTGGCGTCAGGCCAGAACCTAACACAATCTTATCGGTTAATGGTCGACTAATATATCGGCCAATCGAAGATATCAGTTGCTGACGTTCGCTTGCAAATGCTGGACAGTCGCAAAATATATGTTCGAGCGTTTCTGGCAACCGACAGTCACCCCAATTGGGACCTTTGTCATTACAGCCAATCAAGTGGGTGTAACGTCTCGTGTAAGCCACACCGAAGCGAATGCGGTGGATAACGCATGAGATGCTTCGCTTTAACTTAATAGTTGACCAAGAACAAGTTTTCTAATAAGTTGGAGCATTGGAGGACCAAGTCGTTTCGCAATTCGCATTCTGTGACGCTTGGCTGTTCTTTTTGTGTTCTAAAACGCTTCGTTGCTCATATTAACGGGATTCCTTTCCCGACATCAAGCCTGCTTAAGGCCAGTTTAGAATTGACTTCCAAGCACTGGCGTGACTCAGTGATGGTAAACTACAAGGCTGGCACGCAGAGGACCGGGGCTCGAATCCCACTGTGTCATTGGTGTTTTTTTGTTTGCAGAGTTCTATGCACTGGCGTAGTTCAGTGATAGAATACTGGGAGGCACATAGTGCAGCTGGGTTTGAATCCATTGTGCCGTTCGTGCTTATTATTTACAGAGTTCCAACCACTGACGTGGCTCAGTTATAAAATACAGGGCAGGCACGGAGCGGACGTGGGTTCGAATCTAAGTCTGTCAGTGGTGTTTTGTATTTACAGAGTTTTTTTTGTACGATACTGGTTACGGACACTTACGGCGGCGGACAACAATGGCGTCACGCGTACCCGTGTTCTAATCTCGTAACAGCTTTCGCTGTAAAAAAAATCCTGGGTCGAAGTGTGGATTGTACCAGAGCATTTTACCTGTAAAGCAGATGTTCTACCCCACAGACACGCCTCAACTTGCGAATACAGTGAACAAAACTTCTGCTTGGAAATGCAGTGAAAGTAACTTTCATGCTTTATAAACACTTGCGTCTTGTATACACGCTTCCCAATACAACATGAAATAATACAGTAATAACGCGTGGTACAAGCGTCCATTGCTATTCGGCTGTCAGAACATGCGATTATCATAATGCATTCGTGGTTTAAAGCCAGCCACCTAATACAGAATATGCTACTGTGTCTACTCCCATAAGGCCTTGTGCAAGGTGCATAGCACGTTCCAAAAGGTTTCATGCCCTAAGTGTTTGAAGTACGCACTCGGCACTCGATATTGCTATCGCGTTCAGCTCTTAAAACAAAGCTTCAGGGTCCCCAAATTTTTCGCTCCTGCTGTCGAACATGTAAGCACGGAGTGAAGGCCTTGTCACGAGACATACGAGTCTCCGTTTGCCTTACCTCGCGGAGATATTGGACACCGTCGATTGCGTATATATATCTCGAATAAACAAACTGATTTGAAAGTGTATCACCAACGTTGCCTGGTCTTGGGTATATGCAAAGACGTATGCGTTCTTATTTCAGCATGGACATGGTAAAAATAGAAGGCAGAAAGCTGGACAAAAGTTTAACAGGTGCGTGCAACACAATTTAGAAGCAATAACAAGGGTAGCGTCGATAGTTTCTTCTTGACTTTGTTTCATCGGGTGGACGCCAAGTTCTCAGCTTGATTACCTTTGCTTCAAGTAACCACTAAGGATAGATCTTTGTTATGACCGAGACCTGGTATTATAAGTTGTATCATCACCTGTTATATTCACGGCGTTCTACTAAAGGTTGTGTAGGTAGTAATTCTGAAGTAATTTACTTTTGTTATACTCTCAGTGAGTGTATAGTGTCAAGTCATACTTGATCTTTTCAGGTGACCTCGTGCACCACTTGTTCAAACTTATTCGAACTCTTGAAACTCCGAATACTATCTTGTGCAGTTAGAACTAATATGCATTAAAATGTTGGTACATAGTCGGTTATTGTGAAAATCGCAGCCGTTAATTGAAGCCAGTGTCGCGTATACACTGAAACACAAAAATTAAAATTTATGGGGTCGTTTTAATTCTTATGCACTATATTGATTATAACTAACAGACAACAATGCAAAAAAAGAAAAGTGGAGGAAAATGAAACTTTCTACCAGCAGAGACCGAACCTGTGACCTCCAAAGGAAGCGTCCGATGCTCTACTACTGAACTACGGTAGCAGCCATCCCTTCGTCCACTTATAAGGCGTATATGTGCTTTTAAACAAGGGATCGTTAGTCAGTGCTGCCTCTTGCCATTATGGCGAGTGTGGAACGCTCCCTCGTTTTCATTAGCATCACTGTCTGTTTGTTCACATTAACATTTATATTCGTAGGGTCATCCTAAGCTAACTGTCCAAAGTATTCGTTTCGATCAAAATCAACTTATTTAAAAGTTATAAATTTTAGACGCACAAGAACAAGCAGTTTTTCAAAACATTTTGATCAGCAAACATTTTTTGCACATGTGAAAGATGTGAAACTGAATTTATCGAAATTCTGAAAAATGAGACGTGAAAAAGTTTTCTTAGTCAGTTCTTTAAACATTTCACATTTCGCATTGCCTGAGAATTTTGTATTTATGTGAAACAGTTGCCCAAAATGCCTTCATTTTTTTTCAACTTGTGAGCGTGGAGGTCTACAACCATCACCAGGTACATAGGCCAGTTAATGCAAGTTTCCATTAAAAACTAGTAATCAGCATTAGTTTCTCTGGATCTACATATTTGATTTATTTGCAGATACGCCACAGGCTCCAGGTGGGAGTAATATGTAAGGGGAACTATACGTTTATTTTTAGGTAGAACACACACAAGAAAAGTATTTTTAAAACGAAATACAACTGCGAAATCTGAGAGATAACACAAGTCTACCACTGTAATAATAGGACACTTAGAATGTGTCACCCACAATGACAGAACTAAACATTTCATTATACCTTGTAAAAACATGAATTCGGGCGATCAGCTATTAGGAAACACTATTGTATCGTATGTTATTTCTAAACGACACTTGATCAACAATGAACACTACAACATTATAGAAGTTACTCCATTGAGCTAAGGTACGTGTTAATGCCTTAAAGGCTGGATTTCTTAGTTAAGGACAATGGACATGGCTTACTTCCGCGGTACTAAAAGTATGCCAGAGCGGCCGCCTACACGTGAAGTGGTATGGGAGCTGTTTTTTGAAACCGTTATACCTTTACAAAGCATGTTGTTCAGGCAACGCAAATGTTGAAAGAATGCCTGGTGTGTTATGAGCTGGATTTCAAGACATTTGGAGAAAGTCCGATGACTCCCATTTGCTCGGAAAATTTTTGCCACTCAAAACATTTTACAAAAATCTGTACAACCACTGGCATGGCCAAGGAGGGGTATAATTTAGCACTCCCTCTCGCAGAAAATATTCATTTGTGCATGTGTATACACGCACACATTCAAACACGCGCAGCAACATGCATAATTATCCGCTGACTCCTCCTATCCCCATAAAGGGATTTGTGGATGCACGATGTTACGGAACTAATGTTCATAGGCGTGTAACGTTTTTGAATATTGCAAGAAAAGTTAACCTTTGTAGAGTGCTCCAATGAGGACAGCTGACGTCAATTTGTCTTAGCATCTGTTATACTTTTTCATACTATTTAATTTTTCCAGAGGAGATGAAAATATATGAAAACAAATCTTTCATGTATTACTTCCGAGATTTAGTTGTTCACGTGCGCGGCGCAAAAAAATATATATATATGACAAGGGACAAAAAAACGAAGGACGACCAGCGCTGACTTTAAATGATGGTTATTTCGAAGTGTGCAGAAACATGTAATATTGAAATGCAAGAAACAAAAACCAACTTATAAGCACAGAACTGCCAAGCTGTAATGGCCTCTATAGTTTCTTGGCTTTGCATTGTAGCACGTAGGGCTGCAAGGCGCTTTTACTATGGCATAATCATCGTAGGAAAGTAAAACAGGGATCAGCTAACTAGAAATATTATCGAGACGAAGACCACTGTAGATCATAGGTTTGACTGTAGCAGCACTCTCTACCACGGGCTGTGTGAATATGAATTCCATTCGTTTATATTGTGAAGTGTTCGTGCATGCCCGCTGTGTGCTTATGAATTGGATTAGGTTTTTTTTTTTGCATTCGGAGAGACCATTATTGTACGCGCTTACAAATATGCTTTGTTGAAAGTTAGCGCTTGTCTTCGTCCCTTCTTTGTATAGCATCAAATTTTTGCCCTCCGTGAACACTTGAAATCAATTTGAAAGAATTGTTCGTAGCGCGAGGAGTAATACGGAAGCAGGTAGGGATAGAAGGAGAGGATATAGCGTTACTATCAACAGCCTGCTTATTTTCGAACTCGGACCGCTTTTGAGCCATAATCGTCAGGCAGACAGATAAGCGCGTGGGATAACTCAAATAAATGCGCGACAATCTCACCTACCTAAGGAAAAACATACCAGATAAAACCAGACTAAACCAAGAAGCATGGTTTTCCGCGTACCCAGAGATACTTGGTTTTATCTGGTAAGTTTTTACTAAAGAAGATAACATTGTCGCACATTTATCTGAGTGTCCTACGTGCTTAGCTGTCTACCTGACGATTAGGACTTAAAAGTGGTCCGAGTTCGAAAATAAACATGTTGTTACTAGTAGCACTCTATCCTCCCCGTCTATCCTTTCCTGCTGCCGTATTTCACCTCATGCTACGAAAGATTCTTTCAAATGCATCATCATCAAGCCCACATTGCAACTCTCCTTGAAATCAAGGCAGCCGCAAACACCCGCCTGGTTGGGAAGAGTCACTGAACGAATGGACGAGGCCGCCGACCACAGGAGCAAACAATGTAATGGCGTTTTGACACCCAGAATGAAAACCTTGTTCACATTGTGAGCAAGGCTCCTGTTCTGGAAGTAGAACGATCAAGTATTGTTTTCTTCTTGTGGTCGGCGTCTGTGTCTCTTTATTATATGTGAACAGTTACGAATCACTCAAGCCTAACTTCCCATTCCTGTTTGCCAGGTCTTGCATATATAGAAAAAGTCTGCACAAAATACAGAGTTGGTCTTGGTGAAGACACTGCTACCACTTACGCGGGGACACACACCATGGCCCATGAACTTTGTCATCTGTAAGTACGCACCACTTGAACTTCGACTAAACGTAGAAACCAAATTGATTCAAGTGAATTACGTGCAGGTTGGGGTCACCACACGATACAACCCCCGAGTGTCCATGGGAAGAAGGGTACATGATGAGTTACGTGGATGGTGGACTAAAGAGATATCGCCTCTCTCCCTGCAGTAAGAATTCCGTACGAAATACCTTTAGGTAAGTAATTGCATTTTGAAAAGAATGAAGCTCGGCCGATTTATTGTGGTAAAAGGAAGCACCAGGTTGGGTTCTTCATATATTAACGAGGTTCGTGTGTGATTGCACGTAATCACAAGGTGTCAAATTATATTAGTGGTACATAACCCAGCGCTGTGGCTTTACTGCTGAGATACTGCGCTGCTCAGCTCTGTGAGGCGACTTGAATACTTTGTCATGGTGACGCATTTCGATGGTGCGTTGATTTAAAAGCACCCCCGTAACCTTGAACTCAGGTGCTCGTTAAATGGCCCCACACTATCACAATGCTTACGGATTATCTTTCTGTACTATGTGTCGCATAATCATATCACAGTTTTGTGCCTCATAATCTTACAGTGATATTCATTTTAAATCAGCACATCAGGTAATAGTGGCGTATTTCATGTCTGAAGTGTAGCTCATATCGTCACGTGTGAATGACTTAAAACTAACGCTATGCCTGCCTGGCATCATTGTACTTCTTTTACTTAAGACATTCTTTTCATGAGTTTAGCAATCATAAAATTATGAACTTATGTACTTTTACTGGTTTATAATATTAAGAATGTAGTCCTACTGAACTATCGATATGTATAAAATATTTATATGTCTGCATTGTGATTGTACATATTTAACAATATGATGTTTGTTCGCCAGCTCTCTTGATGCTCACTTCTTTAGGTTTCCTGCTTTAATATTAGGCCTTACTCTGTGACCTAGGTCATGGGTTCGATCCCTGTTGTGTCAGTCACATTTCAATGCGATTGCTACTGCTGACATTGAACGTGTACCTTGTGACGTCAGGCCACGATAAAAAACGCCAGACACTCAAAGTTTCTGGAACGGTTCACTATGGCGTGCCTAATAATGACATCACGCTTTTGGTACATAAAGGCAAGACATAGTCATTATTAAGCTGCATATTCAAACCTATGTCTGCAGTATAAGTGAGTTGCATTCTAGAGCATGCCTGTCCATGCTGTTCGTCTATGTTTTTTTTCTAGAGGGACCAAATGGAACTATGTTAGTCAGCAAGCATCCCACTGGGTAGGGCTCAGAGCGAATGAGTGTCGCACATTGTAAGGTTTCCTAGCAGTTTCGGTGAACAGAGGTGTACTGTTGTTGTGCCTTGCACCTCGTTCGAGTTTCAAGAACGGCTTTGTACACGTTACTAATGTGTGTGTATTTCTTTTAGGTGAGAAGAGCCTTTCTCCTGGTGCTGTGTCCATCCTTCCTTACATCTCTGCTCCCTAACTGCGTATGCTCCAACTACCCCCCTCTTCTCTTACGGCGCAGGTGGCGCAAGCACGTCCTTCACTTCGTTTCTCCTTTCCTGTTTCTCTCTCTCCGCTACAGCAGTGCGCTGTATATAGTTCAGCGCATGCTCACTCCCGTTGCACTCTCTTACGCGACGGTACCGTCGATGTTGATGCCAGTTGTAGCGGCGTTGGTAACGCAAGCTGTGACACACGCAAGCTGTGAAAGGATTAGCGTAAGCAGCGCCACCAAGCACAAATGAAACATACAAGTGAAAAAACAATGAACACACAAGTGAACACTCAATGCTGCTACGCATCCCCACGTGGTTCCCTTTAGTGAGAGATGATGCAATTTTCGCTCTGGTTCAAGCATTCGTACTGCTTATTTTAAATTTTGAAGGACTTGTGTGTTAGCATTATATAGTATGTCATTCTATGATTTTCAGGCAGCTTTCACCAGATTGTGTAGAAGTGAAGACGGAGACAAAGTACATGGCTAAGTACAAACAATTTCCGGGTCAAACAGTGCGTGACTCATATTACTGCAGAAAGCACCTTAAGAAACATGGAAAGAAAATGTTCGTCAGAAGGGTGAGTTGCACACCTCCTCTGTTTTTCTACATATTGTAAATAATGAATGCTTTTCGACAGTGCCGCGAGTGCTTAAGTAGACCTTGTCGAGCCTTGTGATTATCGAAGACATATAAAGTTTTTCGGAATTTCAGGAGCATTATTGCGGTGTGCAAATACCTTGGGTTGCCAACATAGCTTTACTCACAGGGTGTACGCTGCCCAAATGATAAACAAGGCAGCCGATTTTCGGGGCGCTCTGCACGCTTGATCACACGAGTTTTTCCCCGGCACCTCTACCTATATTAACAATGGACGCCTGTCGGCAGGATCAACTGGCTTTGGAAAACGTAAACACAAAATTTTATGAAACTATACGGTGTTACTTTTCTGATTGCTCGTGCGACAAGTGTGTGCGCAGGCACTGCTATGGTAACTAAGGTAATGAACCATCCTTAGATTTCCTTTCATCCAATAAAACTATTAGACTGCACAGCCGGTGACTCACCAAGTGGCATTTGATTTGAACTTCACTGTCGGTACTGTGGAGCTTTTGTACTGGTAATCGTCGCTCCTAGACTTTGAAAAACACGGGAAGTGCATTAGTTCGAACCGCGTTCGGAACGTTTACCACCATGTGCACGTACTCGCGCAGCAAGTAGTCCTTACGAAATTTGGAGCTCTTTCACCCATAGCTGAATCGTTCGCATGTACATCATGAGACGATGCAGCCCAACCCGGCCAGTGTCGCCACTTCTCTGCCGATGATGTTCGCTACCATTACAAGGTGCCAGGTGGTGGGCGCGGTGACATACCCTTCTCATTTAAACCCGATATGACACAATGCGCAGATCAAGCAGCTCCATAGCAAACACAATGATTTGAAGAAGCTGCTAAGATGAAATGCCGAGCATGAAAGTATCTGCAAGACCCGGCAACATCGTCAAGTTACGCACTCAGCGAGAAGTATAACATCACACTTACAGTACATCGCCATTGCTCAGACACCCCCCCTAGTTTTACGAAAGTGAAGCCTTTCTTCTCATGTCCCGCTGGCGTTCGTAGACGTTGCTTGGATGAGCCGCTATTTTCGCAGTCAATCAATTTTACAGTCACCTGAAAGTGTCACTTTAACTTATGTATGCGTTCACAGTAAAACAATGTCAACACTTGCACGTGATCGCTGCACTTTGTTCAGAAAGAGCTATGGGCAATATGTAACTCTTGGTCATAACAGGCGTACTATACCTCTACGTTACCAGCGAGTGGTCAGTGTACAAGATAGGTCAGTTTCGAGGTTAACCTCAACATCCCTGGTGCGTTCACAATTGCATGAGCATGTTCAAGCCACACTCTTTATTTGTCTGGTTGAGCTGCCCTTCGCCAGATGTCGCAAAAACCCTAGGTATTGTACATCTATTGATGCTGCTAGCCTCTAATTGTCTCCTATTATAATCCACTTGTCCGTAAACAATTAAAGATTTGTGGACATTCTAAACTTTCCCACAGACATCACCAATAATCTCAAGAACGGGACTGTAGATTTTGTTACGTCATTGACGTGCTGTTGGCAGGTGATGCCACGTCATGTCCTCACAACAGATGCATGAATAATCGTGCAGCGGTCAATTTTACCTTTATTTTCTCTTTCTTTACACAGCTGAATTCAATTTTAAAATGCCACTATGATTCACTGTCGTTTCGACACCTTTTTTCTTACGTTGTCTAGACAAAATCACTCCAGACAATGAAAAAGCGACTCTAGCTGCTTGAAAAACGAATTGAATAGGCAATCATTGAAGTTTACTTGATCACACAAGCATATATATCTAATTTTTCAGTATTGAGGCCAAGGATTTATCGACAAAGCAAGGAAATAAATTTTTGAAGTGCGGAGTGTTCACTACAAGAGAGAAGAAGTAATACTCGGCGATTTCAAAATGACAAATATATTCTTCTTTTTCTTTTCTAGAAAGAAGACCTGAACCAGAAATGTAAGATGCAGTGCTGCTACACAGAATACACTACAACCACTTGCTGGACAGTAAGCATTTTGTCTGGGATGTCGTGCGGTCATCGAAAGGTTCGTGTTCTAAGATATTTTGGTTTGTAGCCTAATGCTGACATCGCCATAACGGCTTTTTTATTTGACGTACTAAATGTTTATTCAATTTTACCTAGCTGCGACTTCAATGTGGTTATATTTACAGCACAGTTTAACATCTTGTGCTAAACTTCAGTATCCTTGTAAAGGACAAGCGTAGAGTGAATGACCAATGATTCAAATAATAAACACATCAAGTAAACTTGATAGTCAGGCTGACCACGTCGCGAGAGACAAGCAATCAATTTGTATTTTACTCCTTGGTATTCTAGCATATTGCAAGTTGGAGGTACAGTCACTGAGCACGTCCCTGGCGAACTATCCTAGAAGTCTAAAAATCTCATTAAGAGGCTACAAATCAAGAAAGCATCTAATGCAACTGAGAAAATAGAGCAAGTGTAGCTTTCAAAATTATTAAATAGGCATAACGTGACCGCCATCAAAAGGTATAACACGGATAAAATAGAGCAGGCTGTAAAAAGTGAGAGAAGCCTGAAAACTACAAAGGCAAACTTGTGCATAGGCAAAAATCGGATGTATGCATTAAGGGACAAGGAAGGCAATGTCACAACCAACATGAATAGGATAGTTGAGGTGGAGTAGGGATTCTACAGAGAGTTGTACAGAAGCCGGAACAATCAGGATGATATCATAAGAAGCAGTAATAGCCCAGAGAAATTCAACATCCTACAGTAACGACCGTGAAAGTAATGAAAGCCCTAGAAGGAATGCTAAGAGGAAAAGCCGCTGGTAAGAACAACGGACCTCTTGAAAGATGGAGAAATTATGGTTGAAAAACTGGTTAAGGCTGCAAACACATCAACACCGACGACTCTGAATTACAGAAGAGCTCCAATGCATCTGTTCTGATAACAGTAAAATCCACAACAATCCAATTGAAGACCGAACACATTACGACACCGAAGGCAGCAGAGCTCGCAGCTCTTTGTGCCGCATTGCAATTTATGAGTATTTAACGGGTTATGACATGGACTTTACTCAGTGATTCTTAGGTGGCACTGAAATTCCTTTTGTTAGCTTTACACTGTGACTCGCATGAATAATTGGCGTTCGCCGAAGAGACACACCATTTAACTGAGGAAGGACATGAAATTGCCTTTCACTGTCTCCCAAGTCATTGTGGGATTACTGGCAATGAACAGGCTGACCGAGTTGCCCGGTCTGCTCATGCTGAAAACAATCAAATATCGATTCCGCTCTCCAGAACTCCCGCTGCACAGAAGCTCCTCATGCTCACTCACGAACGCACCTTGTCGCAATGGAACAAGCAACATTTCAAGCACGTTCAGATATATACTCTAGACCTCACTCTCAGTCTTCGAATTCCTCCAGGGCTTCACCGAGGTGACACTACCCTACTGTACTGTGCAAGTTGTGGTTGGGTGTTCCATTTACACACGCGTGTGCATTCCGCGTTGGAACGACCAACACTACTGCCTTTGACCATTGCGGCAGTGACTGAACAACTCTGCGAATAGCTGCAGTACTGCTCGCAGAGACAGTCGCTCTGCAATGCACTTGACCGACTGGACGACTAGAATTTTTTGCAAGAAAGAATACTGCGACACCGACAGGACTTCACGTCGCAGAAGATGGCTGCGACGGCATTCCTACGCTTTCTGCGTTCAACCTGTCTCTACAAACGACTGTGATCGAAATGCCCTACATGTGTGTGCATGTGTATTTTTGTTTTATTTATTTACCTTGATCTGTCTCTATCGCCTTTTCAACCCTTATCTCCCCATCCCTGTACAGGGTAAGAAACCGCTTCTTCTGCCATGTTAACCTCCCTGTCCCTGTTAATTATATACATATCTCTCTCTTTGGAGAAACAATATGACATCCCAAAAGCTTACCGACGATCGGCGACAATGATCACAGAAGTTTCATTTTAATTGCACTTATATGGACACTCTCGGCAGGTTTTCGACGTCACCTTTATGTTCCGTATATGTATATCGAAGGTAGTGCACACTCACAAATCACGCGACAAAGCACTTGTACAATGTGGCGTAGCCACGATTTTGCTCAAAGCCGGCTTAGATTTTACTTTTGGGGTGGTTTCGGCACTCTACGCAATCTCGGTCTCGGCGGCCACACTTGAATGCAGGCGCAATCCTAGTGCGCTGCGTGCTGTCTGGCTACACCTGACGTTGAAGAACTACTCATCAGCGGAATTTCCGAAGCTCTATAGACATCTGTCGGTTTTTACAGTTTTATTTGTGATTTCGGCAATAAGAACCCGCACAATGTCTGCATTGTTATTATCGATATTTATTATACTCCATCCTCGAATAATTAATACCTTAACTGTACCAGCACATAGGAAAAAACAGCCGTATTTGATTATTAGAAAGGAAGATGAAGAGTTTCACGCCAATCAGCGCTGATCATTGCGGACACTGTTGGCGCACGGGCTTATTCTTTCGTTTGTATATGTCCGGGATAAATGCATGCAAGATTTCACACGTGTTAACACTCGGTGCAGGCAATGCTATAGCGTGTGTAAAAACATTGACCATAGAAGTAAACATTTCTTATCAGGTGGAATGCCTGAATAGTTGAGTCGGTTGTGCAACTTACACAAGCATCAGCGATAAGGCTCGAATATACGATACCACTTGCGTTATTGCGAATGTGTCTGACTCCCAGATCATATTTCCTAAAATTTACGAATGTTCTCACCGCTAGTTCCTCGCCGTAAGAAACAAGCCGAATGTCGAGCATAATCGATAGCACTGTATAATATTTAGCTCGTTATGTTTGTTTCAGTAATTCAAAGGATAAAAATCTTGTGAATAATTTGAAAGCTATGTTTCCAAATTTTACTTGAATATGTGGACATGCACCATATGTAGTGCCAAACAATATATAACTCTTTCATTTTATTTTTCAGACATGCCGAAGGGGTGTGTGCGGATACCACAACTTCCCATAAACAACAAAAAATTGCGCTCGAATTCTGCATAACCATTCAAAGGAAACATCACAGAGCCATCTCGTGTAGGGAATAAAGAAATTCAGTGTGTTAACCTCAAACTAGAATCAAGTTGACGCTCTCAGAGCCATTTAGACATAATTTTTATATGTTGTTAAACACACACTACTTGAAGGAGAATGCCTAAGTCATCGTAAAAAAAATGTACCGAGTTCTTATTGACACGTTGCTGGCTTTCAACAAAATGCGAAACTTCGATTGTAGAGTTTACAACTCAAGCTTTGTTTGCTTGAAAAAAATATTGTATTCTCTTTGAAAAATAGTGAGTGTTTGGTATACGCACCTTGGCTCGAGTGAGTACGATATCACCATGTGATGTATCTTAGGTGGCATCATGACAACATCTCTACTCTGGGTAGCTTACTGCACATAATCGCACTATACGACTGGTGACAGAAAGGAAAAACACAATGTAACTCATGTAAATCCACATTATAAAGTGTCCTGCAGTCTCTCTACGATACTCCACGAGAAAAGATAGCGTACACAAACTTTTCAGTTGCACCATAATAATTATAGCTGTCTGCCTAATTACTTTTACGATTGTCACTGCGCAGGAAATGGTGACGCATTATGTAAGAAAGCCGAAAAAAAAGTAACGGTGTAGCGATGAGGTTCTCGATGACAAATATCCCCCAACAACGTACAATGAACTCAGAAAGTTTATCTGAAGAAACGAAAATATCTGACGCCACACAGTAAATTGAACTGGTTTCAAGCACGGACGCTCGAACTCTTGCAGGTCGGGGAATATCCTAGCGCCACACTCTTGCACAAGATATGTCCGAAAATTCAGGCTTAAACCATATATGTGTACTTTGCTCACACTTTGCGCACTTACATCACATGCTCTAGCGGTGCCCTGCATAACGCGTTGACAAAGACGTTACTCTGTCGAAGTGGGATGCTGCATGACGCCTTCCGGATTTGATGGCGCAACTATGGACCGTCCAATGGGCTCCCGACGTGGCGGAGAGGCTAGTAGTAGTTACGAAAAATGCAAAGTTATTTATGAAAAGTGCATAGTTATTTATTAGGATAGTAGTAGTAATGAAAAAATGCACGAAGAAGAATTAATTAGCAAATTACGTCATATAACTGTTAAGATGTCCACTAAAGCAGGTGAGGCCTGCAAGATCTTCATACAGGCAGACGTAGATGATGTTATCATTGATCTAAATCCTGGGCGTGGTAGAAGAATGACCTTAAGAGTGAGCCTGTCACGCGAGTCTTTCCTATAGGTGTTCGCTAAGATTTGGCTAGGTGATGCTAAGTTGCTTCTACAGGTGCTTTTCTGGCCAGAGGTTCGAGTTAAATCACAGGCCATCGCCGACATGGCATGGATGTCTAAACTTAAGAGGCAGAAACACGCGCTAGGACTGAGCACTCGCATTTCCCATAGATCTAGGGGCACGTCGTTCGTGCAGGGCTTCCATCGCTTCAGGCTCTACTTGCAGCCGCCCTTCGGTTTCCCGTACACTAACGTTCTGTTGTTGTTCGCGAACAGTTTCCTATAAGTACACTAGAGGGAACTCTGGCGCTAGTGTCTATGGCAGCTGCAACGCGTGGCGCTTCAGCGAGTATGAGAATGATGGGTAGTACACGGATTTGTCTAATATTTGTTATTCTGGCTCCGTGTCTGTTCGTGTGGCTTGGAGCTGATTTCTTACGAAACAAAAATCAGCAGATATTCAACGGTTATGCTCCACCACCTTATTCTTTTAGGCTTACTGAAACAGTGATAAACGAAGCCACAAGTGCGATTTGCCGCCGGCAAGTACGAAGACTAGGCGAATCCAAGTACTAGTCATCATTCCCGTGGTCGCTGAATGATCGCAGCGCCAGAGTCCTTTCTAGTGAATTTTAGGAAACTCCATGATTGTTCGCACTAGTGCAGCACTGCGAACAGAGGGTTCAGTGAAGTTGAAATGTGTGACCACGATGTTTATCACAGCATTACTGGCAGCGGTTTAATAAACCATTTATCAATTACTGGTTACGTCTGTCTGAAAATTTTCATTGGTGTTTGCCGCTAATCTGTTGGCTTCATAATATTCAGTAAAACGGTGGAACAGCGTGGACTAGCAGTCTTTACGATATTTATGTGGAACAAACCCATTCGTGATGATGGTTGTTTTTTGTCACGACAGACGTTTTACTCCTAGCTAGAACAGCTTGATTAATAAATGAAAAAAAAACTATGAAAAATTGAAAATCATTTGCCCTATCGAAAACATGAGGTCGCGAGAGAGATTCCTTTCGTATCTGAGCTTTACGTACAACTATAATTTTTATTCCGTCCGTCTGTCCTCTTTTTATCTCTCTCTCTCTTCCTTTCTGTTGTTTTTTCTTACTTTTTTTCATTTTCAGCCCACAATGATTTACCTCGATTTGGAGAGGGTGTAAGCTTGACCTCGTTAGCATTACTTATAGCAAAAAAAAATGCATGGCCACACGGGACTACGAAGACAAGAACTAGAAGTGCAAAGTACTGTTTTTCCAGGGTCATGTGTGCGCAGTAATGTTTGCGATGAATTGTTCTGTTTGCTTGCTCGATTGCTAAAATGTGACAGTCATCCGGGTTATTAGAAATGAAACACTTCAGCTCAGTCACTATCAACAACAATGGCTGTTTTTATAGGCGATATCGATGCATCAATGAAATCTGAGAACGCAAAATGACAATGCAGCTCAATAGCATCATTCTTTTATGAATTTATCTATCTGCATACACACTTCGTCACCACTGAAAACCGAGCAACGCGGCTTACGGTGGTGGAGTGTCAATAAAGGTGATCGATTTGTGGAGTTTAACGTCCCAAAACCACCAAATGATTATAAAAGACGCTGTACGGGAGGACTGCTGAGAGTTGGACTACCTGCAATTCTTTAAAGTGCACCCTAATCTGAGCATCCGGGCTTGCAGCATGTCCGCCTTTATCGAACCAATATATATGTGCAACCAGAGTTTCGGAATATTATCAAGGAGCTTTACGAGCCAAAACCACTCTACTCTTACCGATAAATATAGTGGCTGCCAATATAAAAAGTATTCATTTAGGCTAAATCTGCGCCCGTGAACACGAGAACTGGATTGTCGGCAAGAATATGTCTTGCTAACTAATGCAAACTTCATGGGTATATTCTTTCCCATACATTGAGTTTCGTGCCACTATTGTGATGTAGCATGGTGGCATGCACAAAGTGGCTTTACATGGTGTACTTTGCTTGACGCTCCTGTGGTAGCTTCTACAAGTGCGGTATGCTGCGGCATCATCTGCGACGGCCGAACAACGTGAGGCAATGTTAGTAAGAGGCATGCCGTTCAGAAAGTAATGGGCGAAACAATAATTATATTTTTTAAAGACATTGTTCCGAGGATGCAAACTGAGGTTTATTCTAGGTGGGACGTCCCTTCTATTCTCGAAATCTTCTTGCCTTCATAGCACACTAGGTCATGGCGATGAGCCGTCGTTAGTCGTTGAGGTCCCGGGTGGAGATTAAGGCCTCACACATCTTGGCGATCAGGTTGACGTCCACGGGCGAAGCGAGCTTGCTAGTATCGTCTTCCTGGTGCCACGAGTCCCCGAGTAGAAGGAGTGCCACGTCGTATGGTACATCGCAGATTAGGTAGTTGCACTCATAAAGCGTCGGGTAGAGGTGATGTGAGGCGATGCCATGGGTGAGCGTATGTGGATAAAGCCTGCGGATTGTCTTTATTGAGCTTTTGATGACTAAGGCGGAAATCGTCGTCCTAGGTCGTAGTGCTGGAAAATAGCGTTTTACTTCATTGGTACACTGCAGCTCTGTATGAGTTCCGAAAGACGATGGTTCTTGCGAACCGATAAGTTGACGTGACCGTGGTCAGTCGAAGGAGTTTCCTTGGCTCCCTCAAGCCCCTCACGTCGTGGGACCGTCATCACGTAAAGGTGTAAAGCAGCGGAGTGCATCTGTTTTTCAGAAGCTTGATTTCTTCCAGCCAGATTCCACCTCTCCGGTGGTTGCGCCCCATGTATTACAATTCCGTGAAGACAAAAAGTTTCCTCTGAGTCTGGGGCTGCAAAAATTTTGACAACAATTCCGTTTCTTTAAGGTGCAGCTAAAGCTACAGTGCGTACCGGTGCGTACCGGCTTAAAGCCGGTACGCACCGATGATCTCACCAGAGAAGGATTGGCCACCCTGGTGCAGTATCTGGCCACCCCCTCCCGTAGGTATTCGTCAATTAACTCAAGGCCCTCAGTCCCCACCAGCTGCGGAGCAACTGACCACGGCGGCGGTCAGATCCGCAAGCAGCAGAGGGTGCTAGGAATCTCTGGATACGGACAGGCCACCATTGGAACTTGAACTTAGCAACGTTTAACGTTAGAACGTTATCTAGTGAGGGAAGTCTAGCTGTATTATTCGAGGAGCTAGAAGGCATTAATTGGGATATAATAGGGCTGAGTGAGGTTAGGAGGACAGATGAGGCCTATACTGTGCTACAGAATGGGCACGTCATTTGCTATCGGGGATTGGCAGACAGAAGAGAACTGGGAGAAGGGTTCATAATTCACAGAAACATAGCTGGCAACATAGAGGATTACTATAGCATTAATGAAAGGGTGGTAGGCATTGTAATTAAACTGAATAAAAGATACAAAATGAAGGTAGTACAGGCTTACGCGCCTACATCCAGCCATGATGACGCTTCAGTTGAAAGCTTCTATGAAGACGTGGAATCGGCAATGAGTAAGGTGAAAACACAGTATACTATAGTAATGGGCGACTTTAATGCAAAGGTAGGGAAGAAGCAGGCTGGAGACCAGGCAGTAGGAGATTATGGCATCGGCACTAGAAACGCCAGAGGAGAGCTACTAGTAGAATTCGCAGAACGCAATAATCTGCGTATATTGAATACCTTCTACCGAAAACGAGAAAACCGCAAGTGAACATGGAGGAGCCCTAATGGCGTAAATAAAAACGAAATAGACTTTATAATGACTGCACACCCAGGGAGTCGTGCAGAATGTGGAAGTGGTTGGCAAGGTAAGATGCAGTGACCATAGAATGGTACGGGCTCGAATCCGCCTAGACTTGAAGAAGGAACGACAGAAACTGATACGCAAGAAGCCAATCAATGAGCTAGCACTGAGAGTGAAAGTACAGGATTCAGAGTGTCACTGCAGAACAGGTACTCTGCTCTTAGCGAGGAAACCAACCTTAGCGTAGATACAATGAATGATAATCTGACGGGTATCATCACGGAGTGTGCAGTGGAAGTTGGAGGCAGAGTAGCTAGAGCAGGACACCGGCAAGCTTTCCCAGGAAACGAAGAACCTAATTAAGAAGCGTCAAATCATGAAAGTGTCAAGTACAACAGACAAAATAGAACTGGCAGAGCTTTCGAAGTTGATTAATAGACGTAAAGTATGCGATGTAAGAAGGTATAACATGGAGATAATTGAGCACGCTCTGAAAAATGGAGGAAGCGTCAAAGCAGTGAAGAGGAAACTTGGGATAGGCAAAAGTCGGATGTATGCACTAAGGGACAAAGTAGGCAAATAAGTACCAATATGGATAGGATAGTTAAAATAGCGGAGGAGTTTTACAGAGATCTGTACAGTAGCCGAGACAACCACGACCTTAATACTATAAGAACTAGCAGTAACCCAGATGACACCCCACCGGTAATGATAGAAGTCAGAAAAGCTTTGGAGAGCATGCACAGAGGCAAAGCTGCTGGTGAGTGATCGGGTAACATCAGATCTGCTGAAAGATGGAGGACAGATTGTGTTAGAAAAACTAGCCACTCTATTTACGAGGTGTCTCCTGACGGGAAAAGTACCAGAGTCTTGGAAGAACGCTAACATCATCTTAATACATAAGAAAGGAGATGACAAGGACTTGAAGAATTACAGGCCGATTAGCTTGCTCTCTGTAGTATACAAGCTATTTACAAAGGTAATTGCTAGCAGAGTAAAGAAAACATTAGAATTCAATCAACCAAGGAACAAGCAGGATTTAGAACAGGCTACTCAACAATTGACCACATCCATACTATCACTCAGGTAATAGAGAAATGCTCAGAGTATAACCAACCACTATACATAGCCTTCATAGATTACGAGAAGACGTTTGATTCAGTAAAAATATCAGCCGTCATGCAGACACTGCGGAATCAGGGCGTAGATGAAATATATATAAACATTCTAGAAGAAATCTACAAGGGATCAACTGCTACCATAGTGCTTCATAAAGAAAGCAACAGAATACCAATAAAGAAGGGTGTAAGGCAGGGGGACACAATCTCCCCAATGCTATTCACTGCATTCTTACAGGACGTTTTCAGAAGCCTGGAATGGGAACAGTTAGGGATAAGAGTTAATCAAGAGTACCTCAGTAACCTGCGCTTCGCCGATGACATTGCATTGCTGAGTAACTCAGGGGACGAATTGCAACTCATGATTACGGAGTTAGACAAGGAGAGCAGAAAGGTGGGTCTTAAAATTAATCTGCAGAAAACGAAAGTAATGTACAACAACCTCGGAAAGGAGCAGCGCTTTGCGATTGGTAATAGTGCACTTGAAGTTGTAAAAGACTATGTCTACTTAGGGCAGGTAATAACCGCAGAGCCTAACCACGAGATTGAAGTAACTAGAAGAATAAGAATGGGGTGGAGCACATTCGGCAGGCACTCTCAAATTATGACAAGTAGATTGCCACTGTCCCTCAAGAGGAAGGTATATAACAGCTGTATCTTGCCGGTACTTAGCTACGGAGCAGAAACCTGGAGACTCACTAAGAGGGTTCCACTTAAATTGAGGACGACGCAGCGATCAATGGAAAGAAAAATGGTAGGTGTAACCTTAAGAGACAAGAAGAGAGCAGAGTGGATTAGGGGACAAACGGGAGTTAAGGATATCATAGCTGCAATAAAGAAGAGGAAATGGACATGGGCCGGGCATGTAGCACGTAGACAGGATAACCGCTGGTCATTAAGGGTCACCAACTGGATTCCCAGAGAAGGGAAGCGGGGTAGGGGGAGACAGAAGGTTAGGTGGGCAGATGAGATTAAGAAGTTTGCGGGTATAAATTGGCAACAGCAAGCAAAGGACCGGGTTAACTGGCGGAACATGGGAGAGGCCTTTGTCCTGCAGTGGACGTAGACAGGATGATGATGATGATGATGATGATGATGATCAAAGCTACAGTATCTTTTGAAGAACGTAATAGTTTTTCTCAAGTATTCGATTGTTCATGTAGAGGCTATGCTGGACCATATCGTCCCATCGCCCACATTTTTCATCTGGTTCGCCATGACTTAGGCATCTGGTTGGTACTCTACACAAAAACCAACGTAGGCACATTTTTTCTTGTGATTCCACTTCGCATGCAAGACTGCAAGATGTAACTTCAACTTCACCCACAGTAAACCGAAAAAAAAAACATGGGGCACAGGTATTGCATCCTCAGACCCTCGCTCCGACTTCCAATGATATCGAGTGCTAAGAGCTTCTGTCTAAAGCTAAGTGCGAAGTTCACGCTACAGTTTAACATATCTACAATATGTGTGCTAATTCGGTTATGTACAGTTTAATTTTATAGGCGAGTGTCTAGTGCGAATCGTATGTATTCGTAGTGCTAATCACGCAGTGTAAAATAAATATGGAACTAATGTTTAAATATTTCTCGTTTCTAATTAGTGATACCAGTGCGCAATATCGAAGGAGGACCGTAATATAAATACTTCTCTATACTTCTGTTCTGATTGCTTACCATCGCGATACCACCCATGCCGTTCAAGCACTCAGCCCTAATCATCGCAACAAAATATTATCTACAGTCCTTTTTCAATAAACGCGGGTTTAGCGTGCAAGTACTGAACTTTTACTCCTCAATATCAATGATAAAAAAACACCATCTACGCCTTTACTCACTGAACAATGTGTTTAACACCATTGAACGCAAGCGTTTTGTACGTCAGCTACCAACCTATCACCGCCATGATTGGCCGTCGCAGGAGAACACAATACTGCATAACAGAATACAGTGAACGTGCAAAGGCCGCAGTTCTTACATTTTTGTTTTTGTGTAGTTTGTAGCTTCACATTTACCACGCATCTTTCTGAATCCCTTGACAAAAATAGTATGCCAAAGTGTAATTCTTGGCCAACCTTTAGCAAATGTCTTCTTTTCTCAGAAATTAAAAGTCAGTATGCCTCGGATTGCCCAACCTGAAGTTTCAGCGGAGGTTCTCGGCTTCGTGCCCGTCTTTTTTGTATCAAATATCTCGTAAGTCTTCTAGAATACAATTTTGCATTTTTCAAGTGCGACGCTCGTTCTACACGGAGAAATTGCAAACGCAGCAACATTGACTTAATGAACGAGTTATTTTTTAATAATGATGGTAAATATAATGGCAGTAGTTTAATGTCCTAAAAGCCCGATGTGATTATAGTTGGGACACTGAAGTAAAACGATCCGGAAATTCGTACAAAAAATTTGTCACGTGTGCCTGAGTGCGCTGATCTGAAGCATTTTCTCGTTAATCAAAAATGTGCGTCCTTCGATGATTATAGATTCCAAAGTTGACGTGAAGGCTGCTGCGCATTTATATGCTTTTCCCTTCATGAAAATACTGTTGCCAATGGATCACACCGGGTATAAACACTACAATACACTTTACAAAAAAAACAATGATTCGCAAGAACAATAAAGGTCCATGAAGCAGCATAAAGTGTTTTCTGTCTTTGCAGGTCAGCTTCTCGACATCTATTACTTATAAACAACCTCATTAAAAAAAACAACCACAACCATTTAGACTCTTCGCGTGAGACGAGAGATTGTACGATATAGATGTTTCGGTAGACTAGGGTATACGTGCCCCATATTAAGAAAGATCTCGTTCTAGCACACTCGATGCTATCAGGTTGTATGCGAGGGTCTACCGGTCAGCTTCCACCTTGTAAAAAAATGACGTACGACGTGACGCTGACGGGCAAGAAAAAGCGCCTGACATTCGACGTAAGGACAGCAGACATCAGCGACTGAACCCCCCCCCCCCCCCCGCCCGTTTAAAGGAAAATACATTGCCTAGAATCCGGACAAGCGGATACTTGCCACCGTAACTGAGGGGTAGAGCATCGAGCGCGTCATTCAAAGGTCGCAGGTTCAGTTCGTGCCAGTAGCAAGTTACTTCTACGCCCATTTTTCTTCGCGTTTACGTTCGAATTACTTCTAATAACATCCTCCATACTTTTCTTGGCATCATTGTCTGTGGTTTCGCAGAAATATTGGTTCTTACAAAGAAAACAAGCCCTGTCATCTACACTTCTTGCTTAACATATTTTTAAGGAATACCATTCATAAAACATTTTATGAGTGATCGCAGTCGTAAGGAGGCTGAGTGATGGGCGTGATTTTTTTTCCCTCTTGATTTTGAACTAAATGTTACCCGGACACCGTTTGCAGGTGGCTATTTCTTGGCGTGTTGAGAGGCGGATCACTCTTTCAGCATTAGGTTGAACCCTAACTCTCTGAAGTGAAGTGAAGGGAAAATATGATATCATCATGACATTTTGTTTGTAATCTATATCAAACGTTGAGGATGGTAGCTCATCGCCGCGGCATTTGAAGGCATTGACCTGGATCGCTTCATGTTACCGCAAGTTGGCACCTTGGCCTTAAACGACTCCAGATTCGGTAGGTCATGGCAGCGTGCTCCAAGAACTAGGACGAAGCGGACGCGCTCTGTGAGAGACAAAGGCGTCTGCGCTTTCGAAATCGTTTATTTGAACGTGACTGATTTGCCCTTGCTTTCAATGCGGGCTGCCATAAGGTGTTACGAATCAATAAGCACAGCAGTACATTTTAATCCAGTTGCACTGATGACGAGGTGAACTTTTCGGTGGGCGTCAGAATCAGTGATATATCTTGAGCGAACAAGCCCCGATCTCTCAAAACACCGTCAATGGACACTTGTGTATAAGCAATGCAGATTAATCAGCGGACTTTCATGAATGCACGGGAAATGTTTGTCGCTGTTATAGCCCTGCAATTCGCGCTTTCTTGGTGCGCAAGTAAGTGGTTAACAGAACGGAATTTTCGAGAAAGTGCAAGTGTAAGCGCAGAATCATGGGTCGTGGACAAGTGTAACACCACTAAATGCGTTGACTTTATTTTTATTTTCGTTGTTCTGCATGAGTGTCTGACCTTTACCATATCTACAACTATGCAATTCTCGGAATAAGTTGCGCAAGGAGTGATAATTGGTCGTGATTTTTTGAAAAATCGTTTCAGAAACAATATATTTTTACCGAATACACATTCATACATAACATATTCGGAAGGCCTATTAATTTTATATTTCTCTGCTTAACCTGACCGCCCTGAGTGGGCCTAGCTAGGTGACGTCGAGTTAACTCATGCCTATTGTTGACCAAATGAAGTTCTTTCACTCACTCGCTCACTGCTTCATGCAGGTATTGTGAGAAAGTATGTACAAAATAGTTTAGGAGCATAAATAAAATTAAGTGCTCTTCGCTAAGGCGATTTCAATACAACGAGAACTGATGCAGGCCTAATAAACGGAACTAAATCCTCAACTGTGGTTAACCCAACAGGACTCCGAGAAGAACGACGTTGGCGTTCGTTCTGCTGGTAATTACAACTGTGCAAAGTATTGCATGAATTCGCTCGTTTTCACCCACCGGTCGTACAGAACATCCATGTATCTGTCTTTCAAAAAACAGCTGGATGGTTTATTTATTCTTCATTCTCGCTTTGGCTAATCATCACGCCATTACATACTCAAAACGTGGAAGAGCCATAGAAAGATGCATTCCATTTAATTTTACAGTACAAGGTACTTCGTGAAAAGTAAATGACTGATAATTACAGTACCCCTATAACTAAAAGCTCCCGGAGCAGAAAAAGATCCTGGAGGCGCAAAGTTTCCACCAAGGCAGCTATCTTACAGTGATGGTAGACAAAGCATTTGAACTAGCTAACTCCCTGTTTACAGAGAAAGCACGAGAACGGTAGTCCGTGTTTTGTTGAGCGGAAGAAATTGCACTTTGCAACACGTAGATGTCTTAGACCTGTACAACACGAATTTGGAAATGTTCGTTTCCCACGATACCTAGTATAACTGCTTTGAATCTCACTAGCTTTTTTGTGGTCTTGCCGATCAGCACCAAAAGGCGCATTGCTGCCAGTCACTGCATGAGTTGTGAAGTTTTCGCAGAACGTCGTTGCCAAGGGACCTGATCACTAAATCTTCCCTTTGTGTTCTAGCGTCATATAGCGTCGAGTGGCAGTTCCCTTCCGCATAGCGTCGCTCATGTTCTTTAACGCTTTATGTAACGACCTGCGGTATTTTCGTAAATGACAAAACGTCCAAATGAAAGGGATGCACCAAACCACCGATACGCATCGCGCAAGTGTGTGATCAAAATTTTTGAGGGTCAGCAATTTCCAGATGTACTCAATACTACACGTCGGCGTCAGAACATATCTGCTACAGTGATTTTAGTAGACATCCTTGAGCCCACTTTTCATTAAAATGAATCCGTGAAACTTGCACTAAGCCTTGCCTACTTGTAACAACAAATATAGACCATTCTGAAGACTGTGAGAGATAGGCGCGTCTGACATAGCTACCAACATCCACCCACGATTCCGGCCCGAGCATTGCCTACGGCACGCCCTACACACGCACCTCATTGTTTTTTATTATTTTATATCAGGTTCCTTCAGAGGTCTTCCCATAAGACTAACCTCGATGCTTCTAGGTTGCTTTAGGCAGGCGAGACGGGTTGTTTCTGGGTTGCTTTGAGGTAGTTGGCATGTTTTGCTAGGTCATATTTTGGGTTATTTATACATTCTCAGCGCGGACACGTTCGAGTTAAACCACAGACATGACACCAACGACCACACTGCACACACAGATACTCGCGCTGAAACCAAGCGTTCGCCCCTCTCGTAGGTCTGCAAGCACTCAGTTGTTGGTGACGTCACGCAGTTATGCCATCAAGATGACGTTGGGTTTGTCATCACCTCCGGAGCTTCTAGCCACCATTGCTCTTTTCGGACATGAGCGTACTCGGCCTCTTCGGCCTGCCGGCGTCGCTTGGCAGACATTTGTTCACCTAGCTACTGCCTTAATCATATTTAGCGGGCCCTCAGTAATTAAGTCGTGAAATTTAACTAATTTTTGTGGCACAAGTATAGATGTAATGATACTGTTGTGATATCCCTCAGGGTTTGATGCTTCGATAATACTATACCGAGCATGAACAAGGACGACAGAGCCAGAAAAGGCAACCTCCAGGTTCCAGCAATTTTTAATCGTCATGAAGGACAAAATAATAGAACTAAACTGTGCACATGCACATTTATCGACAATAACAAAACTTCTCCAAAAGGAATTTCATCGCTGTATCTGTGTCACCCACAAAAACGTGGTTTTTGCTCCAACAGGTAGTCAAATTATTTTTTAGGAAATGCAATGAATGAAGTGCTGACGCATGTGTGTCATCCGACAAGTGTACCTTGAGGACTCTACTATATTTCTTTCTTTTTGTTGAAATCCGACGTGCATCTAAGAAAGCATCAAGCGCTGGGATACAACCTTCGCACTTTTTGCTATGCACCGCGAATAAACGTGCTCAATCTCCCCTTGCTAAGCTTCCTGAGCCATTCATTGACATATCTGCCGATCTGGTTCACACTAAATTAACCGCAGGCAAGTGAAATGCAATACACGACTCCTGTTTTGCAAGCTTTATACTCGGATTGCTGTTGGTTATACGAATATGGCTACTCAATTCCGTCACTATACAATTGGAGCCGTGTATAGGTGGAGGTAGTCTTTTGTGACAAAGCAATTTGTAAGATAGCTGCTTGTGTCGGGACTTGACCATGTAGAAGATGTCAGCCTGTTCTTTTTTTTATGTTGGATACAATATAATGAGATCTAACACACTGCCATGTGAAAGACTATCAACCATGATAGTCTGTTTGTTGTCATCTCTAGCGTACACGCATCTTCTTTTGGAAGAGGTGCATATGTTTGGGGATCACTCAGGAGTAAACGCAATTTTTCAACGTACTCTTTCTTGTCGAGAAGGACCAGTATGTTACCCTTGTCTGCTGGAAGTATCACAATGGTCTGGTTCTCCCGCACGTAGCCTCTTGACATTATCACATTCTTGCAATGACAGGCAGGCACTGTGGATTTAGTGCGCAGCTTTGACATGGCGTTTACAACGCATGTTTAAGCCTAATAACGCTGAGACTGACCAACCAAAGAACATGCTTAGCCAGACCCAGATAGAAGTTGACACCGAAATTCAGAACTACCACCTCGTAGTTGTCTTACTGATTCGAGGACGGGTTGCACGCCACCTCCTTTTGAAAACCTGATTACTGCGCTGTAAAGCGTTGCTCCAATCTTTGCAGTTTTCGTCCTCTGTGCGGACTGCCCCTACGGCTGCGTGGTGATAACCGGCAGCTTCAATACAAGACTCTAAAAGCACAAGAACGACGTCCACAAAAACACGTTGGGTCCAACATCTTAGCCGAGTACTGTGCAACTGTGTCACACGCTATCAACCGAAAAAAAAAAGCGCGTATATCTACCAGGAAGCAAAACCAAGCTGTATGCCTTTATCTCGAGTCTTTGTTCAATCCCACTAGGCCGAACACTCTTAATCGCAACTACGATAACCTCCCCAGGTGCTTTATTGACGTCATGTGCCTCATTTAAAAAGACGAGCAGCTATGCCGATGTTTTATCGTGAACATGATTCTCTTGGGTGAGCTGAAACGCCAACATTCCTAAATCATGTTTGTCCGTCCGTACGTAAAGGGGACACGTATTTTACGCCCCACTTCATGTATGGCGTCAGTGGTACACCCTTCCCCACATGTCTTGCCCCTCACCAGTTTCTTTTTCATTCATATATGTATTTTCAGCTAAGCTTTACGCTCTTCTGTTTTCATCCCCTCCAAATCCACAATTTGATTAGGCCAGTGAGTGCCTGTACAAAGATAATTTCTCCAAAAAGACACATAGGAGCGTATTTCTACACCATAGAACTTTAATGCGATGATGATCACTACTTCCATGTGTTGGAATGCTTTATGAGCAAACCAATCAATCAACGCGATCTTTTCTCTGCAAATATGACGCACTTCCTCGATTACCAATATGTCGTTCTTGTTCTTTTGCAATTTGTCATTTTCGTTCTGGTCAGAAACAGAAAAAGAAGTCATTGCATATCCAAGCGTGTTGGAAGAGAGGATGGCCGGGGAAAGCATGATCCTTAAGATTACAGAAGACATAACACTGAATCTTGAAAGAAGTTTCGTACTGGCTGATGAGCTACTCTTTGTTACGAGCGGTAAGGAAGAACACCGTGTTGAAAAAGTAAGTTCACGTTGATTATATTTCATAAATAAGCATGCCAAGCAAGTTATTGCAGTGATAAAGCTCGCAATGACGCAGCATTGTTATACATAAGAAACAAAGGGTAAAAAAATTATACGTTGCAGGTGGACACGTCTTCCATACAGAAGGATCTGTACCATGACTCGCATCGGCAGTCTTCTGTGATGGTACGCAATATTGATGGAGCAGTCCAAGTCGTAAGTCCTTCCTTCCTATGCCAATTTAAGGCTTGAAATTTATCCCTCAACGTTGTCAAACAGTTGCCTTCTCTATTTCTAAATAAACGGCATTTGAAAGTATCATCGAATTCTCACGATCGAAACCTCCTATAATTGTAGAGATGAATAAACTCTGTAGGTTTTGAATGTTTTTCAGCTATTCGTCTGAATCGATGACACAAGTGATTTAACAAGACGTTTTATCATACTGAAAAATCCTCCTAGGCGGTAGATAATTTAATATTTAAAGTAATGCTGCTGAAGGTCGGTAAAAATGGCTGCGATAAATGTACGGAGTATTGTGTAAGACAGTCTGTCAGGTGGACACACATTTTAGCATTATTTTATTGAACAGCATTGCAAGTATGCTACAAAGAAATGTAAATTTAAAGGTTATTTTACAAAATATAATAATGATGACATACAGACAATACGCCAAGGAAAGTATAGCTGGTGGTATTACTAGTAATTGTAATGTAAATGTCAGAAAAATGGTCGGAACGATAACTTGCCACCGGCCGAGACCGAGCCTGCGACCTTCGAATAACGTGTCCGGTGTTCTACCAAATGAGCCACGGTTGCGGTCGTATCTTTACCCACCTCATAGGGTACGTATACACATTTAAACGGGCAAATAGTCAGCGCCATCTTTCGCCGTTACTCCGTAATGGCTATCACTGATATTAATAATAATAACATTCCATACACTTTCCTGGACGTTATTGTCTGTTATTTTTATTATTATTATGCCACCGGTAGTATGCTGTAGCGTGCAACTGTTTGTGTAACATGAAGCTTTGCAAAAAAAAAGTATCGTGTATTATACTTCATTGTGCCCTCTCAAGTAACCATTCCCTAGGCTGCGTCCAAATCTCCATTTCAGTTAAAAATGTTTTCTTGTTGTAGATGAACATCGCCTCCTTAGAATTTTTGTTCAGATTTACACAAACTTTTTTTTATATCCCTGATGCTTTTGAAAAATTTTCTGAGATATTTTCTGCCAACTGATTCCGTCAACTTGTTTCCTTCTCTAGGAAGGTATCCTTGACAGCGTATTGAGAATCAAGCCCTTACTACAGGCACCACGCTCTCTTGATGGACAAATACCACACAAAGTATACGAAGTTGAGGAGAAATTAGACTCAAGAGCAATGCGTAAGAGCTCGTCACTTCAGTTTTGTACACGTTACACCAGACCCATTCCAGTTTGAGACTGAAAAAAACTTACGTGGCCTGGCGGTATAATACCTGCATGCCATGCACAGGGTCTGGGTACGATGACTCGGACGTGAAAGTTTTTTTAATTATTATTTCTTGATGTTCCTGTATTTCTTGAGTCACAGACAAGATGTTTCGCCCACAATCAATGACGATGATGCCAGCATCCATGCTGACGGCAAATTTATTGAAAGGAGTTCCTTAACTGTATCGCGTTAAATTCTAGTTGAATGTTTGCACCTTATCTGTTCGTACTCTTCCTCACCCAGTCCCTGCTTTTATTGCGTATAACTTGAACATTGCTGATTGTTTTGACAGAAGAAGAACTCTTAGTTTGCCTATTAATGCAAACACTTTTTTTTACAGGTATGGCCTATGGACCATCGCGAAAAAGGGGACACTGGAACCAACAGAGGAGTAAGAAATAATTCACTATTTATTGTGTTGAAATTAAGCATTTCACTGTCACAAATCCATGGAACCAAGATGTTTAAAATATTACGTTTTTAAGGCACTGGAACATAGTGGCACGATATGTGTTGGTTTTAAATTAGTTACTTAACAACATTTGACCCATCGTGGTGGCGGCGAATCTCCATGACGGAAGGCATATCGTAAAGCAAATACGAACCATTTTATTCGTCAAACTGATTCGTACCATCAACGCATACGTCAGTCCATTAGATAGCACAGAAATATTGGCCCACTTCACACGTTGGAAGAACATGGCTAGCAGAAAATCTCGAAACAAACGTCAGCTTTGCATGCGCACAGCCAGCAAAAAAATTTTATTCTAGTAATTCACTTGTCGCGTAGCTTTTACCTTGAAAATTTCGGAAGACTTCTCAAAGCAACGTAATCGGAAAACATGTGCTTGGAATTATTTTTTTTTATTTTGTGAACTTTGCTTCATCTCAAAACCGAACATTCATGAAGCCCAGCTAAAGCGTCCAGCACCATAATGATCACTCGCGCCTATCGATTGCAGACTACAAACAAGCCGGAGAATTCCGCATAAATCGTTGCAGACTCCACTGTAACTCCTACCACGTCCATACGCTGCAAAATATGCACCTTGCGAACACGAAAGCGTTGTTGTATTCACCAAGACTCCAGTGACGCATTTCCGTCATAAAAATGACGTCGTCAAAAAAATGTACACTGTTAAATGTCAATGAAAAAAAAAAAAACTTTTTTCCAACCGGCGGCCTCCCGATCTGCATCTTAGGATATTGGGCATATATCGACTGCACGACAGCACACACGCAGGCAGCTTATGAACAAGCTTTTTGTATACTACACTTTCCTCTAACATGGCTAATTCTCAGCGTGGTGGTGCCTCCCTCAGAAAGCGATGCCCCGCCGCGGTGGTCTATTGGCTAAGGTTACTCGGCTGCTGACCCGCAGGTCGCGGGTTCGAATCCCGGCTGCGGCGCCTGCATTTCTGACGGAGGTGGAAATGTAGGCCCGTGTGCTCAGATTTGGGTGCACGTTAAAGAACCCCAGGTGGTCGAAATTTCCAGAGCCCTGCGCTACGGCGTCTCTCGTAATCATATCGTGGTTTTAGGACGTTAAACTCCCCATATTAATCAATCAATCAATCAATCAATCAGGAAGCGATAAAGAGGAGCAAGTCATCATTACTGTCACCACATCGCTTACTTCCTGTGACGCGTCGTTCATACTCATAGTACAATCCTATAGCATTTGGCGTGTTTTCAAGAGAAGTGAAATTTCGTCAACGCCTTGACGTACCGTGAGGTGCTGACCTTAGCCCAAGCGTCCCGTCGTCCTTTGCAAACAGTACCCATTCATACCAAAAATAGCCCTGCGCCGCGCGCCTGCCTTGTCTGGCCACTACAACCTCGCTGCAACACCAGTTCCCCACTTAGGCTCGCCCCGAGAAAGAACGCACCTTTGCTGCGGCGGGGACAAGGTGCACTTCCGTTTCTATGTAGTCAGGCTGAGGTGTTCAGTCACTCTTTAACATGACACGTAATGACGACATTCGCTAAAGTGCCTGAACTGGTGCGTCGAATTTTGTGATGCTCTTCTGGCTGTGACACCGCCTGTTCTGGTTACGCTCTCCCCGCAAACTAGTACAGCTACCACAAAGGTTCATTTACCCATCGATCATACACATCTGTCTTAGGGGTGGAGATGTGCCAGCGAGTGTCAACGTGGGTGCATACGCACTTAATGGTGCAGCAGGTGCAAAACGTCCATCGGCATTTAGCATATCTCAAATCAAGATACAGTAAACATTCATTCGCTTCTGTAGGAACGCGTGTAATACTGGTTACTGGTTAGTTTGGCAAATAAATCAACGATGATTTTCCTATATATGTTGCTAGAAAGCTGAATTTTGAGAAGTATATTCTGCCATAAAACGGGTGAAAATATTTGATAAAAAAAAGCAAGTATACCCATGCAAATGTTACAGTGGGGTGCATGACAAATGGCTCAATAATAATAACGTAATCATATCGTGGTTTTGGGACGTTAAACCCCACAAATCAATCAATCAATAATAATAACGTAAATGCATAGAAACTGTTTATTTTTTCCAAATTAGTGATTTTAGGAAACATCATGTCATTAGAGAAAAAATTGACCTCACATTCGTACTAGGCCAAGGTTCAGGGGAAGGTAGTAGCTTGATAATGTGAAAAAATAAAAATAAGAGAATATCATTGGAGTCAAAGTTTTGGCAAGGTCTCTTTCGGCAAGTTCTGGTGAGCTTTGTAAAAGCAGCAACTACTGCCTTGGCCGAAGATTTCCTTGTGGAAACTTCAGCTCTAGCGGCACCCCCTCTCCGAAAGTATTTCATAGCTTCGTTCATGTGTATTTTGTTGTTTTTGCATATAGAACTACATTATTACTTGATCGACTTCGATATCAATAATCAGGCTAATTTGGTCTACGTGCTAATGACGCATGTCTGAAATTTCGCTATAATTTCATTTTTTTTAGAAAACAAGCTTCGACTTCGGTTGAATTAGACGCAACGTTTTGTACATTTTAATATATTTGTTCTGTATTGTTTTCTTGTGGGGAACATACATCCACGAAGATTCCCAGAACAAAATGCACAATTTTGTGGCGAGCATGAATGCTGACGCTTCTTAGCTTAACAAGCTGCTATAAAGACCGAAACTGAGAGCATCGCAGTACATTTGGGACTTTCTTGCACATTCAGGAAACAATACCCGGAGACATGAGGCAACGAACCAAGGGAACTCGGACGTTTTCGTTGTGGAAGTGCACATGATTTCGGACATGAAGCACCAACGCAGCTTCAAGAAAAACGAGGAACTGATTGCTTACATGGCAGTCACGACCAACGCTGTGAGTTGAATGTCTCAGAATCAATCGCTTGTGCTTTATTGGGCAGCATAGCGAACCACCCTACCGCCCATTTCGTTTCCCGCAGCGCAGGCATGCGCAGTGGACCAGCGGGCGGCCGTTCTTCAGGCAAAGCCTCTGCTCGATCGACCGTAGTTTCAACCGCGTTCAACAGGTGGCGCAGAAATACCACCGGCCGTCTCCGCTGAAGCAATCGGAGCATTCACTCGGCCATCATTCTTCCTTTTGTCTTGCGCTCCGCTCACCCCTTCGATCCTCCGCTGGGCCGTTTGGCTGCTCAGTTATTGCTCTAAGAATCTACGGGTCATTCAGAAGGTTATATCACCCTACTGCTGTCACGTTACCCATTCTCAATAGGAATCGTTATTGTATCATGATTTATTTGTTTCGCCATACGCCCTCGTTGGCTCAAAGTGAACACCATGCATTGCTGCATCAATCAGTGTTGTCTCGAGGAAACGACCATCTCAAAAAGCATTGAGGACTTAGTGAAGGTCTGCAGCATTGTGAAGCAGTAAATGTTCTGGGCGGCACTGCACTTGTTCCAGCAAAGCTCGCCATTCCACACATTTTCTTCCTGCGCGCATGCTTCACTTACGGATGTTCTTATGGTACGATTTGTACATGTGTGGTTCTACTAAATTTGTGCCTCGTCTGCATCCTTTCGGGCGACCAAGACGTTGAGTTGAAATGAGTGCTCGTGGGATTTCATTTTTTTAACAATTGCCATACTTCTTTTCGAACCTATATCTGTAACACGCTGTGTGCATTTGTGCTTGCATTAGGAAGGCATTTTACAATAATTAAAGTATATATGCTAATGAGCTTTCAGCTGTTTCAGAAATGTGGTTGAGCGTGCTCCACTAATGACATATTTCTAATATGAGGCAAACGCGACGATTGATGTACATGTTACGATATTTACTCTCTCTTTTAGGTCAACCTAAGATATCTCGACATGGAAAGACCTAAGATCAGCTTCATCCTAGTTGGAATAACACGGAGCAAAGTGAGTACATTCCAAGTAATTTTAATGCATTTAAATCTTGTGATTTTGCATTCTTGACTTACGCCACCAAACTACTTCATGTGATTAAAAACGAGGTTAATGTAGCGAACAGGGAGTTTAATCATCCCAGGATTTATTTTACACACAGAAGTGAACAGTGCAGCTTCAGGCGTATCGACCAGCCATGCAGCTGCAGAGCATCAGCCGGTTGGCTGTTGCTCATAACAAAAGGCGCGCCGCCCGCGCTTGCGTGATAAGAGCAATCATGAAGTTAGCACCAATCGAATCACGGATCAGTCACAGACATAAAGCTAATAACAAATACCTGATGGAACAAACGGGGGTTAAGGATATCATAGCTGAAGTCAAGAAGAGGAAATGGACATGGGCCGGGCATGTAGCGCGTAGACAGGATAACCGCTGGTCATTAAGGGTAACTAACTGGATTCCCAGAAAAAGTAAGCGGGTTAGGGGGAGACAGAAGGTTGGGTGGGCAGATGAGATTAAGAAGTTTGCGGATATAAATTGGCAGCAGCGAGCACAGGACCGGGTTAACTGGTGGAACATGGGAGAGGCCTTTGTCCCGCAGTGGACGTAGTCAGGCTGATGATGATGATGATGATGATGGTGATGATGATGATGATGATGATGATGATGATGGTGGTGGTGGTGGTGGTGGTGGTGGTGGTGGTGATGATGTGTAAACAGTTGCACAAGCTGGAAAGAGCAAGTAATCCCAGAAAAGTCCCACCGTTGACACCGAAGGAAGTGGTTATAGAATACATGCAATAACCTAAAGTGCGTTAGCTAGAACTAAAAAAACATTAGCAGCATAATACTGAGTTCTGTCTGCAAGATAGAGATTCGTACTATATAAACCATAAAAAGAAATAGCGCTAGTGTGTAAGAAGCTCCTTGATGTGGTGCTTAAAACGAGATAAGCAGAATACTGCAGGCGTCGGATCTTGCTCGTAATATACTACGGTCCTGAGATTCGCCTGTTTTGTTTACAAAGTTTTAAACAAAGTATGTGAAAGTATTTCCTGTTAAATTCGCTGTATTTTCCGCGTGTAAAATTATTGCATACTGCCTGCCTAAAAGTATCATTAAAGAGAAGCATAAACAGATTCAACCAAGAGGCCATGCATTGTTAGGTCATTGTGCCTTCGCATTACGAACCAAATAAATTGTTTTTGAACGCAGCGGAAACAAGCAAACATATTCTTTCATCTGTAGCATGCACCATCTATTTATAAAAATTTTGATGCCGGATAGAGTGAAAGTGGTCGTTAATTACTCAAGCGATAAGTGCGCCATCTACCCCGACGCCTGCGCTGGTATGCCTTTGCCCAGAGCGATTGCGTGATACGTGCAGCCGTCATTTCAGTGAAAGAGAATATGAGAGAGCACGGCAAACAGTCTCACACCCCACGTGGCTTGGCGCATTGATCAAATGTGAATCTGAGGGGCAAGAATAATATCATTCCGTCTTTCGCTTACACCCCTTCTTGTGATTCTTCTTCTTTTTTTTGCACTATGTCATTTCATCTGATATTCATGCAAACGTTGGATGGAAAACAGTGCTTATTCACTGATATATCTCAAGCAAAAGATAGATATGAACGAACGCGTCAAATCAACACAATGATATTCGTGAAGAGAGTGCCGACAGCAAACAGATAGACCTTTTTTTGTTTTAATTACACTTTTTGCCATTGGGCCACGATAGTTTTGCTGTGCGAGGCCATGTGTTATACGCCCACGTGTTACCGTCCTTAGGAGATGAAGGCTGCACAACATGTCTACCAATGCACTGCAATGCCGCTTCACAGATATGTGATGGTGCGTTGATCCCGCTTTGCAGCCAAGCTGACAGATTCTTGACAAGACGCGCTAGTCAAAAGCATGAATTCCATTTTGTTCTCTGCGCTGCTTTCTTAAGCTGCATCTGTGTGGAATGGGATGTGAGCGACGCTTTCGTAAGCTGTCAAACATGGCCAACAAAGTCACAACACTAGTGGACGAGGCACCTCAAAAGAAATACCAGTAAATTATGTGCATTGCGGCACGCGGAGAGGGAAAAGAACCGTACCTACAGAGATAAGTGATGTAAACAGTTTCTGAACCAGTACTAGCCTGATCGGAAACCTGTGCATCACGACATTTCTAATCTCGTCGAACAATCACCGCAACAAATTATTCTCTTGCTTACATTGACGTATGTTTGGACAGACCATCATGAGGCACCTTAATGGAATGTAACGTATAGTAAGTACCCAAGGAGATGAGATATGATTCAATAGGGGTGTGCTATATAGCCATATTGAGGTTTCGGCTTGGACATCTTCATATTCTAACTAGGTATGCACATCGAATATTACATGTACCTTCCTTAGGTTATTGTGAATGGTGCACTTTCCCCCTAAAAATTTTCCACAACTCAAGCTGTGAGTAGCATAGGCTACAAAAGACGTAAAGATTCACCCTCTGATAGCACAAACTCTAACGACTTTGTTCCAATAAATAACGTTTCCATCATTAACACAGGATGATGCTTTCGCGACTAAACACCAAGGCATGTTGGATGCGCCGGCGACGTTGGGTGGGCTCGAAAAATATATCGACAATGGAAGAGTCCCTGGAAGCAACGACATCGTGATGCTTGTAACAGGGTGAGAGCAATGCGTCCAGTTGTTTAAGTGACTGATCACATTAGCATCTTTATTTGTAATACAAGATGACTATACTCGACGACAGCTTTTCTTGACAGCACTGTGGAAGCCACAAAACCAAAGCAAATGTGTGCTATCACGTCAAAAAAAAAGCAATGGGCCTTGGTGAAAGAATTACTAATTTATTTGTGACTTCACTCACACAGTTGTGGAAAGTTGTAGGTAAAATAGAATAAATTATTAATTTTATTATATCAAGTTTAACGTCCTGAAACCACGGAATTATATATATATATATATATATATATATATATATATATATATATATATATATATATATATATATATATATATATATATATATATGCACATAATAGGACTCTAAAATCCACACTGAAGCATCGAAATATTCTTTCTATCAACATTTTCGTTCATATAATTTAGGAACACGTCAACAATATGAGCGCTGAATGGATGAAAGAATGGGTGGATAGATGGACAGATTTATGAACTTCAGTTCACCACAGCGTAACTCGAGGCACCTCCAGAGCACGTGTTCTAAGTAAGCTGTATCATAGCAGAAGTAATATGTGTCTTTTAGCTGTAGGGATAAATCTTGTGCGATAACGAGGGGTTAGGGTATGCCCCGACTTGAAAAAGGCTGAGTGTCAGAGCCTGATGTCTGCTTACTTATTTGTGCGGTGCAGGGTTTTGTCTTCACGCCAGGTAAAAGTGTTTTGTCATCTGAGCTAACAAAACAGAGACCAGCCAGTAGCTGACGTACAACGTTCGGAGAAACACGAATGTGCTGAAGCCCCGTCTCTGTAGCCTTCACTCCAATGTGAAATGATACGTTCTCGCCAAGTATAGGTGTGGCAGGCAATTAAAAAGCTTATTGCTGCTGAGCACGCTTCCGATGACAGTACGGGTGTAGGGTTAGTAGTGAGTTAATAACTAGCTGGGGTGTTTAGCGGCTTGCACCAAATTACACTGCATCGCGATATTTATTGCAGTGTAATCAGACTGACATTACTGTGATTCGCCCTAGTCGGAACATATTCACCTTGGTGTACTTGCGCAGGCACACAGATACAAAGACATACACGAACGGGCGCAATCTAATCACTAGTTATCTTTTTAATGTTAAATTAATAACCCTCAGATCTGCGAAATCTGGTCAAGAAGCATTTTAACGGCGCGCATATGGCACAACTTATGATCGCATGCTTAATGAACAACAGACAAGAGCAAAATTTCCTTCTCAACCAAAGAGAACCTATGAGTGGCAAACACACTTTTCCTTCAGCTTGCCAGTGTAATAAGCTTACTTTCATTATCTTTCTTGAAGTTCTCTGTCCGGTGCCTATATTCTAAGGTATTTATAGCGTTGCTAAAACAAGGTGAGCATGCGCACTCATTGCAATGCAGTGCTAATTGTGTAGTAAAGCAACCTTTTAGACTTGACGTGCGCTCTCTTAGGCGCATTTAATACATCTTCAAGCCTCCCCTGCATACACGTGACACACTTCAGAGGTGTAAATAATGTAGGTTATAATACGCATTTAACAAACTGGAGCTTGTGTTTAATGCCACATTCTTTCTGTACACTGCTACGTTCATCACATTACTGATTAACCAACGCGAACACTCCTCCCATTTCGTTTCTGGCCCAAAAACGTGTTTAAAATAAACTAGTTGTTAGATTGCACCCGTTTTTATCCGCGAGCCGGCGCGAATACCTCAAAATGAACAGATTGTTACTTAAGCAGGCTCATGATATGACAAAGTAAGTTATAGTATATAATAGCATTACAGTTGACACTGGCAGTTTAAAAATATGTTATCTTCAATAGTGCCACAGGAATTTCGATCAGGTGATAAAAATAACTTTGAAGGCCCAAGATGCAAGTTGGATGGTTGACAAACTACACTAAAAATATGTTTTGTGCATCGTAACTTATCTTTAACGCACACTGACCCACGCACAATGAGAAGTAACAACACCAGCGCTTACTATCAACTGAAGGTTTCATTCAGAAAAGGATTATATATATATATATATATATATATATATATATATATATATATATATACCAATGCTGTCACCCACTTCCCATGCGCAGCACCTTAATTTCAAATCCACGGTTATCGTACCATATCTGATGTGCTCATTAACCGCTTCAGCAGCGACACTTCTTTTTTTGTTTTGCGTTCTGCCTTGATTATCTAAAGCTCTTTCTGCATGCAAGTTTGACACTCTTTTCAGGTTGGACATGTTCAACAGACCAAACGGAAAAATTAACAACGGTCTGGCCGGTATGTACAACGCATATTATATTACATAGTTCAAGTCAGCTTACTTTGTATATTCCTGACCTCGCTAATAAGCTACCAAACGTTGCCTAATTATTCGTAGCAACATATTGATTGATTGATTTGTGGTATTTAAAGTCCCAAAACCACCTTATGATTATGAAAGACGTCGTAGTGGAGGGCTCCGGAAATTTCGACCACCAGGGGTTCTTTAACCTGCACCCAAATCTGAGCACGCGGGCCTACAACACCTCCGCCTCCATCGGAAATGCAGCCGCCGCAGCCGGGATTCGATCCTGCGACCTGCCGGTTAGCAGCCGAGTACCTTGGCCGCTAGACCACCGCGGCGGCGCATTCGTAGCAACCTAGATGACTGGGAATGGTAGAACATTTGTTTGTACACCTGGCAAAAAGCTAAATGTAATAGGAAATTTGTAATCTACAAAAAAGTCGCACCTTTGTTGCTATCACGTTCTTCGCTTCGCATTTGCTGCAATGAACATGATAGCAACAAATTGGAAGGTCACGCACAGGATGGAAAGAATATGGAAATGTGCCCCATGTTTCTGACGCCCAAATGACGCACGAAACGTACTCACAGGTACAAATGAATCCGAACAAGCATCTCAGTTGTTACTGCGCTGTATCTGAAAAGTGCGCCCTTTTCGCAAACGGAGACTGTGCAACGATTGCAGTGACCTTTGTGCGCCCAGTGATTTGGGTAGAATTGTTACGGTGAAAGCTCAAGGCCAGTGAAGACGTACGATTGTCTCCGCCGCGAGATAAAGAAGGGCACGCATGAGCGTCCACCCTGCCCCTTCTCAGCGTGGCAAAGTACGCGTGAGAGATGAGAGCGCGCACCACCGCGTCGTGATGATGTGGCGATGCGAGCTCATAGCGCTATCTTGCTGGTAATGCTAAAAACACGATGGTCATCCCGCCATCCTCTCCTGAGATGCCCGTCATTAGCGCTAAGTGGTAGATGGTGCGGATTTGCATTCATATCATGTCACTTGGTCTAATCACCTCGAAGCGGTGCAAAACGAAGCGGCTCGGTTCATCCTATCATCTTATTCTCGATTTCAAAGTGTCCCTAAACTAAAAAGCACTTTTAATATGCATTCACTCACCTTGCGTTGAAAACTCGCCCTGTTATAGTTCTTTCACACCTTCTACCATAGCACCACGTCTTTTTCGAGATCTCATATTATACCCGCACACAACATCTTGTCTAGATTAGACCACGCCTATAAAGTCAAGCCATATATTCAGAACACTGAAAAATATCGGAATTCACCTCTTGCACGAGCAATAGATCAATGGAATTCACTGCCATCTAGCATTGCCACTATCATCGATCATCAGTCTTTTCAATTAGCGCTCCACTCGTTTCTCGAGCGTGATAACACTTTTCAGTAGATCACTTCATTGTATTTTTTACTGATCTTTGATTGTATTCATTTGTGGAATGTCATTGTTCATTTGTGAAATGTTATTGTTCCTGCGTTATCTTTCTAGTTTTCCTTTTCAATTGTTACATACCTTAAATGTTATTGTATTTCATTTCTCATGAATTCCCCCCCCCCATATGCAATGCCCTGTGGGCCCTTAGGGTATCCAAATAAATAAATATAAATAGCTTGCCGTTTGAACGTCAAAGAAAATGCTCCTTCGTGGCTCAGTTGCGAACGCTTTGCACTCACAATTCAGAAGTCTGACGCTTCATTCTGCGCGCCGGAGTCTTTTTCTTGATTATTTTTTATTCTTGAGTTTTCATATATATATATATATATATATATATATATATATATATATATATATATACGTATACATACACGGTGTACATTTACATATATGTATACATATACAATTGTGCCGACGTCACCAGCGGCAATATTTAGCTTAGAGTGTACATGTAATTGCTATTACAAGAAAATGTGTTTTGTATGTTGCATAACATAGAGCAGCATTGCATTCGAGTGATACTCTTTTAAGGACCCATCGTGAACACTTCACTCGGCAAGAGGAAAAAACACTGTTTGTTTTATAATTTTATTGCAATTGGTTCTCAGCCGTCAGTCAACTTTGTAAATATTAGTGCAGTAACAACATGTGCGGAAACGTTCGAAGTATTGCTGTGGTGCAGTATAACATAGTTATGGCGTGAGAAAAAAAGCGGCGTTGGTGTGATAAACAAAACCTCGAATTTTTTTTTAATCAACCTGCAGTCTGCAACCTAACATTTCGTATGGAGTTCACCACTAATTCTGCACCTTGATGTATTTTCTTTGTTGAGGACCAGGTTTTCTGAGTGATGAATAGAGACCGGAACTTGAGGCACGAAAAGAATGTTTTAGGTGCCCATAATAGGCCCTGAAAACTGCTATTTAGGCATAAACAGGCGTTAGAACTATCGTTTAGGCATCATCATCATTATCGATAAACTCTAGCATATCCAGAATTGCATAGCCATGTTGATCACTGATGATTTCACCTGTAAGAGCAGCATTTCATTAATTAGAGACAACCTTGGTTGAAAAATCCACACGGCCTAACCACATTACCACACAGCCTAACCATTAAGGTAAAACTTTTTTTCCAAATGTACTCTAATCTCACAGGAGTGAATAAAAACTTGTACATCCCCCCCTCCCTGACTTCTCTACACGTTGTGGTTATGAGTGTAGGGTTAGGCAATGCGCTCCCTCACGAGCTTGTTTCAATGTTGCTATTTTTCCCCACACACCTGTGTGCACTAGAATAGACTTCCAAAGGGAATACTTATTTGTAAATAATCATCCCGATTTCGATCATTTTTACCTTTTTATCTGCCGTGAAATATTAATTGCCTTCCTCCTTGCTTTGCTTTTGCTGACACCTTCCATTTTGTTTCTTTACTTCATGAAATGGTGCCTGCATTGAAAATGATTCGTTCGTTCGTATGTGTTGCTAATTTCTCTGGCAGTGACCACCGCTTTGTAATTAGCTCGTATTTTCATGTTTGTATGGGAATTTGCATGCATTTTGATATTGTATCTGTTTGTTTCGGGATCACCCTCTGCAATAATGCTCTCGTGGTGCAGTGGGTACTTGTATAAATAAAAAAATATATATAAAGCTTTCCACCCCTTATAAACGGCTAAGCAACAATTCTTCCTCGTAATCTGATACCGCGTCAACTAATTGCGCATTACAGCCTCGTATTGGGCACCTCCCTTTCCCACAAAACGAATAATTGCTTGGGGGGTGCTTGCGTATGTCAGGAAATATACGAGGACTTAGCAAACTGTGGTTGTTGTAGTTTCCCCCAAGAGTGTTATGGGGACACTAAAGAAAAATATTTTCTTCCGGAATCGGTAAAGTACCCTTTCACAGTTCAAAAATTACCGCACTCGCTACAAAAAGACACATGGCAAGCGAGAAAACGCATGAAATCGAAATGTGAGCGCAACCTCGAAATTCCTGCACCAACAGCCGTGACGTCATAAATTTTGACGTTGTTGACTAAGGCCTACGCAGCTCGTGAAAATGAAGCACAGTGTCTGCTGACAAGGCCAGAGGCTTAACGTTTCGTATTTCAGGAAACATAGTCACCTCACTTATCGGCAAAATAAAAACTCTTCGCGGGCGGTGTATTCGTCAGCCTCTTTCTCGTGTCCCGTGCTTTTGTTGTAATTCATCAAATAACGTCGCGTCAGGCGCGATAATTTTGGCGCGAAATTTACGCATGCTACTTGGCTTTGATTTCATTCTTTAATAACGAACTATGATGTTACAATTAACGACATTAGAGTTCTCGGAAAACACTTTAGTATTTTAAACCCATTCATCGTTTGACTTCAGTGTAATGGACGAGGTAATAATGGTGACTCCAAGTGTCAACGGCGCGGATGTCCTACATATATCGTAAGTCGACTGCGTGACCATTTTGACTTTGCAGCGGATAACATCTAAACATCATGCAACATCACTATGTTGAGTGTTCTTAAAAGATGGTATTGATAGTAAGGACCCACTCGTTAGCATTGCCGAACTAAACTTCATTTTCAGGTCTTGCATACTGTGGTACTGTTTGCCAAAAGTTGAAGATTGGCCGAGAGCGAAGGACATTGCTACTACTTACAACGGAGTCACTGCAATCGCCCACGAGTTGTGTCACGTGTAAGTGAATCTGTCTTGTGCCTACCAACCTTGCTGGCGCGTCCGTGGCTTGGAGTGGCGTTCTCAAATGGCTATTCATTTCTTATTCGAATAGCTGACTGCCCGTCATGATCTGCATCACGAGCGGCTCTGAGGGCATTGCTGCTGTTCCTGCCAGCAAACGCGCTTACGAGACGAACTGTGACTGTTTGCGGACAATGTTGCTTCTTAGTGCTCGGATAGTGTTCCAGTCAATACACTTTTTAACAAGAAAGCATGTTTTATGCCGGGGAGGGGTTCAACACGGCTCCGCTGGCGTATTTCCGTCACGGATATGACGTAAACCTATTGTAACATATTGCGAAAACAGCGAGAAGAAAAAGCCACCCGCATCTTCCCACGGGGGTACTCGAGTGAATGTGTCGAATACTGTATAGGGGGGCGGGGAGGGCATCGCGTGAATGTTGCATAATTGGGATGATTTGGAAATGTTTAATTATTATTTCATCTTTAATATTCCCATCTATAGAATGAAAGAGAAGCGTTGCCTTCAACGAGTGGTTGTGCCCCACTACTGGTTGAAGGTACTGTTGCTTCCGTCGCATCTACTCGAGTCAAGCAAAGCGTCAAGCTAAGTGAAAGCCATGACACCGTTGACTGAATTGCAAACGCGCAGTCCAGTGCCTACGTATACGGGGTGGCCAGTAAACGGTGGTGCAGCGCCAGCAGTCGGTTTTTATTAGCAGACGCTGCCTGCGTCGGCCTTGCGAGGCGAGAAAGGGGAGGGGAGAGCGATAGTTGGCCCGAGACAGGAGCATGCGGTACGAAAGGCGAGACGCGAGCATGCGCAGTGGGAGTGTAGATGATCCCTCTGGCGCCGGATTAGTAGGTTATAGATGGTTTCAAGACTGCAAGCGTTCTATCCCAAAAAACTTCCGGCCCCCTTATTTACCAGTTCCTAACGTCGAACTGAAAGCGCGTTTTCAAGTTTCTTTCAGGGATAAAAAAAGTCTATTTTTAGTTTTTCAGTTAAACGCAACGTGCATAATGTTGAAAAGACTTCCTTTTTACTTTTTAGCGGAAGAAAACAATTATATAAATATTTTTGTGAGACATTTTCCGCCTTTGTAGAACAGTTCAATTCACGCTGCCTGAAAATTAATGAATCAGGACATGAACAACGCCACCACATTTCAGATTTATTTATTGTGCGACATTTAAGACGCTATCGACGTGCGTTTGCTCAGCTTTTGATACGTGTGGCTTTTTTTTTTAACAGCAGCTGTGAATTCAAACTGGAAAGGTGCGTAAGTTGTCGCACGCAAGGGTTTGTTGTCGAGATAAGTATACGACAACGAAATGAGCGCGTGCGATAATGTGACCACGAAAGAAACGTGGCAAAAACGGGATGCCAAGTGAGTACATTCGATCCACCGGTCAGACAGACTGGAAACAGGAATTAAGTATTGAAACCAATGCACTCTCCGTGTATCGCTAACTGTGGCAAGCATATCATTTTCAAAGCTTGGCGGCGCTGACCTCAGTCCAAGTGATCCGAGGCAACGCGTCAGAGCACTCGAGTTAAAGGTGCTGACGGCTACATACAGAGGTAAAAAACAGAATGGTTACATAGTGACTAGAATTTCGAACGAGTCCCAAGCACTGGCATGGCTCAGCTGAGCCACGCTGGTCCTTGAGACTCGTGCGCAAACTTGCCTTGGGCAGGCCTAATGTCGGGAAAGGAATCGCAATAATATGCGTAATATAGCTTTCTAGAACAGCAATGAACAACCAGGCGTTACACAATGCGAATCGTGCCACGAGTGGGCCGTGCAATACACCGACACATTTCAAAAGCTCGTTCTTCATCACCTATTAACTGTAGTACGTACCTTCTTCTGGCGTAATTCTTCATCGTCTTCAGCCACTGAATGCAACAGAAATTTGCACAAAGTTCGTTGGAAGTGTTTAGCGGATACCACACTTCTCCGAAGAATGACGAATGATATTGTTACTGCATATGTGATTTGGGTATCCAGTGTAACTGCAACGGTTTGCAGAATAAGAGTGGAGATTTTCGGAAATTCGTCGCACAGCACGGGTTTCCGATTTTGTGTATTTCCGAAACAAGAGTATCCACTAACTTTCGCTTGTCCAATTATGTGGTGTACCAAGCAGAACGTCCTGCTGCAAGAAGCAGAGTCATGTTGTGTGTGAGACGCGATATTCCGTCGACACTTGTGGCCACATCAAAAACAGATGCGCCGGAATTCGTTAGATGCAAGGTGAAGTTTGGTAACGTTACTGTAACTGTAGTTAGTGTTTACGTGCACCCTCAAGCAAACGTTTCATACGCAGAGTTGGCTACAGTGTGTAGATCTGACTATGATCCCATAATTATATGTGGTGATTTTAACGCACTCCATGAATTGTGGGGTAGTGAGCGTTGTAGTGTAAGGGGATCTGCTATAGTAAAAATATGCGAAGATTATGGTTACACTATACTAAATGATGGTTCTCCGACGTTTTTACGGGGGCATAACTACTGCAGCGTACTAGACATTACTGTGTGCTCCTCTGAATTAGCGGCTGGAGCAGACTGGACTGCAGACGCTGACACAAGAGGCAGTGACCACTTGCCAGTATTCATATATCACCCAAAGTTGAAGAAAACGAAAAATAACCGCACAACAAGAATTACAAATTGGGCAATCTTTCGAGAACTACAGAGACAAAATCTTGAACCTTGTTCGGACGCAGAAACGTATGCGTCGAAGATAAAAAATTTTCTAACAAAAGCAACTCGTGCAGTACCCGTTCCAGATGGGTATTCGGGTGTTGACGCTGAGTATGAGAGGCTTCGGGCAATACGACGCCGATCTGAAAGAAGATATCGCAGGTCGGGTAATTTAGAAGATTTCAAGGTTGCACAGAAAGTACATTCTGCAATGCGTAACCAACTGCAGAAGCTTTCAACCAAAAGGTGGCAAGATTTATGTGCCTCACTTTCTCCATTTACCTCGGCGCCTCAACTGTGGAACATGGTACGCGCCCTCCGACAGCCAGTAGTCCACTCGAGACCACTACAGGCTCTAGCGCTGTCTCGAGGAGTTAGCGAACGTGTGATTGCCGAAGAATTTTGCGATCTTATACTGAGAAATGGAGAGACCGCCCAAACTAGCGAATATAAATCCTCAGCAGAATCAGCTTCGGCGGTTGTAACAAAGTTCTCTGCGATCAGTTCATCAGATCTGGATGACAGCTTCACACCAGAGGAGCTCCAATATGTGCTGTCTTCAGTAAAACGAACAAGTTCACCAGGAACAGATGGAGTTACATACGCTTCTCTTGCTAATTTGTGCAAAAAGAAAAATTACACCTGTTGGACATCTACAATAAAAGTTGGCAAGAAGAAAAGGTTCCGGAAAGTTGGAAGATATCAAAAGTAGTGCCGTTGCTAAAGCCAGGGAAGAGCCCGATGCAGTTGGACTCGTTTAGACCGGTTAGTTTGACAAGTTGTTTTTCAAAAGTGATAGAAAAATGATCAATGAACGAATTTTATGGTGGCATGAAAAAAACTACTACCAGAAAGCATAGCCGGCTTCAGAAGAGGTAGATGCACAATGGACTGCATTCTGGATTTGGTCACAGTTGTGGAAAACCAACGAACGCAAGGAAACATCACTGTCGCTGTATTCCTTGATGTCCACCGAGCATACGACACAGTGAGTCACGTTCACGTTCTTGAAGGTCTGGCGTTACAGGGATTCAAGGGCAAGATACTGCGTTGGATCGCTGACTTCCTGAAGCACCGGAAAATTTTTGTAGTTAAGCAGGAGGGCCCAACGTCAGAACATGTCGTCAACCAAGGAGTGCCACAGGGCAGCGTGCTAAGCCCTACTCTCTTTAATGCAGTCATGGCGCAGCTCCCGTATAATCTTCCACCTAACATCAGATGTTCAGTATATGCTGATCATATAAGTATATGGACGTCTGGTCCATCGTTTTTGGATGTACAACAGACTCTACAAGAAGGATTGGATTATATAGACCGTTTTCTAAAAAAAGAGGTATGGCACTGAGTCTGGCTAAAACAGCCATACTTCCGTTTACATTAAAAAGACCTTGAAATTTCCAGATTATTCTGCAAAATCAGCCTATTCAAACGGTTAAAACTCAAATTCTTGGGAGTAATTTTAGACCGGAGACTAACATGGTCGCCTCATGTACAGTCCCTGGAACAAAAAGTGAATCAGGCCATTCGAATCCTCCGGCATCTCTGCGGGGCTAAATGGGGTGGTACTACAGAGTCGTTATTAGCCCTACATGTTGCCTGGATACGCCCCATCGTAACTTACTCACTGCCCCTGCTGCACGGACTCCCAGCCTCCACCGAAAGGAGACTTCACTTGTTATTGGCAAGGAGCTTGAGAGTATGTCTGGGTTTACCACGGTCAACTTCCAGTGCTTTAATGTATGCGGAGGCTCGAGAGCCACCTTTGGCAGTACTCCGAACTAAAGAAACATCTCGAAATTTATTTAGAATTTTCACGCAACATGAAAGTCATTTTTTATGTGGTGCACTAACACAAAGGATGGCAACAAGACTACAGGATACTATATCATCATTTCAAGCAGTAGTACCAGAATTTAAACAATGGAAACCTTCAAAACCACCTTGGACGCTGCCACTTCTCAACGTTAGCCGTGAAATAGACGGCATGGAGAAGAAAGCAGACATGGCACCTCTAGTAGCGGCACAGTTGGTACTTCATCAGCTTCATGTAATGCATAATGAAAAAACGAAGATATATACAGACGGATCATGCACAGAAGAAGCGTCAGCCTGTGCGGTCTTTATACCCAAAATTAAGAAAAAGAAGATGTACAAATTATCGCACAAATCTTCATCGACGACAGCAGAATTGGTGGCCATCTTTGAAGCAGTTAGCTTATCTGCGAGAATCCCGAGCCACGAAAATGGGTGATATGCACTGATAGCAAACCTGCTCTTCAGCTAATCAGAAATGTGAGATAACCTTACAAAAATGGTGAAATAGCACAATGTATCGCAGAAACTGTGGAATATGCCTCATCGCAGGGTCACAACATCGTATTCCAATGGATACCCAGCCACATTGGAATAAAGGGAAATGAAGATGCTGATAGTCTCGCGAAGAAAGCATTGAAGGAAGGGCGGGATTGTACAATCCCTATGTCTGGGGCGGATATTCGACATTTTATATCGCAAGGAGCTAACCATTGTTCGATGGAGAAGTGGTTTGAGAGCCCTAAATCAAAGGAAAGGATACTTTATGAAGTCTATCCACACAGAAAATTTTCCATAGCGACAGACCTCCCACGACACCTAGAGACATTGACCCACCGACTTAGATTGGAAGTAGCATACACAAACAGCTTCCTGCACAAGATACATCGATCCAACTCACCGGAATGCTATTGTGGTCATGCAGAAGAAAATGTTTGCCATATTCTTTTGGAGTGCATTAAATACGCGAATGAAAGAGAAAAATTAAAGAACAAATTAGCAAGTTTGGACAGACGGCCCCTCACAATAAAGAAACTACTTGGACCATGGCCTGAGATGCATCTCCAGAAAAAGGCAATAATCTTCCTGACAGACTTTTTAGTGGAGACCGGACTGGACAAGCGCCTATGAGTGACAGCCAGAGATGGGTATTATGTAAAATCTGGTCATGTATATACTGACACTAGAGTAGTAAGGTGTGCGTGTAAATAGTTTATGACTGTGTGAACTGCGTGAAGAAAAATGTGTATTGGCATGTTATTTGAACTGGTTTCAGTGTGCTATTATGTGTTTTTTTTCTGTTTTTCTTTTCCGTATTGTTAATTTATGGGTATCGTTCTGTATTATTTTATTTTTCGCCGCAGAACTTTGTGATATGGAGTAGCCGAGGCAATAGGCACCTCAACCTCTCCGCAGCAAAACAGTTAAAACAGAACAGAACAGAACAGGGTATGAGCCTCTGGATAGCGGAGAACAAGCAGATTAGAGAAGAAGACGTTCGGCTAGCGACATTGGCCTCCAGTGCACGACACCTTCAAGTCTACCTGCAAGCTACAGCGGAATAAACAAATTTCTAAACGTAACAATATCATGGTGAATGTCGGCTTACAACACAGACGTTATGATTATTTATAGCGTAGCGGGTACCCAACAAGTGTGCTTGCAGCATTTACCCAAAGCGGGTTTAGAAAAGGCTCTTAAAGGCGGCTTTTCGTGTTTATGTTGTGACTGTGCTCGCGTTCTGTTCAGGCCAGGTGTTTCTTTGTTATCAGTAACGAGATGACACGACGGGCTCACGTCGTCGCCTCAAAAGAGCGCAGCTTCCATGGAACATGGTCTCTCCCGCGTGCGCGCTTATCGGACCCGTAGTTTTGGAGAGGGCGAAGGTCGCTTCACTCGCTGCACTGGCCGCGTACACGAAAGGAGTGCGTTGCTGACACAAGAAGTAGAAATTGTGACAGCTGTTCGCGCTTGTCCTTGTGCGCTGGTTTCAAGTGTGTTTATTTCCGTTTGAACAGCACGCTATAAGTGTCGAGCTGTGACAGCTGTTTTTCCGCGATCGTACTCTCTATGCTCAATTCGTGCATGCTTTCTGCTTGAGGCATGCGCTGCAAGTTTCGATCTGCTTAGCTGTCTTCATGTGGCTTTGCCATTTGTTTCTGTTGCTGAAACAATTGACAATAAATGTTCAGCTATGCCCCGCCGCGGTGGTCTAGTGGCTAAGGTACTCGGCTGCTGACCCGCAGGGCACGGGTTCGAATCCCGGCTGCGGCGGCTGCATTTCCGATGGAGGCGGAAATGTTGTAGGCCCGTGTGCTCAGATTTGGGTGCACGTTAAAGAACCCCAGGTGGTCTAAATTTCCGGAGCCCTCCACTACGGCGTCTCTCATAATCATATAGTGGTTTTGGGACGTTAAACCCCACATATCAAATCAAATGTTCAGCTATATCTGCGAAGACACATTTCACCATAGTGCTGCACCGATTCCTAGTTGGGGGATCAGCCATGTTTTCTCCTACTGTCGCAAACTTTTTTTCTTTACTCTTGCTTTCTTTCACACCCCTTTTCCACCCCAAGCACTGGGTAGCAAAGCAGAGTACATTTCTTGTTAACCTCTTTTCTTTCTTTTATCTTTCTCCCCCCCTTTTCTCTCTCTAGCTTTTACCGAAATGCGAGACAGGATCAAACTCACACTAAGAAGTCGACTATTTTCCAAACAGGTTGGGGTCACCACACGATGAAACCCCTGAGTGCCCCTGGGAAGAAGGATACCTGATGAGCTACGTTGACGGAGGACTCAAGAAGTATCGCCTCTCTCCTTGCAGCGAGAAGTCTGTGCGAAATGTCTATCAGTAAGTGGTACTTCTCTCGGAGCATTATCGGATTTACAACGTCCTTTATGCTCAAGAAAACAAAAAAATGGAGCGTATAGAAACTATAATTAAGATTTTTGATAGCGCTATCAAGCACCTCAATATGTAACCAATAAATAATCAGCTAAGCCCAATAATAATAATTTGTACGTCCATTCAGTATGAGTACAGCTTGGGCTTTGGCACTTGATTGAAGTGTAGTTGTGTTCAGCATTTCACAGCACCTCTTGCGCATGATTATTTGTACGATCGGCTTGATCAGCATAGCAGATGGAACGACTTTAATTGTGTAAATGAAAAGCAAAGAGGGTCGTGGGGCGGTGAACACTGAGAAACAATATTATGAAGAAAAGAAAGTGAGTAAGCGGAAGGTAAGAGCACCAGTAACGTGAAGATGAAAGCGGTGGAGGATGGAACATCTACGTAGGCTATATATATATATATATATATATATATATATATATATATATATATATATATATATATATATATATATATATATATATATATATATATATATATATATATATATATAAGGGAAAGGAGTGTATACCTAAGGGCTCGTTTTTCCGTGTTTTAACACAATATTAATGAGATCTAACAGACAGTAATGCCAAGGAATGTACAGGAGAAGTTATTAGAACCAATGGAAGGTAAATAAGAAGAAAGAAGAAAGAAAAGTGGATGAAAAAAATAACCAGCCGTGAGCAGGAACCACACGATGAAACCCCTGAGTGCCCCTGGGAAGAAGGATACCTGATGAGCTACGTTGGCTCACGGCTGGTTATTTTTTCATCCACTTTTCTTTCTTCTTTCTTCTTATTTACCTTCCATTGGTTCTAATAACTTCTCCTGTACATTCCTTGGCATTACTGTCTGTTAGATCTCATATATATATATATATATATATATATATATATATATATATATATATATATATATATATATATATATATATATATATATATATATATATATATATCTGGCATTCGTGATGATTGCACACTGCAGTGTGCCAGGCTTGTTAGATACCAACTTAGGCAGGCAAATGCGAGAATAAAACGAAGACAAACAAAAGGAAGATTTGCCCATAGTGACGTCGGTTCTCCTGGAAATGTCTCGCTTTGATTATGTATATTCGAACGCTTAGATTGAGTGCTTTGTATAATACATGTTTAGAATTCATCTGGCTTGAAATATTCTACAGCTATGAAATTGGACCATTACGATTCCTTGGGCCGATAATGACAGTACACGCGCTATACTTTCTCGTTCATAAAAGTAACCAAAAATACTGAGTGACGAGGTTAATTATGCGGCAGATTAGACGTCCTATACGTTTGAAATCCATGTTCACCTAACAAAAGTGCATTGACATCTTTGTGTGATTGACTTCCTAACAATAATGAAACGCACTGCATCTAAAACTCTATTGTTTACCTTAATGACGGCCTTCTTCCACTTCCAGTGTGATCACTTTGCTAACAATGCAGTCTTCGGAGTCGCGTAGAAAGCAACTTTACTAAGACTTTGAACTCTGCCAATTATAATGCTCAATCTCAATAATGTAGTCAATAAGAAAGAACAGACCAGCGGGCCATGTCACAAGCTCAAGAACGAAAAATCCTACCTAAAAAACAATGTTTCTTTCTGTGTTCTGCTGCGACTCAGCAAATAAGTAGTTTGCCTACGTTCAAGCCAAAGCTGTTTCTAAAAACAAACTAACAGCTTCGAGCAAGCTGGCACATGCATTTTCGATTACTTTTCTGTGGTAAAAAGACACCACGCGACATACACGCAAGAGAACCATCAAGAAAACGCGACTGGTTGGTGTTGCTGGATGAAATTAAACTGTTGAGCTTTCTCCGTGAAGGCTAAGGCATGTTTCTACAAACAGTGTAAGGTGCCAGTTCTTGCTCCCCGTGATTCCTCTCAGAATGCAAAAGTAAGCGTGTGATTATTCATATCGCAGGAAACTTAAGCCGGAGTGTATACAGGTGCAGGCGAAGGTGAACTTGATGAAAAATCACCAGCAATACCCAGGCCAAACAGTGCGGGCACTGTACTACTGCAAGAGGGTCTTGAAGCAATCTGGAGGAAGATGGTTTGTCCAGCACGTGAGTTGTCAATTCACACACCTTGTTTTTTTTTGGAATGTACAGATGGGTCAAATGTTAAATAGAACACCTGCATGTATAGCACGCGTAAGAGCTTTGCTGCTCGGACGCACATGTAATGCAAGCAACCCGACCCCTCATGTGGTGTGCCATCACGACCACTTTCTGAACTGAGTTGGACCGACGGATCCCGTTGAAGAGCGCGCGTTTGCACTAGTATTGAATGAAATAAAAAAAAGCTTTGTGTGGGGCATCCAACAGTTTAAGTTTCACGTTGTTGAAACCCGGGTTTTGACAGGACTAGTACCACCGCTGCCACCAGTTGTTAGAACCGGGGGTTGACCAGGGTCCCACCGGCACCGGGGACCCGGGAGGAAAACGCCGAGCATGAAGAGACTGATGAGGAAAACTGTACAGAGGTCTATTTTACATTATGTACAGGCGAGCGTTTCGCCACCTGACGAATATAGACGAAGATTTCATCATACATCGTGACAATCTCGTCAAAGGCTCTCTCAGGAGCCCACTGCTAGCTAGTTAGCAAGAGTCCTTTTACCTCTCATCCTTAGATGGGGGAATGTCTTAAACTTCTCTGTCCAACCACGGGACACACATCGATTTCGACGGTGCCACCCACACCCGCCTTGGTCAACGTCTTTGACTGCGGCGGAGCCACCACACTCCCCATCCTGCGCCCAGTTGTCTCTTCCTTGGGGTGAGAATGCCACTCGGTGCTGGGTCCATGCTCCTACTACCAGCAATATGAAAAGAAACCTCTCTCGTCACGCTCACTTTGCGGGGCCGAGTGTAATCCATGCTGTCACCATTTCTTCAATGAGGCTGTCTCGACCGAAACCATTTTGTTGTCTCGTTGTGGCTTCGTGACTGCATGAGCTTAGCTTGCCAGTTGGGAGGACAATACCCACATTTGGACGGCTGTCAGCAAACCCGCATCTTTTCGGTGGCTTGTTCGCAGAAGCGGGAACATTCCTCTCTACTTGGCTTAAGCACTGATCCTAACAGCTCGTCTGCAGGTGGAAGACCCGATCTGAAGGTGACCAGCTGCACAGGTCACCCGAAGCGTCGGTGTCATGTGGCGTGTTGAGAATATTCCGAGGATTGATTGATATGTGGGGTTTAACGTCCCAAAACCACAGTATGATTATGAGAGACGCAAAAGTATTCTGACGCAATAGTACAGTGATTGGGAGCGACAACTTCTCCCTTCCTTCGCCACAAAAAATAGTATGACTGATTAAAATAAAATAAGTATAGAAATGTTGACTTCGAACGATTATCTAAAGCAGGCCATCTGCCTGACTGGCAGGTGTTCCACCGCGAATATTGAACACTACGAAAGCGATTCTCAGCAAGAAGAAATGTAAATATAGGTTAATATGTTTTGGGCACTGACCTAAAATGTAAACTTGAAACGGCCACGTTAGCTATTGTGCAGGACGGATGGAAGAATGGTCAAAAATAAACCGCTAATTCTTGTATTTGTGCACTTTTTTCAGCCCGATGACCTTAGCAGAAAGTGCAAAATGTCCTGCTGCCATCAACTGGGGGTCCGGCGTACTTGTTATATTGTGACTGTTCTAACAGGAATGTCATGTGGCCGTGGAAAGGTTTGTATTTAACTCTGCCTACTGGGATACAGAGATTACGAAATGGCTTCTAGTATAAATCTATTTTAATAAAAAAGCCTGATACATTTGCATGCATCAGTGAAGACTGCGCCTCTTTGGCTGCATATTTTTACCAGTACATAAACGTTATCAGACTGCTATAGGACATAATGCAACAAGAACATAACTGTAAAATGGAGGACAAATATTGAATCAACTGGCATAGTCATGGAAGCCTTGTAATTAAGCCGGCCACGAACTATTGTTCGGGGAAAGTCAGAAATGTGAGCAACATATTAGTCGAGGGATAATGCCGCAGTCACTCGCATGCGTTTGCCAACACTTATTTTCTGTGTTAATATCTCTGCACAGATAAAAACAATAATTTGAAGTCGATCACACGTAATTTAGGAATCGGTTTCGTGTGAAGCAGTGAGAAATTAACATCATGCGCTGTATTTTTTGGTTTAGAGGCAAGCGCAACAAGGTGTTTTTGTGTTTTGGTAACGGAGTAGTGTAAATATTGTTGGCTTCACCAACACGTAAGGTAATGCCATTTAAGAGTAGCCTTTAGTCCATAGTGTACACGGTTCCCGCAGAAGTACGGCCACTAGAGTGGGTTCTGTGTTAGCGAGACGCTGGACCGCATGCACCGTCGCCTCACGTGACTGACGCCACTGCACACGCGTTTTCGTACAACCAAGGCGTCAAGCGCAGCGCGGCAAGTACACAGTACTGCTCTCAAACAGTTTGCAATACTTAATGGCCTGCGGCACTCCGTAAACGTACCATGGCGCCCGCTGAAAAAGGTGGTGGAGAAAGCAAAAGAGGTTTATCCACGTCATGGGCGGAAGTACAACAGAAAAGGTGCCGCGATCGCATCTCCGCGCGCAATAGGCTCACGGCACCACGTCGCTAAGGGAAACGGCCGAGACTATGCTGCGTTTTCTCACGATCACGAACGCACCGCTTTTCGGCCTCACGTTCGGAAGAGGCAACTTAAAGTAACCTTTATCAGCGGGCCCAAGGCGCCGTTGGCGGGTGTAAGCGTGCTCCGAGCACAAAGGAGCCGATGGAGGGGAAAGAAAAGGCGTGCTCATCCTTCGCACTGCAGGGGGATTCTCTCCTGCCTCCGCCGGGCGCGCGCGCGAATAGGTCACGTCAACGTCGAGATCCGGTACGATTCGGTGTGAGGTGAGATAGGTGAACGTCACTACCGCTCTCCCAGCACCGATGTAACGTTGAAAAGGGGAGGGTCATGTCAGGACGCATGAACGGCAGAAATATGGGGAAAGCCTGCGCAACTTCGAAGGGCTAGCCTTAATTTCTACAAGTCCGATGCAAGGAGCCCTAACGTGCTGACCTAAGCTTTGTCGAAGCAATGTGCACACTAAGGTGACATGATACTTGTTGAGTCATAAGATTAGTATGTGAAATATTTATAGATTCTTATTAGGTAACCGCGTCCACAGGTGACGTCACTCCAACATAGCGCATCAATTATGCCGTTTACCAATGCGGCTTCAAAACCTTGCCCCGATTCTGTGCTATGCCCTCAGAGCTTGGATTTTGTTTTTGCAAATAATTCGGCACTTCACGCAATCTCGACCCGATGGACTCACTTCAGGGGAGGCGACACCTTAGTGGGCCGTCTGATGCAAGATTTCAGAGCACGTTGCGAAATGCCACGAAATCACATTTTCCTAAGCCATAGACTGTAGCGTGCCTTATAACTTTTGGTTTGGGTAATTAGAACTCAATGATTGTTAAGATTGTTGTTTCAATAAGCTTCAATATTTCAACTGTACCAGCCGGGAAAAACAGTATTTGATCTAGGCAAAATAAATGTGAGAAAGACATAAAAAACCTACACTCCTACCAGCACTAATAATTGCGGCAGATATCGCTAAACTCTTTTTATCTTTCAGTCAAATTCACCAGGATTAACACACACAAAATTTTCTACGTTTAGCCGCTCGGTGCATACAATCTCATAGTGTATGGGCACCTCAATGATGTATTTTTTTTAAATTTTGATCAGATCAGCTAAGCGCAAGACCTGAATAGTTGAATCGATCCACAATCTTGCATAAGCACCAACTATATAACGCTGGAATGTGCGACGCCATTTGCCTGACCCGCAGATCAGAATACTAAATATCTAAATATCTACCTCTGTTCTCATTGCTAGTCGCTCACCGTAAGAAATAATTAAAATCATGAGCGTAATAAGCAACGACATCTATTTGCTGGTTACGTTTAATTCAGCAATTGACAGAGTGAATGGTGAGCGGGAATGTTTTAAAAGCTTCGTTTGCAATATCCTCTTCAATTTAAATGCAGGTATCATAGTGATATCAGCCAATTGTATTCTTATTTTGTCCTTTCAGACATGCAGAAGAGGGGTGTGTGGAAGGCACGACTATCCACGAATAGAAAGAAAAACTGGAAATATTCATGGCCATTCAAAGGAACACATCACAAACTCTTAATACTTGGACAATAAACAAATTATTCACGATTACTTTACGCTGGAAAATGAAGCTTACACTCTGATAGTGCTTTATACGTTTTTGCATGCTGTTAAACACAAAATATTTCAAGAAGAAAGTCGAAGTGAAGATGTAAAATCGTAGTGCATTATTGTTAATATATTATTGCCTTCAATTGAAATGTGAAATTTGCACAGTTCAGTTTGCAACTTGAGACACGCTTGCTTCAATAAACATCACATTCTCTCAATAAAGTGGCTCATTTGTAGCAAAGGAGCACAGTTAAAATGAACATGATACTACTCCGTTCAGTAACTTGCATGGTAGCGTGGCTAAAACTTACCGCTGATATAGGTAACTTCCTGGGCATGAAAGCACACTACGAATGGTGCCACAACGAAACAAAACATGATCCTATATAATTTTACACTAGAAGGCGTCCTGCAGCCTTTGCTCTGGAACTTGTTGCGCAAAAATAGCGCACACGAACCTGTCAATTCAGTGGTAAATTTCGTAGCTATATATGTGTCTCATCAGTGTTAGGATGATCAGTGCGGAAAAAGTGTCACGCATTTATAGGAAAAAAAGAAAGAAAAAAGTCACAAAGTTCAATAACTACCAAACTGGATTATCGTACGAAGTAACGCTGGACTACATATACTTTTCAAAACGTTGCCGCTGCAGCGAGCTCGGTGACCCTCGTGTTGTCTGTTGCGTGAACGCGAATTATATGGCGAGCAGGAAACATGTGTGAACATGTGTTTCATATACTCATCGCCTGTACGACATATGGTGCTCATGAATGTGGACTTGGCATTAAGGAAAGAAAAAAGGAAAGAAGGAGCATGACGTCACGCAGCCAGCCGTGGCAAGCCAAGTTGTTTTGAAGCCAACAGTGGCTGCCAAACACGTGAACTTTTCAGCAAGATGACGCAAGCAACGAGAATTGACGAGACATCGGGGTATGACAGCCAGTAGCTTTTGATCGAAAAGTTCTGGCTCGGCGCAGACCAGCCGGCTCACGCCGGAACGAATTCGCCACCGAGACTACCGAAACCTACCAAATGAACTTACGTCCTGATCACGTGTAGGACCGACACTGTGTGCTTCACTTGTGTGGTGTAATGCTTCGTCCTTCATTTTGACTTTCTCCATGATGCTTAGTCGGTCAAATTAGGCGTTTACGGCCGGAGCGGGGCAGGCCATCCTCGGACTCTTATGTTCCCGCCCTTTTCGTGGGACCGAAGATGGGTAGCTCGTAGCTCCGCTTGGGTAGCTCGTAGCTCCGCTTGGGTAGCTCGTAGCTCCGCTTGGAAGATGGGTAGCTCCGCTTGAGCACCGATCAGCGGCAAGCATCGCAAGATTTCACTCGCACGTAAGAAAATACGACATGCAGGGCAATGTGATGGATACACAGTGAAATACCACTTGAACGAATGTTCGCTACATAAACTACTAAATTAGGCCAACTTACTCTAAGTACCCCAACGAATAGCATACGACTCAATGCTAGCGCGTTTAACTTGAGTAATACGAGTGCACAACGCATTACACTTCCAAGAACGTATTTAGTCACACAACCCAATGCCTACTGTATCATACTGATCAATGGTTGACAGAAAACAGCCTACAGACCGTGCTTTGCTTTTGGAGGACTATGCCTGACCTGCGATTCAAGTTAAGACATGTGCCACTATGTCTATAGAAGAGACTGCAGGAAGTATCATACGGCAGAGTGAACAAAAAAAAAAAAAAACACCATGCCTGCTTAAAGCACGCAGCCCAGTCACAGTGAAAGTTGGAACAGCATCCTTTTCAGAGCCAGTTGTAGACTACCTTTGATAAGTCATAAAAGAAGCTTTGGATGTTTCGTCGGAGGCTTGGTGACGCGACACCTGAAGTAAAACTTAAAGCATATAAAGCCATAGCACTTTCGTTGCAGGAATGTAAATGCCCTATATGGAAGCCATACACGCAATATAGCATCGTTAAATGTGAGTGGGTTCAAAATAGAGCCTTAAGATTTATTTCTGTATCCTACAGTAGAAGGCAGTCCGAAACAAGCTTAAAAGCAATGGCTCATATCCTTACATTGCATGAAAGAATGAACATGAACAGCATGAAATTATTTTTTCACATATCCTATGGTATTTGGAAAGCAGAGATAAACGTTTTCACTCTGATTCCATCCCATTCATGGACAAAGCACAGTAAACTCATCAAACCTTGGAAGCACAACACCAAATCATTCAAAAGTTGTTTCATCTTAATGTTACGGGTAACTTATTTAATAAATAAATACGATGCACCGTTCTCGGCGAACAAGATGGCGAGAGTTCATCAACAACCAGCAACTGACGTCGTATTTCGCTTTCATGCAGCAATGCCGTGCCGGCTGTTGTGTATCATAACCCCCCGGTGGTAGAAGCACCGTCTCGGTGCTTGAGCTACTCGCATGCGGTAGAAGGAGGGTGATAAGGCTTCAGTCGAGCAATGTGCACGATGTCGCTCTAAACTGACGATGATGACGTTGGATCGGCTGGAACGACCTCGTATGTAACGTCAGTCGGAGGCCGGAAAAAGAGACAGAAAAGAAGAAAAGTGGTGCAGGAGAGAAGTGGACCTGCTCCGATTTTTTCGGAAGATTTCGCCAACACGGCAGGTGATGGGGAGATTGTTCAATGCACCCATCAACTACGACCGTGTGCGGACAACGTTGTTTTTTGTAGTTCTAGGATAGTGCTCCAGTGACTACATAATTTCTCTACTGTCACCAACTTTTCGTCGTCTCTTTCACTCTTCTACACCGTTTTACCCTATCTTAAGAACAAAGTAGCAAACCATAGTCTTCTTCTGTTTAACTTCCCTGTAATAGTTAACAAATTTGAAGTCAAAAAATGACCATTGGTTTCTTTTCCAAGCCGATTTACAACTTTCTCCGCAGCATTTTTGATAAGCTTCGTTGCTTGATAAGCTTGTCGATCTCGCATGCCTAATTAGAGAACTAAGTGGGAAGCGACAAATACTGTGCTTCGATCCATGCACTTGTAAGCAACGTTTTATTGGTTCGTCCTAATGTGCGTTGGCATACTTTGAAACGCGGGCCAAGCATAGCTTGGGCAACCTGTATAAGCTGCGAAGAAAAACAATTCAGAAGAAATATTTTCGATGTCCATGACCACAAAGACAAAGCTGTGACCACTCGACTCCCAGTGGGCCATTTTCTGCAACTCCGCCATGCAGCACACGTCCTCCATCCTAATAACGGTTACATATTTTCATACACCAATTATCGCTAAAGCTACGCAGAGCTAAGAGGGGCTTCAACTTATTCATTGTGCCTCACGAGATGGTACAAAGCATGCGCATTAAATACCAACGTTTTAATCGTGTTTCGCTAGAGTTTGAATGCTCGAGTACGACCTGCACTCCAACCTACAGGGCGTGGTCGTTCACGCTGGTACGCTTGGCGAGGCTTGTATGCGCTGCACCTTTGTCGCTAAGTTCAAATAGAAGTTATACAGCGCACGAAGGTCACTTCGCTCACTGCTGTGGCCGCGTTTGCGAAAATAGTGAGCTGCTGAGAAGAAGAGCTGAAGTAGGGCTGGTTAGTTGCTCACTGACGGCACTTGCAGCGCGCTGCTTCAACAAGAAGTAAGAACTGTGGCTCCTCTTCGCGTTTTTCCTGTGAATACCTGCGTGTTCTTTTCGTGCGCATTTGTGTTTGAGCAGAGTGCTTCATCTGTTGAGTGTTGTTAGACTACGTTCGTTTCATGTGTGTTCTTTTCGTGCATGTATCTGTTCTTTAGCAGCACATCGAAGTTTTCAAGTCATTGTTAATCGTGCGTGGTCTGTTCTTTAGCAGCACACTGAATTTTTCAAGCCGTTCCTGATGTGAAATCAAATTAGTTTAACATTCATTGCACCAACCTGGCAGCGAAACTGACTTTTTGAGCAGCAGCAAACGCTCACCCAGTCAGAGTGGTCGTTATGGGATCGACCAATATATAAATCATCATATTGCCTTTTACGGCGTAAGTCGTGTTAGCTCACGACACTTATACTCAGTGCGCTACCCTTTGTCATGATCCCTGCAGCTGGCATAGCAGACAGGTGCTCTGTGTAGCTGTCAATCTTTCTTGCACAGAGCCACGTCATTGGTGGAAAACAGTGTGAAAGAGGATATGCATGTATAGTGTAGGGAAAGAAGTCATGTTCACAGATGTAATATTCGGTGGCGAATGTAGGGAATTGCCTGAGACCTATTACTTCGGAAACTGTGCAAAAAGTCATTAGTTCAATCCGACAAGCACTCTTTATATTAGTATCATCATGTGCAACCGACACTGTATCAATGAAGCTTGAAGATGTGCACAGCTTCCCTTATAGACGCGTAGTATGTACTTTGCAAAGTTCTGATAAATATTTTATGGCATTGTAGGTACTCCAGAATAGTAAGCGCACATACGCCTTCTGGAAGACTAGAAATGGCCTGAGCACCATTCTCTAGCTTATGGTGTGATTGGGCAAGGCTCCATAGCAAAAGCCATATATGGCTCGGAAAAACTAAAAGCCGTCCGGAAGCAGTGTCACTACCGGTGTCCATTGGTTGTTCTATCAACTACGCCACTCTCAGCGTCACACACAATTGAGCACGCACGCCATTGACTGCGTTGTGAGGGACGTCGTCCATCCCATCGCAGCCGTGGCACCTAGAAGGAGTAACTCAGGGTACGAATTGCAATTCATGATTACTGAATTAGACAATGAGAGCAGAAAGGTAGGTAGTAACATTATTCTGCAGAAATCGAACCTATAGCGCAATAACCTCAGAAGAGAACAGCGCTAAGAGATAGGCAACAGTGCACCTGATGATGTAACAGAGTACGTTTACTTAGGCCGGGTAACAACCGCGGAGCTGAACCATTAGAATAAGTAACTAGAAGACTAAGAATGGGGTAAATCACATTCGGCAAATAGTTTCAAATAATGACTGGTGGACTGCCACTATCCCTCAGTAGGAAAATATACTATAACGCCTGCATATTTACGGCACCTACGTAGCAGAAATCTGGAGGCTTACAAAGAGGATTTCGCCTAAATTGACGACGAAGCGAGCGATGGAAAGGAAAATGATAGGTGTAACCTTTGAGAGCAGAGTGGATCAGGACACAAACCGGGATCAAAGATATCATAGTTGAAATCAAGAAGAGGAAATGGACATGGGCCCGGCATGTAACACGTAGACAGGATAACCGCTGGTCAATAAGGGTAACTGACTGCATTCCCGGAGAAGGCAAGCGTGCGAGGGGGAGACACAAAGTTTGGTGGGTAGATGAGATTAAGAAGCTTGCGGGTGTAAAGTAGCAGCTGCAAGAACAGGACCGAGTTTACTGGCGGAACATAGGAGAGGCTTTTGTCCTGCAGAGGGCGTAAGTAGACTGATGATGATAGTAGCAAGAGGTTGAAAGTGAAAATGTGGGTGAGAAGGAGGAAAATCAGGAAGGCAACACCAACAGCCCCGCTGCTTTCTTAGTGTGCTTACACTGTAATGTATCGCTGCCATGTCTTTTGACAATATTGCCTCAAAGAACCATTCCGGTGTCGTTTTCCATAGTATATAGTGAGCGAAAAATCAGTGTTGTTTGTGAGAAAAAAATAAGGTATAGGTGCAAACAAAAAAGATAAATAAAGAGCTTCAGTTGTTGAGAGCGTTGAACACGTGACTTTTTGAGTAGCAAGCAGTCGCTCTATCACAAAACCAAGCTCGTTCTTGAAACCATTTCGAAATTAAAAAAAATTGTACATGAATGTTATGCAGTGCGAGGAGCGCCATGAACAAATGCACTAAAGCGTAGCAAAAACGTTGAGCCCCACTAGGAGCCAAAACACAGCATTAAATTGGGATAGTGTTTTTTTTTTCTATGTGGGCGTGTTTTGTGTCCTTCTGGGCATTGCTTCTTCGAAGCAACGCGACTTTCTAATGCGTTGCGCACAACGACATCCAGATTTGTTGATGTCGTTCTATACTTCGGACGTAGGAACATTAGTGTTGTAAATGCACATTTTCATGCACACGTTCTTGCATTGAGAAGTGAGGTGTTGGGCTAGTTGGCTTTTTATGACTGGAAAGAATTGCGCTACAATTTCTGCCAAGTTTGATGAATAAATTCAGCAGATAGTTTGCGCTTGTACTGTCCACTATTTTTTGCTTCCCACCGTAACTTCGTTTCCCACCATAATTGTAGCACAATTTTTCCAGTTCTTGCATTACGCATGTTTACTAACAACTTCGTCAAGCAAATTATTATGCAACTAAAAAGGAGCAGCCGAAGTCATGCCTAAGCATCAACCTCTGCTGGTGCACATTTATTTTAAAAAAGTGCTTGAGTAAATGAATTTTACATCGTATGGCTACCATAGTTTTCAGCACGTTGGCAGTAATGTCCGAACCTTATGTTAAATTTATTGAAACCAACGTGCCACCACGTCCTTGCGTGTGCTGCGCCAAAATGTCAAAAAAGGCCGAATATTTTAGAAAGATCTGCAAGGTTTAATAAAAAAACCCACAGTAAAGCATATTTCAGAACAAACGTGACCATCAACAATAAACCAGGAGTAAACCTGCAATCAACCTGGAAAATCGTAAACTTATGTTGTATAAATTACGATATTTTCAATTGCGGCTGTGCTTTTTTTATTTCATTTACCCCCTAATACTCTTCTGAACCGTATGACTGCGTCTGATTACGTATGATATTTCTTAAAAAATCGAACATTTGTTGTTTAACCTAGTTTGTTTTCACTATATGTTGCCACTATCTATATTAGTGCACTGAATTCAAACGTTATTCAAATGGTCAATGGTGGATTCAAACAGTCAACGTCTCTTCTCGCTCGATTATCACTGTAGGGTTTAGAGTGCTTGTACTTTAACCTTCTATTTGACGGGCACAAAATCGACCGATCAAAGGTTTTGCATATGCAAGTCTTTCAGCAAAGCTTTAGTCATCTCGTCCACGTGATAATATGTATACTTCCGGGAAGCAAAATCTCAGCATAAATTTCGTTTCTATTATTCTCCCCTTCCCCCACCCCAAGTGTTGGGTTGCCAATCAAGTCATGCTTGGTTAATCTCTCTGCCTTTCATCTCTATTATCTCTCTCTCTCGCTCTCTCTCTCTCAGCATAAATGAAGTATAATGAAATGTAGTGATTTGGATAAGTACTCGCTGAATTGATGGTTGAGCTTTTCATCTCTCTGTTCTGTTCTGTTCTTTAATAACTGTCATCCTGTGGGGTCTTTGTTCCGGTTTTTATTATTTCGGTTACTTCATACCAATAAGTTCAGCAAAAATAAAAAATAGCAAAGATGATCCAAAATTAACATCCTCAAATAAACCTACTGCTATCCAAAACGCAATTGAAATCATACACAGGTAAAGAATACCATTTAAAATAACAGCATTGTCGAAATCAGTTTAGCAGTACGATCGGGCTCAGGAGCTTAAATAAGCCTCAAGTCAGTTCTCGAAGCCAACAACCAAAAATGGGAAGTTATACAACTTGAATGACAGGTTGTTTTTGTAGCCGCTATCAAACTGGGGAGGGTCAAACAATATCACCGTGGCATTTCAAAGCATTCACTTCAATTTGTTAAGTTTTCTGTAAAATGGCACTAAGATCTTGGCTTTTGACGGTTCCACATTCGGTAGCTCCTAACACTGCGTTTCGAAAATTTGAACAAATGGTCATTCAGAAAGAGGCAAAGACGTGAAGGTACATGACATCATCGGTCATTGTGTATCTGCTTCGCCCTTTTTTATATGGGATGCTATGAGCTCCATGTAACCAACAAACACACAAGTACATATTTATCAAAAATCGCTGACATCAAGGTGACCGTTCTAGCTGTTGTCAGAAGCAGCAATATATTTCGGGAGAGAGAACACTGCTTTTTCAAGACCACAGTATAGGCACAAGATTTCTCGACTAGTAATGCCGAATAATCAGCTGAAGAATGCTTATGAAATCTTTGTCATTGCAATATTCTGGCAGCTTAGGCACTGCTGGTGTGCAAGTAAGTTGCTTTCAGTTCCGATTTTCAAAATTTTTATCAGTTCTGATTTTTATTATTTTTTTCTTGGCAAATGAGAATGACATCACTTGAGCTAAATGTAGCTTATGACGTTATCCATGCCTCATGTACTCATTGTACAATTCCTCATTCATTGCCTTGAATTCGTGTTACGTCTTTTCAATTAACCTTGGGATTCGAACTGCCTGCCCATGCAACTCATTACTAGCACACCCTTTTAGGAGGTGGCAAATTATAAGCAGCAAACATTATTACACAAACTCCATATCACTATTACTAGCAATTTTACAGCGTCTATTCATTTTATTCTACTTTCTTCACTTAGTGTATCGGCGCTGTGATCGCGCAACCTAAGCTTAACGTTAGGAGTAGTAGAAACTTAAAAAAAAACTACAGGATTAGGAGAGTTGGTGCGACATGATGAAGTCTTTCAGAACTCTGTTTCCTCTCTTCTGTATACACTACCATTGTTTGAAAACTGACTTATACAGGGTGACTCATACAGGTCTCTTTCCTACTTGCTGAATCATCTCATTGCGGGATCATTTCATTGCAGCGCGAACAGTCATACATTTATATGAATTAGGTAGAACTGACATTTGGGGGAGTTGGTACGAATGCATGCATCGTTTATGAACGGTGCAACGGACAATACTCAAAAATTTTATAACCGTACGGAGACAAGAGTTTTAGTTCACGTGGGTAAACAGTCTTTCTGTGTTTTCTGTTGCCTTTCAATTTTTTTGCATTTTTTTCAGAGGCAGATGTGATTGCATATCCAAGCGTATTAGAAGAGAGGATGACTGGTACAACCATGGTTCTTAGGATTACAGACGACATAACACTCAACATCGAAAGAAGTTCTGTACTCGCTGATGAGCTACTTTTTGTAACGAGCGATAAGGATGAACACCGTGTGGAAAAGGTAAATGGACATTGATTATATCTCAAGAATAAACCTACAAAGCAAGAGGTCTAAGTAATACAGCTCACAGTGGCATAGCATCATGGCTGACAAGAAATTAAGGGCAACAAAATGGCTCATTGCAGGTGGACACGTCCTTCATTCAGAAGGATCTGTACCACGACTCGCATCGGCAGTCTTCAGTGATGGTACGCAGTATTGACGGAGCAGTCCAAGTTGTAAGTCTTTCCTACCATGCGTATTACAGGTGAGAGTGCATCGCTCAGCGCTCTCCTAAGGTTGGCTTTGTTTTAATTTATTTGTAAACTTTTACGTTTAAGGTTTAAAAAAGTTAAACAAGTACGCTAAAATAAGCACGGTGAAACAAGTGCATGTCAGTACCAGAAAAACAGCGTGAGTACTTCCCGGAAAACGCAGTGGAGGAATGATGACTGAATGCTTTTTTCAGAAAGGCGTTGAAATTGACAAGATGTCACGCGGAAGATGCTAAGGCGGTAGTTGTTCGAGAAAGTGAACGTTTTAAATATAAATGAAGCACTAAGACGTAAAATCTCTTGAGAAAAATATAATGTTCTGAAGTTATGAATGATCGTGGAAAGCGCTAGGTGTGAGACAATAAATTTTTGCCACGTGTCTTTCAATGAAAGAAAAATTCAAAGGTATTGTGAGTGGTGAATACACCCTTGTTGAATGAACAGCTTGCTATCAATAAACTCATGCAATAATTAACTTCTACAAGAGCTTTCAATGACGCAGTATTCTGATACTGAGTTGATCAGCATTTTCGTTAAAAAGGCTCACTTTTTTTATTTGAACAGATAATCCTCAAGCGGTGCGTGGCAGTTTTTTTTTATCTTAATGTAAAACTCTTTGCTTCCATTGGAGAACTTCTCCTTTTCATATCACATCAAAAAAGTGGTTCTTTACTCTGTGGAAGAGACAATATAACATGAATCTTAAACGTAGTTTCACAGGGGAAGATGAGCGTTTATTGTGCATTGTTTTGCCTCAAGAGCAAACGACTGCCCTCAATTTTTTGTTTCCTCTGTTTTTCCCTCCTCCCGAGAGAGTGAGCAGGTGTTGTGCCCCTCAAGGTGGCAGTTGCCAACTTGCTCTCTCCCTCTTTCCTCTATGTCCTTGTGTATCTGTGTATGCAAATCAAATAAATAAATAATAAACGAATGAATACTATACAGAATAAAATTGTTATTGAATATACGAACAGCGCAACCTAGACGTAGTTACAGCGTAACTACAGAATCAACAAACAAGGATATACTTGCTTGTGTCAACAATCCTTTTATCCGTTGTCAAGGTATGACATTTGCCACGCATTTAAAAAAAAAGAGTACTTGCGCATGCACAACAGCTGGTACACTGGCCTGTAAATGTTATTGCTCATCTTCTACAAAACAATTTGAACATATAAGTTTTTGGAAAGCTTTGCTCTAAAGAAATAAACGGAAGGCATCGAGGCGATCAACATTGAAAATTGGTGGCTTGATGTATTATCATTGTTTGCGTAATTGCATGATGAGCTTGAACAACAATGTGCAAAGTCGGCTAGAAAGCGTAGGTGACTGACGTTCTCTCACTCTTGAATATCTGCTACGGTTTTCTAACTTCAGCCAGGCATTTGTAACATTGAACTACGGTCAAGCCAACCCGTGTACTGCTGTGGAAATCATTTGGCAGGTACAAAACTTGCAATTTTCTAAAAAGCAGCTTTTTTTTAGGAATTCACCAACAATAAAGATTTTCAGGTTCGTTCTGCACCATTTCTTGACCCCAACTGCACGCAGACGTTCGAGAAAGAGATGTGCGAAAAAATTAACTACTTAACTGGAAGGTGACCTGTCTGTCGGTAGTTTGTGGACGTTCTACTTGACAACGGCGCACATGTCGGAATTCACTTGAACAGCAACGTGATGCTGAATAAATGTAAGAGTAGCCCCTCCCCATATATAGAATAAGTTAAATATTAAAAAAAAACACTGATATCGCTAAATCATGCACGAATACGATTGCGGCAGTAGGTGATCGTCGAAATACTAAAACTGTGCTGCAGCCCAAGCGTGCAGCTCATGATAGTTCACATGCGTGACATGCAAATGTTAGTGTAGGCACGCTAACAAAACCCGTGTAATACCCGTGAAAGAACATGGTCTTCGAACAGTTGAGAATGGACACTGTCACTGACATTCACGTACCTTGTGAAACGAATGGCTCACAGTACATGCACTAGGGAGAAACGTTCGTGGGTTTCGAGAGCTGACGATATCCTCGCCACGCTGGTATTCACGTATTTTTTGTTAGCGAAACATCTGCAGATGACAGAGAAGACGCACAAACACACGTTAATTGTTCTTACGTCACGGTGCACCACGTACCAAACTCGATGCCGAAGGCCTTTACCGCAGTTGTCTAAATCCATGAAGCCACACAAACGGTTTCACTGACCTAATACACGCTCAATCACAAGCATATGACACAAAAATGGAGTTACACATTCCTCCGATGGTTTGCGAACCACTTGCTAGATATATATTCCCGCAAAACAACGAATTAGTATGCGGTGGCGCTCTGCTGCAATGGGTCAAGTGCCGGCTTCGAATGCGTGCGGTACCGAGTTTGATTCTAGTGCTGCGTGTAATTCGTGTGGCAGAGTCATAAATTTTAATGAATGTGCTACTGTTCATTTCTTTAATTACTAGTAATAAGAAATAGCCCAGAAAAACTGGCGACGCCGCACACAAAGAGTGGCAAAAATAAAATTTTAGTACGCAAGCTGGGCCTCTTATAAACATGCCGTCAACGGGCTATCACGCGCTGCGGCACAATTTTCACTTAAACTTCCGGCTATAGTCTTTGTCTGCTGTTCTGCTCACCATTTGAAATAAGGCCGCCTCCTCTAGGACACGGCTACAGAGCCGCGTAGCGAACTGACTAGAAGCAGCCAAAATTTTACCAGGTTTCCGTCTAGCAGGCGTGTATTCTAGACAGAATTTGACTGAGATTGTACGCTCCATGGCCTAGTGGTTTCGCGCCGCGCGCTGCGGAGCAAGAGGTCGTAGGTGGGACACCTAGTGACGGAAGTTTTAGGGTCGAAGCTTCTTATGGTCGAGGATTGTCCGTTGGTGTTGGGGTTGTGTGCCATAGCCTCTGCTAACGATGATGCTGACGGCGATGAAGAACAAGCGTGTTCTAGACTACGCATCTTTCTGCCATAACGGCACAGCACATATAAGGTACCTGCTATGTACCATGACAATGACGACGGGGCCGGTGCTGGTGGCGCAAAAGATCATGACAATGGTGCTAACGGAAGACGACGAGATGGTGCAGTAGAAAACACCTCGACGTGCTCTACGACACATTTCATATTACTCGAAATCAGGCGTGAATGGTCAATGTGATGGGTAATTAACAGTAACACTGATCGACCCCGCTGCTTTGTACTCCATTCATTACCATTCACTTCGTGAATATACCGCGTTTTTGTCGTTTCTTGCAATCTTATTCATGTATTATCAATTTATATTAGGTAACGTCATACACGTCATGTAAATAGGTTAGCGACGCCGTAGTATACACTGCCCTAAAACACCTCGCGTCAAAACGCTACTTTGTTCTCATGTTCTTTTCCAGGAAGGCATTCTTGGCAGCCATCTTAGAATCAAGCCCTTGCTGCAGGCGGCACGTTCTAGGGAAGGCCAAATACCGCACAAAATATACGAAGTAGAGGAGGAGCCCGAATCGAGAAGAATGGGTGGGCAATTGATATCTTAAGGAATGTTACATGCATGGTTACTATAACTAAAAGCAAAGTGTTATTGCAGTGGTAACAATGCTAAGTGAGCCCACTGTTGTAGTACTCAAAATTATTTCAGTGGAAAACAAAACGTTGCATTTTCGCCCAGACGTCGAAGCCCCCAGAACGATAGCAAGGTACTTCTTGTATTCTACTGCTGTTTATTAATGATTCACGTTGTAGAAGATCTGATTCCATGTTTACACGCTTGTCTCACGCATTTATTAAACATTAATCTACTCTCGTAATATGCATCGAGGCTTAGGCAATCACATAACACTTGGCAAATAGCTAGAAATGTTCATTTCTGTATGCGTGTGGTAGAATTTATCAAGCCAATGTCTTGCTGAGAAACGCCATGCATTGCATAACACAACCACGCACAAACATCGGGGCACAGTTCCCGCTTGTGATTCGGAACCCGGGCCCGTTCTCTTACCCGCGCGGCCGCATCAGCCCAGTGAATGAGAATTCTCTCACGGATAAGCTGTCGGTGCAGTTATCGGACTGTTGTCCACTCTTCGGGCGTTCTTACGATCCGTGCCCTTCTTATGTAAAAATTCTAATCCGAATCTTACTGTGCCGTCGAACATCAAGCGCCCATGGTCCTGTCCCGTTCTGTTTGTTGAAAGCCTTCCTTTTCCTGTTGACCTGCTTATGAAGGCTCTTCTAGCAAAGCCTTTATGAATTATGTTCGCGTAAAATTGAAAACCAACAGTTAACGAAGGCTCTTACAAGCTGCACCAGCACCTCCATTGAGCTAAATGTGCGCCCTTACTCGCTAGCAAGAGATATTTTTGAACAAGGCTATGACCAATGTAGCATATAAACCACACGTACGTGACATATGGTTTGGAGCGAGAAAACAATTGATAACACTTTTCGATGCCCGCATTGTCAAGAAACATGCCGAGCAGATTTACACCCCCTCGTTTGGGTTTGCTCTGCTTTCTCGCGAGGAAGAATACACGTCCAACACCTGTCATGCAACAACATAGGAAGCTTAGGCGTTGTAATACAGTGGTATAACGAAGCTAAAAAAGCAGTAGTGCTAGTACAAGTGGCCTGTTTCGAGTGGTGTGGAGGAGGTCGACCAACTCGGGTGAATGCGACTCTTAGAACGTCTACTACAACGAATGAATGTAATCCTAATATGCCCACGCTGTGAAGTTAATAATCGCTTCCTCCCATACTCCCAAACTGCGGCCCAGAGCCGTCCTTTTTTTTTTGAAAAAAAGGTTCTATTGATTCACACAGCTTTCCTTGGCTTAGAGGCGACGCACACGCACATGCACCACGCAGGACCCAGTTACCCCATTTGCCAGCATCTCTCTTTCCCTTCTCAGCTACATTATTTTTTTCTCACTGGCGCTCCCTGTGCAGTACTGTTCAGGTGAGCTCCACTCACATATGGCGCTGCACTTTTTTGTTCGTCTCTTTCAAGTCACTTCATTGAAACAGCTGCGTGAGGGCTCGACGCCTAGATGTCGCTTACGGCGTTCCCAATGACGCATACGCTTTGGTACGACGTAGGGAGCGACGTAACTAACAGAGCAGCCAATGGGGGCACTTGGCGTTTCTCGTGGCGAACTGTTTTCCGTTTCGACAAGCCATATACAGCTTTCGCTGCAAAAAGAAAGAGACGTCAGTGAGCCGCGAATTGGATCTTTTCAACTATTCTAGAACGCCCGCTGCAAGTACAGCTGTGAAAGACCTACAATGACACAGCTCTTCTTTTCGCGTTTTGAGAAGGTATTCATATGAATAAGCATGGAAATATGCGTACATGCGCAGCTGTACATGTTGTGACGCTTTCAGTGACAATGACAATCAATTACACCTGCGTGCTTCGTAAGCGATGTCCTTAGAAAGCAGCAACTCGTTGAGCTATTCAGATGTTTGGTGACTAGTGTGATTCTAGGCTTGTGGCACGCAACATTACCTGCAATATTGACACCCCTCGTCCTATATGACGTTCATATAGCGTTCTTCGCCGACGAAATTTAGAGCCCAGGCATGGCTGTGTAGTGAAGCACCTGTTTTCACCACGGAAATACTGGGTTCGATTCACACTAGAACAGCACACTTTTGTGAGATTCAGGTGCAAGACGTCTTAGAGGAATGGTTTGTCAGTGTCTCCTCTCGCCATGATGTGTCATGTAGTCATGGTTTGTCATAAACATAAGTATGCACCACAGAAATAAGATGAATCATTCTACGTGCCGCCGGTCCACTAAACACGACGAAGGCAACAGATAGTCCAACCAATAGCCGATGACGTTAATGGAGGTGGAACTCCATTCCGGCATGCCATAGAGAGCTTAAAGCAGGCATGCAGGGAAGAAAAAGAAAAACACTGCTTATTTTGCCATTCCCCAGGTTTCACGTCAAAAAAGCACAAAAACTCTTCCTCACATAATTAGCTTTCATCTCGTACTTTCACTCGCGAACAATGCCTATTTTTTGCTCATAGTCGAAGACACCGAGGCCGGAACTTGAATGGTTCGCTCTCCCTCGTTGACAATGAGCGAAGCCGGATAGACATGCATTCAAAGCGACCAACAACAGAGAAACTTGATTACCTAGACCCCAATTGCATGGGCACAATATCCTTCCCTCGCTCTTGCTAAAACATAGTTTGTTTTGCCACTGCAGAACATTAATTTGCTAGTTTTCAATTCATTTATTTCTTTCAGCAATGGCATATGGATCAAGAGCAAAAGGAAGACAAGGAACCAATAGGCGGGGTAAGAAATAGGGCATGATTGGCTGCGTTACAGACGCCATATGTATGTCTGCAAGTGTTATGTAACGACAAAAGCCACCACGGCTGCAAGATTGGCTATCCGCTTTTGTATAACATTAATGGTTGTAAGACTTTTAACTCCGAAAATAGAAATATGATTACGGGAAGTGCTGCGGTGAAGGGCTTAGAAAATTTCGACCACCTGGGGTTCTTAAAAGTGCATCTAAAGCTGAGTACATGAGCCTGAAGCATTTTTCCTCCACCAAAAATGTAGCCGCCGTGTCCAGAATTCCAATCTGGGACTTTTAGGTCAGCACTCCATTCAGTCGGAAGACTAGTTAATCATGTGATCTTTTCTTTTTATTCGCATCGGTGTTATCACGTGGTGTTAAGTGATATTAACCCCGGTATTCAGAAACACTGCTTGACTTGTACTTGACTTGCCACGGACGTCGATGGCAGCGCGAGCGCGTTTCGAACGCGCTCTCTTTAGGCGGTGCCAAGGCAGCACAAACGCGCTGCATTGAAGACGGTTTCAAGTCAAGTTCATGTCAAGTTTATGAATACGAGGGTAGGTCACGTGAATAGTCCTTAGGCAGTGATAGGCGATTTTAGTCGCCTGCTCAGTTGTGGGATACTACGTAAATTCAGTTCGGGCGATACCTGTTACTGGACGTTACGAGGCTTTCACTCAGGGAGCAGACTCAACCATCATTGTTACTGCATTCTACGCCTGACAAATCTGTGAACGCGTTCGCCGAATGGAGTGCATCGTGTATAGGACGATGCGAGTGCTATAGTGCGTCATGATAATAATTCTTGTTCGCATTACTCGCCGCACGGGTGCTTGTATTTGTATTCTTAATCATGGGCTATTGTTAATCCATTGTTAATCATGGGCTATCCGCACAGTCGCCGAAACGGAGGGCGAAAAAGCGTATTGACGACGCAGAGCGTTGCTGATATGTTCTGTGCCGGAATGTCTGGAAACCTTTCCGACCATTTAAGACTGTTCTAAAGAAAATGCGCACAGAAAGAGAAGGGTTGATTTTTTTTAGGGGGGAGGGGGATTAACAACAGCACCAACGATAACGCTTGAATATTCAATGCTACGTTTATCAATGCCGACGCACTTGACGGGTTCTTCGACTACCCACGATTGCGATTGTCGCTATCATCGCTCGTTTCACTGAACAAGTTCACCCCAAAAAACGTACGCTTCCCATATATTGTGTGTGACTTCAGTATACTTCTCCATCACCAAAGCGTGAAAACAGAGGCGTGATTTTCAGCGTAATGAGCTGCAATAAAGGCGCGACCACTATAAATGCAATATATTTGGGATTTCCTCGTGTGTTTAGGAAACAGCAACAGGAAACGTGGTGCAGGGAACCAAGAGACCTTTCTTGTGGAACTTCACATGATTTCGGACAAGAAACATCAACGTGATTACAAAACAAACGAACAATTAATTGCTTACATGGCCATCACGATTAACGCTGTGAGTATAATCTCCCGCAATCAATTCCATGCGGTGTATAATCAAAACTGCCTGGAATGTACTTTTTTAAACGTGAAGAATTTCACAGCGCACTTCGGTGACTTTGAGCGTATCTATCTATCTATCTATCTATCTATCTATCTATCTATCTATCTATCTATCTATCTATCTATCTATCTATCTATCTATCTATCTATCTATCTATCTATCTATCTATCTATCTATCTATCTATCTATCTATCTATCTATCTATCCGCTTACGTTTGGGTACTTTCGTGGCCTCTTTACTTGGCGTGAACCTAAATTAGCATGGGAGGGTAAAAAGGTTTGATGAAAATGACGCGCTGGTGAAGGCATATTATTTGAATATCCCATCACGTACGTCGTCAAATAGTTCCCACCAGACAGTGGCATATGCCCACGGGCGGGTATGTGCTGCTGGTATGGGGGTATTTGCCACAGGTGATTGGCACTTAGTATCTACCGAGGAACGATGAGAACACACATTATCCATTTTAACGTGCGAGGTCTCGGAACTACTTTTCAAATCTTTTTGAAACGTCAATAGTGATTGCAGTGCTGACTACCCAATTTCGCAAACCTTGCATAAGTACTTATTTGACGCAGCCGTCACATTGGGTTACCGTCGATTGTGGTTAGTTGTCATGCGCTGAAGTTGATTGGTGTAGCAGTGTCCAGGGCCAACATCTTCGCGAGCATCAGCGCTTGATATCAAAGTCTGGTGTTGCTAATACGCATGTTCCCGTTGGCGTAGTTGCGCAAGTGCGAGCAACTGGTTATATGAACATCTGCAACTTTTCAACGCATATCTGTGCATGCAACATCTGTACATTTATTTTGTGTCAATTCATGACGTGTCGCTCAATAAAAAATTTGCAACATGGTCACCATACTTTCGCATGCTTCGCATAACGTCGATTGTCAGGTACGTGGGAACTGATAATTTTTTTCTTCCGTGAATCTACTTCTTGTATAAAAGAGTTTCATTACGATCAAAAAGGTTCTACTATGGAAATACCATAGCCAGGAGTTCGTTCGCATAAATAATAACCTTAAGCTTTGCAAATATGGTTGTGAACCTTCACGAAAGGCTTTCCTTGGTGTTGATGTTTTTTTATAGTCAAGAGTCTATGTCCAGTACCCACAAATTGAAACAGGACAACTAAGAACTAAGTTACGCACATACCTTTACTTTCACCGTCTTCATTTACACCACTTCCCATACTTTTAACGCCCCTTTTCACGGCGGCTGCTTTGAATTAAAAAATTCAACACGAATCGCTCAGTTAAATACGTTCATCTTCCATAAGTGCCCAGATGATCCCAAGATATGGAGCGTAGAAGGGTGCTTCTGAAACATCCCCGCTTGGTGTGATAGTTGTGTGCTTCTTTAATAAAAAGGCGAAGATGCCAGCCTCCACAATGCGAAATTTCATTAACGTGTAAACACCACGAACAGGAGCCCTGCTCTCAGTAAAAGAGAAAGATGGAACCAAAGGATGTGTGTAGTCTAAAGTACGTGGTCTAAGCATCTTGCGTCTCAATTTATCAAACTCGATATCTTTAGGTCACATGATTTCTACTATTTAAAACATTAGGTTCCTCTCTTCGCTTTTAAAATGAACAAGGCCCTCGTCCTTGGGCCGAAATGTCAGAGGCATTTTGACTTTGTGGTAAGCATCCTCATTTTATTCAATGATTCTTCCTGACCCATCGGACGCCGGTTGAAGCCCTGATTTCTGTAGTGGGTTCCCACGGAGGTATATCATTCTTCCGCAAGATAGCACCCACAATCTGGCGCAACTGTACTGCGTGCTTTTCACTATCAGCAAGTGTGGTGATTACGGACTTCTGGTGAACCTGTTTGAGTAGGTGACATTCTTGGAATGAACAGTTTCAGTCGGGTGCTGCTGCTTCTGCTGTTCGTGCTGCTCATGCATTAATGCGTTACATAAATGTTATATTATTGGTTGTAAATCATTATACTGCACAGCGAATCAACTGTTTGCCTGCCTTACGAGGAATTTCGCTATTCTCTCAGTATGCTGACACGTGTCTTGAGCTGTCCGTTTTGCAAACGCTGGGAAGTGCTCTTCGCGTAGGCACACTATACGGCCATATGGCAAATGTGAATATATGACATACCAAAACTCATGTTGAAAAATTCCACAACGAGAGTCGGTGATGGAGTCAATGTTTCGACAAGCTGACTTCTCTTTTTTTTTTTCAAAGCAGCAACCTATGTTAGATGCGAAGCAGCTCCTTGACTAGGCTGTGTAACGCTGTCCCTCTGAACACCACCACTGAACATGCTCGCACATCGTGCCGGCCCAGGAAGACACACGCTAAACTGTCGCTCCCTGTATACCGCTGTCTCACATCACATGGCCGACGCAGGCAGCGAGTGCTAGTAAAAAAAACCGATTGTGTGCACTGCAGCACCGCTCACTGGCCACCACGTGTATGTAGGAACTGGATCGCGTGTTCGGAATTCAGTCAATTGCCAGCGTCTCTACTTGGCTTGCACTTTATGAGCGCCAGCGTCAATGTCGACGCCAGTGTGAGCGTTAAAGCCCGCTGCTTCGCATCTATAGCTCCCTTTAGCGGGAAATTGTCCAAGCTTTTTTTATGTGTATACAACAGTATAGACACACATGTTAACATGTTTACGCTGTACTTCAGGTCAACTTAAGATATGTCGACATGTCGAGACCAGGAATAAGATTTATCCTCGTTGGAATAACAAGAAGCAAGGTGAGTACCTAGCAGAAATTCTCTTACACTTAAATTTAATTTCATTCACGATTTGTCCACGTGATTTTATTCAGTTAGAATATACGTGAAAATTGTGGCGATGGCGTGTAGTCATTCGAAGGTTTTGTTGAAGCACCGAAGCGAACAGTTAAGATGCAGATGGAATGATGAGCCTAGTTCAAAGACATAACCTGTTATATGTTTCACGGGAGACTGCCCACACTGTACGTGCTCTGCGATAAGGCATTGACAATGACGATGCAGATTGCTCACAGCACGGACTTTCAGCAAAAGGAAATCTCGCTATTGACATGTAGCCTATTAAACGAGGAAAAGAGAATGTTTGAACGTGAATAAAACAGCGCGAGAACGATACGTATCAAAAATAGAACACACCTTTCTTCATGCGGGTCATTTTCACAATGTTTTCAAAATATTCAAGTACTAATATTAAGAAGCGTAGCTGTTCATTCTTCCAAAATAAATAATGACAGATAAGTGTACGAACAGTTGTACGTATCAGTGGACCCCTTACGCTATCACCTAAAACGCCTTAAGAGCAAAAGCCCTCTTATAAATGCGAGAGCCTTAATAAGATTGTTTTCTTGTTTAAGTAAAAGCCCTGAATGTCTCGTATTGTACTTATTCACAAAAGTGTATTGGAGTAACGAGTGATTTTGAAAACCACAGGCCAATTTTTGGAAGATATTAGCATTCATAATAACGGAGCATTTAATTTATATATCGATAGGGCCACCCTGAAGCACAGACTTCTTAGCTTTAGTCAATACGATTTTCTCTAAGATTTTGTTGTTCAACCTAACTATATATATTTTTTTCTCAGATCTGGTTTAAGCGATAGATAAGACGCCCATAATAGACGGCATATACTCTGCTTTCATGAGAGCGTTTGATATAGTCACGTAAGGTATGCTCGTGTAAAATTTTTGGGCCTCAAAATTGTACGAAATTGTTATCGCATAGGTTGTTTATTATCTTCGAGTAAAGTGGAAGCTTGTGGTGCTGAACACATTTTATTCTGAAATATTCTCTGGGTATTTTGGTTGTCCCGCAAAAATCAGTTCTGAGCCCCTTTTGTTCATGATACTTAAAATGGCGTCAGGTTTTCATTATGAAGTGTGGAGATGGCCATGTCATTTGTAGGTCTAGACAAATAGACAATTAGGTCATCTTTCTGCGTGCCGATTTAGGCATTAGAGAATCAGGGTATGAAAAAAAGGGAAATGTTAAATATTAAGAATTGTGTTGACGTCACCTTTTCAAGAAAACGTACTTCAGTCTTGATCATGGGCACTAATTATTATCCCCCTAAAGAGAGCTAGAGATTACTTTAGGTTTTCCCCCGACCCCTCTGTGCATGGTAGCCTACCAGCCTCCACCCTGGTTAACCTCCCTGCCTTTTTTTCTTCTGCTCCCTTTCTGTAGATGATAAATGTGTGGGTTTGTTTGATAACGCCTAACCTAGAATAGAACAGGCCCATTCCGTGCATCAAGAATGAGACAATAGATAAGCTGACTTTACTTCACTGTGATTTCGGTCAGCTACCTCGCAGGGCAGAGTTGTACTTTACTTACATTCTAAGTATTCTTAATTACGGTTGTACTGGTTGAAATTTATACTTTTTCTAAAGGAGCAGCTTAAAAAGGTGAAAAACAATACAGCGAGGTTTTAGGCTGACCGTTATAGAACAATATTAGGAACAGTGAAAAGTAAGCTTGAATTATTGTGCCAGGCACAATGCAGGGCCAGTGAGAAGAACTTTAGTTTGTAATTTTTCTTCCTCTGAGTAGTATTGAAGACGGGAAAGTGGGTAACAATTCATAGCTCGTAGAGGTAAAAAGCTAAAAAAAACGAAGACAGAGAAAAGGAAGCACATAAGATGAGCACTCGTCTTGTGTCCTTCCTTTTCTCTGTCTTCGTTTTTTTTTTGCGCTGTTTACCTTGATGTTCTTCCTCTGTTCACTATCGGAAAGCTGACATCGAGCGAGAAAGGTACATCAAGTCACCCACTTATGTGTCGTCAAGAAGCGACTATGCACTAAAGTACAGGAGGATGCTTTCAGAAGTGACGTTTTAAGGTACTCTTTTTTTTTGCATGAGCCATAAGAGTACCGGATAATATATCGTCTAGCACTGCAACGATTTTGGATCTACAATGCATCCTACCGCACTTCTTGGGTGTGATTACTTTGTTTCTTGCTGATACCTATTGCTATGATGCACACTGGGACGATGCAGGTATCTAATAATTAAATAAATATGTATAAATGAATAGGCAACATTCGCAGTTGTTTATCGCCAGGGCTGACAATTACAAGCTAACATTTAGTCATTTAGGTAAAGTGAATAACCACAGGTAGTCTTAAGTATTGAAGTCCTTCGCTACATCGTACCTCGTAATCATATAAACGATCTGCCTCTTAACCTTTTAGAGTCTAACAATCTATCACCACCGAATACTGCATGCAGATTATTGTGTTCACGAGGAAGGCCAGGAATCATCCCACAAGAAATAGCGTAATGCGAGCAATAGGTCATAAACGTTGTCGAAACATAAACGATCGCCTTGTGTGAGCACGCTGAGGGTTTGCACATAAACATCGTGTCGTCATTTTTAACCCAGAATGATGAATTCGCCGCAATGGAAAAAGGCCTCTTGGATGCGTCACAGACGTTGCAAGGTATGAAAAAGTACATAAAAAATGGAAAAGTTCCAGGGAACCCCGACATCCTCTTTCTCATGACTGGGTAAGCGTTACGAATACATCGTTCTAAGTGCTCACGTAAATCAGCAACGCCATTTACTATGGACGAACACAAGTTTGAAAGTTGAGCTCTGCTAAATACGGTGTCAACAAGGATATGTGATTATATTAAGGTAGTTATGAGCATGAAAGAAATAACGTTTCCTAGCGGTCATGTGTTAAGTAGGGGTAATAATTTGGTCTCCTCGTTTAGCCATGTCATGGCGTTTACTGCGTTTAAGCCAGTTTGCTATATCGTATGTCCGCTAATGTTATAAAATATGATTGTTAATAATAAACAGCACAAAAATGCAAATTTGATCAAGAGCAAAGTTTCGCTGACACGATAATCTTTAATTGCGCATGCCTGAAGTTTTATGGGTTGAATATTATCACTCCGGCTCAATGAAGTAAAAAAAAACGGCCGCAACACAAACAACGAAGGCGACCACTGAACTTCCAGAAGCCTTTATTTATGAATTCCACGTGTTTTTATGCTGGTACACAGTCGTCACCCACTACAAAAGCGTAGTGCATGACTGCAGTAGCAGCACCTCCTCCATCTTTTTCGATGCCAGTGCAAGCACTCGCTCCTCAAAGGGAGTTCAAATCAACCACCACCTAATTTCCTCTCTCTCTCTCTCTCTCTCTCACGCGTTTTTCTTCTCTTGGAATCTAGTCAGTTTTCTTTATGACCAGCGGTTATCCAGTCTACACGCTACGCGCCCGGCCAATGTCCATTTCTTCTCCTTGATTTCAGCTTCAATTGAGGAGCCGTCGGCTCTAGTTCAGTGAGTAGTCGTAACACGACGCCACTTAAGGATACGGCTGCTTTGAGGTTTTAAATAGAATGACTGGAATGAAAGCTCCCGCAATGCTTTGCCAGCAATAGCGAAGCTAGATATTGCCCTTCGAAGTTCTCGGAAGCATGCTCTTTACTGATGGCCCGTTTAGAGATTAAGTGGCTTTGATCTGTTCGTATAAGGACCACGTTAGTCTTAAATTTAAAAAAAATGGTTGTTTTGGTTGAAATAACACAGAGACGAGTATAGGTGGCTTACTCTCTAATGAAATTGCCTTGAATTTGAGGCTTACTAAACAAAACTAGTAACATACAGGCGCACTTTGAGCCCTATCTGACCCGAAAAAGTTACCACGCTAAACTCGTTGGGCGTGCGAAGAAGGCGCTTCTTCTCATTCGCCGAACACCAACAGCTCTTCGTGCCCCCAGTAAGATGGCAGCCGCCGCCGCCATTTATCGGTGGGTCCAACTTCGCTCTTGGGCAATAATGTTCACTCCAGCAATTTTTTTCAAACCTCCTTGGGCTGCTTTCATCCTACCTGCGCCTGAGCACTTTCCTACGAATAGGCGATATATCTTATGGGCAGAAACAGCGCACAAACTCACGGGACGAAGAGAAGAGACACAAACAAGCGCTGTTATGGGCGCTGTTTCTGCCCATAATGTATCACAAACTAGCCCAACTTTCAGTCTTGCTTCAACATATTTTATACAGGACTTTAAATAAACGTTCTTCCCTTTCCAGTGTCATGAATCTGTTCGATTTGTACTTTCGTGCTCCTTCTGGGTGTCTCGGAGCACTGCCGCTGCCACCTCTCAGAGCTTGAGCAGAGCTCATGCAGCAGCTTCACAGTGACACTTATTCATTGGTTGCCCGCTTTGCGCCACGAAAAGAGACGCGCCAACTCAACAGAACTAGCGTGAACGCCGACATAAGGAACACAAAAGATGCAAAACGCTCTCTGCCCCACGGATCTGTACACAAAAGCGCAAAAATTACTTCATGTTTTTTTTTCATCGTGAGACGTAGTGTCTCACAATGAACAGGCTACTGAAGAGGAATGAACAGGCTACAGGCTACTCTCCGCCATCAATGCAAAGCAGATGCGAAAGCTACGTGATGAATTAGAGTAAGAAAGGGCTAGAGGAGAGGTCGCTGAATGGCTGTATCAGGTACACCTGATTAGAATCTAAAATGTGGAGGAGGCGCTTTTCGAGGAAGCGCTGTTCGCGCTAATTAGTGCTTTTACTCAGTCACTTAATATATATGACGATGATGATGTAACAAACTATATTTGGGTATGTTGTGAAAATGCATATGTGTACACGCGCTTATGTATGTAGTATGTATGTGCATGTGTGAATAGTTATATGTATAAATAATTGTGTATATATGTGTTTATTGCTAAATGTGCTCTCCTAAGCTGCTTTTATGTACTCCAATAAGGACTGATCACTAGCCAATGTAGGCTAATGATCCAGATATCTTGTAATCTTTTCTTTGGTTTGTCAATAAAAATCAGATTGATTGATTGATTGATTGATTGATTGATTGATTGATTGAAAAAACTCCACTCGCCCCTTTCATCTGAACAATGTGAGATTAAAAGTAAAGCCATTCAAATTGAAGTTAGGCCCCTAGTCACAGTCATTTAAATAGGCACGCTTGCCTTTTATATTTGTTGTCGAGAATATAGCGTCATATTTGTGTACGTTACAGTATACGTACATGGGCAACATTATTTCAGGCTGGACATGTTCAGTAGGAATGGCGGAAAAATCGGCAAGGAATTAGTCGGTACGTGCAACGATTTTCACACTCCAATTTCAGACTACTCATTGCTTGTGGTAATAGCTTTGGTGTGCATAGGTCATTAAAAAAAGCACAAGTTGGTCAATTGTGTGAGAGGCTTGTTTGCTGTATTATACACGACAGATTGTTCTTAGGAACAATTCTAAGTTTTCTTCCAGCTCTATTTATATTTCTGTAGCACTGTTGTATGTTTGCCTAATTGACACAGTATTACCCATATATTACAAAATATGCAATGTATGTATTATTTTTGCTCATGTAATTACCTCTGTTATTTGAGCTATAATGATGAACATTAGAGGTTTGTGTAGCAAGGGCCATGGGAGGCCAAAGAGTGCCTTGTCCGTTATGCGATGTAAGCGATGATCGATAATTTTGATGGAAGAGGATGGGGGGTATCAGTGTCTGGGAAAGGGTGTGACACTCAGTCTGGACATTCGTGCTTTTTATCACCCTCCTAGACAAGAAAATTGTACATATTTTTATTTTTTTGTCTGAAATAAACACGAAAATGAAATAAAAGTAATGGAACCCAGAGATTATAGTTGAGCCAGAAGAAGTTTGTGATTTGCAAACTGTAGTGAAATGATTCTTACTTAAATTGAAAGGAACTAAAGTGGATGAACTAAAGTGTCATTCTACCATTATGACACACTATCATATGCACTTCACTTTAATTCGACGTATACTATAGTCTGTGATCTCAATAATGAACAACTTGATAACTCCGAACGAAAACTGCATTCTACAGGTCTTGCATTCCGTGGCACACTTTGCACCGAGGCGAGGGTTGGCGAGGGTGAAGACACTCCCACAACTTTCTCGGGAGTTTATACAGTGGCCCACGAGCTAGGTCATCTGTAAGTACATTCTAATTAAAGAAAAACGTCGGTGTTTGGCTTAAAAGATCGGAGTTTCACCTGAAGTGGAAGGAATGATTGCCACAGCAATACATTTAACGTTATACTATAGGAATGACTGGCACATAGATTGTCATTTTATGTATCCTTAGCGCAGAAGAGACAACGCGGTTGTTTTCTCTCTGCTTCAACCACGTTCATCAGCAGCATCCGAGCATTACTCTTAAGGTGATGGTGAAGGCAGAGGCCCACAAAGAGTGCCCGCATACTTCCCACAATAGACAAGAACAAATGGAATATTTTTCTACAGCATGGGTTCACCCCACGATCAAAGCCCCGAGTGCCCATGGGAAGAAGGATACCTGATGAGTTACGTGGATGGAGGCCTCAAGAAGTATCGCCTATCTCCTTGCAGTGAAAAGTCTATGCGAGATGTCTACAAGTAAGTAGCATTTCTCCTGTGGCATAATGTGATTCAGAATGTACTATACGTTAAAGTAAGACAAAATCTAGGCCGCTGAATTATTGCACAAATTTTCGATTATCTTACGACAAAACAAGTCAACACACAGCTATGGTTTGCCTATTGATAATAATTCCCACGTATTTTTTTAACTGAAGGTTAAAGTTTCTTTCATTATTTCTTTCATACGCTGATACATATTATGGTAATCTACAAATGAAGGCCCCTTAGACAAACACTAAAGAGGGACCCTCGGCAAGTACTCATAGAAAATCAAATCCAGAGCTCGACGAAAACTTGTCTTAATGTGATTCACAATGTACTATACGTTAAAGTAAGACAAAATCTAGGCCGCTGAATTGTTGCACAAATTTTCGATTATCTTACGACAAAACAAGTCAACACGCAGCAATGGTTTGCCTATTGATAACAATTCTCACGTATTTTTTTAACTGAAAGTTAAAGTTTCTTTCATTATTTCTTTCATACGCTGTTACATATTATGGTAGTCTACAAATGAAGGCCCCTTAGACAAACACTAAAGAGGGACCCTCGGCAAGTATTCATAGAAAATAAAATCCAGAGCTCGACGAAAACTCGTCTTGTCCGCAATTGTCATGGTCAAAGGTACGGGAAGACGTGGACCAAATGCAGAAAAAGAAACTTCAATATAAGAGATTTTTTGGCTTCCGTACAGGGTCCTTGTTTTCAAGGAAGCCATGAAATAAGCAGGGAGTGTTTAAGTCCGTGCAAAGATATGGCGCTAACAGCGTGCATGAACACAAGGAAGTGTGCCTTCATCGCGGTTTTTCCTGTTCTGACTAATAATAATTATTAATGACTCGAGATCCACTTCGAATGCTTTAGTCGTTAGCACATACAGAGTGACCAAGCCAGTATCTTAATTCTGAAACTCCCAGCTAGCATATTATAACTGACTTTCTGTATTTTTTTTGGCAACCCACAGTGTTTCTTCGACTTTCGCAATCACCAATCTCAGTATTGCAAGCGTGTTTAGATTGATTGATATGTGGGGTTTAACGTCCCAAAACCACCATATGATTACGAGGCGCTGTAGTGGAGGGCTCCGGAAATTTCGACCACCTGAAGTTGTTTAACGTGCACCCAAATCTGAGCACATAGGCCTACAACATTTCCGTCTCCATCGGAAATGCAGCCGCCCACGACCTGCGGGTCAGCAGCCGAGTACATTAGCAACTAGACCACCGCGGCGGGGCAAGCGTGATTAGGGTCTGCACATGAAAATAGTACACAACAGGGAACTTGCATTTCAAAAGCTTGTCTTTTACGTCCATGGGGAGATTTATTTTAGTTCTCCCACTAGCCCATGTGGCATGTGTACATGAAAATAAATGCGTGTTAGGGTGTCACTGGTGTCATAAATATACTTCGGGGAATGAACGTGTATTCTGCGTAAAGGTTGCCGGACTACCTGTTCATTACCCGAAAAAAAATGCTACGTTGACTTCGGTCATAATTCATTGTAGCCCTTGTCACGTGATCGTACGTATTTCAGAAACCTTTCACCAGAATGCAAAGCAGTGCAGACGAAGATGAACTACATGAAGAAGTACAAGAAATATCCGGGACAAACGGTGCGTGCTACGTATTACTGCAGGAAGCTGTTGAAGAAGAGTGGAGTAAAATGGGTCATTTGGGATGTGAGTACCACATATCACAATTTCTGAATGTTTAGAATACTTGCCGTAAAAGCCAGCCGTATCGATGTTGCTGAGCCTCGAAAATCCTTGCCATTGCTGAAAATTCGTCCGCTTTTTCGCGATGCTATGGAACGTGGTATGGCGCATCAACAGTAATTTGTGCTAGTTGTTAAATATTCTTTCTAAATGCAAAAGGTGTGGCGCAGCATAAAACGTGGGCAAGGGAAGAGAACGGCAGCACAGGTGCACTCTCACACGTGGAAGGTGATTGAATGTGCATCATATATGTAGATTATAAAATTAGTACATGGTATAGATTCTGTCACCTAAGGAAAGATAAAATGAGTGCCCGCATTACGCAATAAACCTTAAAAGCACGCACGTCTAAAATGAAAGAAGTCGGAGAGAGAACTGAACTTTATTTTTAGACCAGGCGGCGTTCTTATCGCCCAGACATGGCTGACTTCAGACAGTTATAGTATACCGGGCTTACCAGGATACTAGGCGTACCGTGATACCGAAATCGAAGCGCGCATGCGCAGATATGTACGTTGCCCGTACCGCTTACCGTACACGCGGTATTTTTAAGATTTAAGGTTACTGTGGTAGCGTAAGTGTACGTAGTGAACGTAAACATGGCGGTGCTCTCGGACACCTGCTTCGAAGTGATTTTGGCGTAGTTTTTTAAATATCCAAGAAAGTGCTTAACAGCGCAAACGACAGGAGGGGATAGAACAGACGAGAACAGAGTGCTCTGTTCTCGTCTCTTCTATCCCCTCTTGTCGTTTGCGCTGTTAAAAACTTTCTTCGTCTACCATGCAGCACCAACCGGCCTAATCAAGCACCTTGTCACTGTGTAAAATATTTGCGAGCCCTTTATTTCAGTCGCGTATAGTACGAGGGAATAAACCGTTGATTTCGTGAAATGAATCTCGTTTTGTGACGACAGTCAGTGCGATAGAATACATAAAAAGGTAAAATATGAAGTGTCTGTTTGTACTGTTTCTGTAGAATCCGACGCTCAAAAAGAAGTGCAAAATGGAGTGCTGCCATCAGACACCAGCCAAATTCGTTTGTTGGCATGTAGACATTTTAACAGGAATGTCATGCGGCGAAGGCAAGGTTCGTATTTTATGTTATCTTCTGAGATACATTGCCTCAGGGACCCAGGTATATTTTTGTTTAAAAAACGATAGTAGTGCCTACATCAGTGAAAACTCTTTATTGTGCTTTGAGTTTCACTTGTGCATAAACGTCGGCAGCCACGAAAAAGGCATTGCACCTAAAGGCTGATCCTCCTTTCGAAAAAATGCCATCATTCAGAACCAGTACTCGATTTTGTTTGCGTGCAACTTTTCCAGCAGTTAAAGTGTATTCGTTTTCAAACACTAATCTTGATTTGCCGGTGAGGGCATTGTGAAGGACGTAGATCCTCTTATCGTTTTTTTACACAATATTCATCATTAAATAAGGATGAAAAAGTCACCTTTTCATGGTATCTCTTTATTAACCAGGAAGTGGCCACAGCGTCACGGTACAAGTACTCAGCTGCTTGACTAGCATTTTTTTACTATTGATTGTTGCCTAAGAGAGCATTCAAGTGAACCCATGTTCTGTCTCAGCCGCTAGGAACCTGGACCATACATCCTTTTCATATATTTAAACCTAGCGTTGCATCATATATCCATAATTACTAATTGCCACAGTACTATTATACTTTTAAAGTATTTTCATAGAATACAATAGCACTGGATGCCAACACGCTTCATTGTGCTTTGAATGTACTGAAGGCTACATACACATTCACCCTCACTCCAGTACATGTACACTAGATTTCCATGTACACTAAATACCTCCAGACAGCAAAGTTCCCGTCGAGTGTTATCACGAATTACAGCAACATCATGAAAAAGTGGCTGATCCCCCTTTCTAGGAATCGTACAAAATGACAACCCATGATTCAGGCTTATTTTTTTTCTAAATTATTCATGGTGCAAAACGTCAGATTCATAGTTCTGAAAGTGACGCTTCAAAGTTGCTCGCAAACAACATGGTCATGTTTACATGAAATGCAAATATGTCAATATCCCTTCTGTTTTATCTTTCAGACCTGCAAAAGGGGCGTATGTGCACAGCACCACCTTCCATGATTTTACAAAAATAAGAAGACATTGCCGCAACTTTAAAAAAATTCATCACAGACTTTTTTATGAAGACAATAAAGCACTTAACAAAATCTCATTTAGCTCCGACTGTACATTTGCGTTAGATTTCGAAGCTCCGCACTTGGACCTCCTAGAAGAAGAACACCGAAATAAACACGCCGGAATCTTAATCGCCGTAGTTGATCTAGTACTGGCTTTCAAGACACTGTGGAATCGACACTGCGCTATTAAAAACCTGAGATATGTTTATACTTCAACAAATATTTTATTCAAGCGAAATTTGAGCAGATACAACGATAGTGTTCAATGGCCTGGCAAAACAAACATATCTTAAATTAAAAACCGTTCATTGTAGTTTATAGAAAAATACGCATACCTAGGACAACTACATGCATGATAACCTAGATAGATAAATATGTGGGGTTTAACGTCCCAAAACCAATATATGATTATGAGAGACGCCGTAGTGGAGGGCTCCGGAAATTTAGACCACCTGGGGTTCTTTAACGTGCACCCAAATCTGAGCACACGGGCCTACAACATTTCCGCCTCCATCGGAAATGCAGCCGCCGCAGCCGGGATTCGAACCCGCACCCTGCGGGTCAGCAGCCGAGCACCTTAGCCACTAGACCACCGCGGCGGGGCATGCATGATAACCTAATCACAACAATAATTTACCGAAGAACACACTGGTACTGGTAGACAGAGCTGGAGCGCATTTGGCAGGAAGTCCCAAATATTATCAGGAAATCTTCCACAATCGTTAAAGCGAAACGTATACAACCACTGTGTACAGCCAGTTGCAACATATGGGGCCAAAATTTAGAGAACAACAAAACACCTAGAGTAAAAGCTGAGGACAACGCAGCATGTAATGCAAAGAAGAATGATATAAATAACATAGAAAGATCGGAAGACGGTCGAATGGAGGAGAGAACAGGCAAACGTTGGAGATAAACTAGTCGACATCAAGTGAAAAAATGAAAACCCGGGATGGTCAAGTATTGTGAAGAACAAACAACAGGTACACAGTAAAAGCAACAGAACGGTTACCACGGAGTAACAAATGCCGTTGAGGTAGGTAGACAGTTACAGTGAGTGATGAAATCAAGAAGTTCGTCGAGACAACTTCCATAGATCAGTCGTCGGATCAGCTTCCATAGAAGAAGGGTAAAACGGAGAGCACAGAGAGAGGAAGTCGTATTGTAGTGGACAAAAACAGGCGTATAAACATGGAGTTGATAATGGTGATCATGATAAAAAAAAATTCCGCAGACCCCACGTACTCTGGGAGTCGACGTTATGCGAAGAAGCCGGAGGGAAGGTTACTGTGTTGTATTTTTTTTTACTGAGTGAAACGTTACAAAAGTATGCTAAATATATTCACAGATGTACGCTGAGACATACGTTAAACAGTATCATGTTTACTGTTGCGTAACGATGCGAGCAGCAACATGGGTATCGGCAACACCCGACAAGGTATGCTGATATGTGGCGCTTGTGCCAGCGAGGATGGCGGCCGTGGACCCTGCTACACAAGTGAGCTTCAGTAGACGGCTCTTCACAACCATTGCCGCTAGCCCGACATGACGACAGTATAATAGAAGTACGTATGTATTGCATCCAAGACTTTATAGTCAGCACTGCAACCACAATTTACGTTTGAAGAGCATTACGGTCTACTTGAAAAGCACTTCCGAGAGCTGTCATGACTGTCTGGTAGAATACTTCAATGCCATGTGGAACGCTGAGGTTCGATTTCTGCTAGAAACCTAATATTTGTTCTATGAGTTCATTTGGTCAACGTTACAGATACCAAATTTCAAAGGAGAAGCTTCTTAGGTTGACCAATAATTGGCGTCCATCACGCACAAGAAAACACAAACCGAAACTTAACACCTGCACAGCAATAAAAAACGTGCAAACAGTCAATTTTATGTGTAATCGAGCAGCACAATACATGATCATTCGCACCATCCATTTATCCATCCATCCATCTGTTCATCCGCCCATCTGTACGATTGTCCATCCAGGCGCCGTCTGTACATGTGTCCGTCCTTATACTAGTCTGCTACTTCAACAGACATTTAGAACATTGGGACCTTTACACTTACCCACTCGTCATCACTGACTTATCAAGATGCAATGACTTTGTAATATTTTTCTTAACGCCCGCGAATTAAAGTTACCAATGTCTGTTCATGTCGTTCACTGGATGACATAACCGGTCAATCATTTTCAACGCATTGCGGCTGAGTACAGGTCTTAGGGCCGTTCCACGCACTTCCCGCACAGCCGCAACGCAAGTGCCGGGACCCCTGCCACACGCAAGAGGGGGACAAATAAGCCAATCGGCGACGCTCTTTCACCCTCCGCAGCGTCACCAATTGGCTTATTTGTCCCCCGCTTGCGTGAGGTAGGGGTCCCGGCACGTGCGTTGCGGCTGTGCGGGAAGCGCATGGAACGGTCCTTAACCCGACGTGACGGCTGTACCGTAGGATGTTCTTAAACCTAGATAGTCATCACTGCTTCCACAATTGATGCTTAACGAAACATCGCAGTCTATTTAAAAAGCAGTTGCGAGACCTGGCGTAGTTCTGAGGTTGAACACGCGCAATGCAATTCCCGTTCTTTAGGTAGCTTCCCGTACATGAATGAAGACTACAAGGGTGAGGCAAAGGTTAGATAAAAAGTCACCTCAGCAAATCAATTTGAAAAGGTGTTCTTCAGACATCGCACTGAAGAAGGTACTCCCGCAAGCTTTTGTAGCTTTGTAACTGGCTTATTTTTGGTTATTATCACACAGAAAACGCCATGACATATTATATACGAAACCAGAAAGAAGAAGAAAAACATTTTGCCACGAGGGTAGGGCACTGAATGCAACAGTGAAAAACGTGAAGGTTGAGGAAATGATTGCAGCATCTCAGCTTCCCGCTAAAGCCACTGTGCGAAGCAGCACCTTTAGCGGGAAATGGTGCAATTTTTTGTGCAACATTCCCAAATCTGGGTTGACGTATGCCTGCGGCGCACACCGCTATCCAATTTATACCCACATGCACTTGCGTGTGTGTCCCTCGTTATTGGCAGAAAAGAAAGGGAATAGAATGATGTGGTGAGTGGGGCTTACAATGTTCCGGTAGCGTGCCTCGACACGCGCGCCAGCATCGAGGCACTTTACATCATGGTGCCACTAACGCACAGAAAAGACGCAACAGACAGAACACAAACGACAGCGCCATCGCTGTCGTTTGTGCTCCGTACGTTGAGTGCTTTCCGTGCTGTGTTGCACCAGTGGAGAAATGGTAGAGGAGGAGAGACTTGGAGGTTAGTTAGTTCACAACAATGGGTTTTCTATAGTAGAGAGAGAGAGATAGGTTTATTTACAGAAAGGCAGAGAAGTCGGCCTGAGCCATAGCTTGCTCTAGCCTGCTACTCTACACTGAGGAAGGAGAAAGGGGAAAAGAAAGAATAATGAATGGTGATGGTGAGATAGAGAGGTGAGTATGTAGTATTCTTTCTAGCTGAGACAAACTTTATAGCCACGCGTATGGTACAGTTACTTCCAAATTGTATACACGTGGGGAACTGAATGGCGGAGATGAAAAAAGGAGATGTCATTAAAAGGATTCCGTGAACTATGGAAACGGTGAGTTCATGAATTTCGAGTCGTGTTCATCATTGCTGAAGTCCTCCTGCGTCAATGTTGGCACATGCCTAATTAAGGAGTTGACCACGAAAGTGCCAAAACGCATTTGTCTTGATGAATAGATAGATATAATTGGTGACACTGCGTTTGATTTGCTAAAGAAATGCTATGCATTTGAAATTTTTAGAAGCTGGGACATTATTAGGCACCGGTAATCAAGTTCTTGTTATGCCAGGGATCGCACCTGTGAAGGCCATGGCGCTAAACATAAATGCGAAGCTCGCTTGCAAAATGCATCATCCCCAAAAGTTGCGCTCATTTAATTTACCTAATACTGCTCAGCGCGAGCTACTACTGCTACTGTTCAGCGCGAGCTGTATGCCTTCTGTACCGCCAATCGCACTCCATCCACGAAAAATAGACAATAATTCGAACATTTCTTGTACCGATTTCATGTCCTAATTTAGGCATGCACTGTGTCAGGAGGACCTCGATATGGATCACTCACTGGGGCTTTTTTTACGTCGCTGATGATACTATTGAAAGAGTATTTATTTTGGCAAATCACCACTGGAACCCACCGTTATAGTGAGAATTGATAATGGTGCTATAAGTACTGACATAGCCACTTTGACATATTTCAATCCTAAATTTCCGCGAAAAAAATGATACACAAAGCCACTGACTAAAGCTTCGTGATTTAATAGATTTAACCTCCTGGCCAAACAAGTGCTATAAACGTCAGCCTGAGAAATCTCACCGCTATCAATGACAAGGCTTTTTTTTTCTATGACAGTTGCCGTTTCGTACGTGAGAAGAACAACCTGTGAAACACAGAATTTCACGGAAAGATAAGTTTCTACTGGTGCTTTCACTTAAAGAATGCAAATGCGCTTGTGGAAACGTAAGCTCCACACCGACACCCCGTTTTCGCGATTTTTTTTTGTCATCTCTTCAAATTTCGACTTTCCTCTGAACTACATGGGCGTAGTTCTGCGGGTATCGGCAAGTTGGTAACCTGGGGGCTACTTTTGAAAACCGTAATGTCAGCATCAATATTTTGTACGGCAATACAGACATTTGCTTAAGAAATTATGGGGAGGTAAACGGTGGAGCTGTCGATTTCCGCTTTGGCCAGTATGGTCTCCTTTTGGAGAAAGGTGTGGGCTTCTAAACAAACATCGTGAGCATCACCGGTATGATTCTGCATCGTACCATACAGCTGAAGAATATGCTTTCACTAGTGCGTGAAGCCTACCCTGTTAAGGGGCACTTGACATTATAAATCGTCATATTTCTGGACGCAATCATTCATTTGAACTTGCGGTGTACCAAGTAAACGCGGAAATTTATGTACTTCTCATGACAGGTTATATTTAGTCTATCACACATTTCGGATCAAAGGGCATCGCCATGGCATTTTAAAGCACAAAGCTGGATCGGTCAAGATTTACGCAAAGGGGAACAAAGACCTTGACTTTAACCGGCTACAGATTTTGTAGCCTATGGCAGCGCACGTGGAAGACAAGGGCGAAAAGGACACATAAAAAATATAAAAGCCATCACCACTGTGCCCGTTTCGCCCTTGTTTTTACGAGCGGAACCATAAGCTATCATGGACAAACTAACCAACCACACTTTATCAAGATTCGTTGCATTCGCAGTGAACTTTTCAACGCATGTCAGAAGCAGCAATATCTTTTATAGGCGTATAGGCTCCCTGCTTTTAAAGACCACAGTGTCGACAAAACATTGGTCCCTATATCAATGCCTAATAATCAGCTGACTTACCCGAATTCACGGGACATGTTTGGGATTGCTATAATCTTGCAAATCGTGCTCTGCTGTTGCGCAAGTAAGTGGATGTCAAGATCAAGTTTTCGAGAAAGCAAAATTCAAAGGAATTCAAAATAGTGTTTCTCTAACGTTGAACAGTAGAGTTGTCTTGCGTATTGATTTTATTTTTCTTTGCTTACTGTTTTGTACGAGCGCTTCTGCTTGTCAGTCTCTTCAAATTTGCAATTTTCACTACCTGGCGCTCAAAAAAGTTGAAGCACGTAAATATTCTGAAATTATGCAAATATAATCAGAAAGCAATACTAGTTTTTCAGTTGTACATCAATATTAGTAATATTTTTGTATTGTTTATCCATCTCAAGTATATTTCCGGCTCTATGCATGTCTTTGTTCCCGCAAATATTGGGAGGCTCTTAAACTTTGTCTTTAAAAGTTGTACGTGCATACGATTCTTGGCGGAAGCCTAAACTCAGCCGCAAAGACAGTCAAAATACAAATGCCCTTCAGCTACTCCCTTCATTGCCTCTATGCCTCCAATCCTTGATACGGCCAACGTTGCTCTTTCGTTCACAACCAAACACGCCATCCCCGCCGATGCCGATACTGGGATGTTTGCGATACGGACTCTTTGACGCTACCGTGTTGATAAGGTTAAACATGTGAGGAAGTGGCGTTTACGCCTATCACGTAATTTAAATCTCTAAGTAATACAGTGCCAGTCATTCCGGCACTTTTAAACCATACTCGATACAGTCCTCGATGGATTCTTCATAAACAAGTTAAGCGTACTCAATGGACCACTAATAAAGAAAACGGAAGCCACCCACTGCATTGAAGTCCCGAAAGTTTATCACTGTCTGCGCTATCAAGAACTGACGTAAAGGCAAGTAGAAAACTTGTGTTCTTGTGTTGTGTTTGTCCGTACGTCCCATACGATTGTTCTTTGCAGTGGTAACTGTCACGAAGTCTTGCGAACTAACTCAATAGCAGGATTAGCAGAATAGCCTTCAAATGACTGCGAGAGCATCAATTTCAAAATATTTGTACTGCCAGCGATGCCATTCATTGAACGCAATTTGAAACACCACCCTCGCTCACTGTAAAAAATAAACCCTTAATTATGTACCCACAAGAATGTAGCAAGGTGCCTGAACTTCTTTTAGAGCGAGAACTACTGCGCCATGTCTTACAAGGAAATTCATCATGTCGCCAAATTTCTTACTGAGAAATTCCATATGTGGTCTTAAGAGGTGCATATGGATTTCGTATATTTGTCGTATAACATGTGTGTATTTATTACGGATGTATCCGGAAGCTAACAGAAATTGTAAACGCAATATGGTGACTCACATATGGGGTATAAGAAATTCCGTACGGTTATACGGATCTGGCTGTAAGGGTGAAACGGAGTCATTATCCAGCATTTCATATTACGCATACGGGGATACAGAATACTCGGCGAGTATACGTGGCAAAAATTAATACGGAACAAAAAAATAGGGTACAAACGGAAACCACACGGGCATACAGAAAGAACGAATGGAATCCATACATGCTCAATGGAAAGACCCCCGTAGCAATAACTAAGGGAACAGACATGGTGTCCTACGTCAACAGGATTCTGAACTGTCGGAGCACAAGTGAAGTCATGCTACATGATAGACTGTCGAAAAGAGTGTCACTGTGCCCACCAATAAATCTTCATGGCGCCTCTACGTGACTAGGTGAAGGATGAAAGACTGTTCCTGTGGCGCTTGATTGTCCAGTACCACTCCACAAGGGGCGCAAGTTTAGACGTCTGTGTCTGTGCTCTAGTGCACGCGACAGTTTCAATCCACTCAGTAAATGGTTATACATAAACAGCAGGCTGCGAAAACTGAAGCAACAGCTAATTTGAAAACTCCAACGGAAATAACTCTCCAGCGATGTTGGACACCACGACCAAAATACGAGCCGAGACAACAGCAAGGCATCAAGTGCGTCATTCAAATATTCGCCGAGCAGCTATTGTCCTGATGCGTACAATCACTTGTCAGCGTGGAACTTTTTCCTAGAAAGCACTTTTATTCAAATGTCCCAGATTCTTTGGCCCCAGATATTCTAGAAAATTCTCTTTTATATTTCACGCATTTGAGCTTAGTCACGTAGTTGACATGTAATTGCAGAGCGGCAAACCAAACGCGTGTCTGGTAGACCTCCCTGCCTTTCATTGCTTCTCTTCCCCCTTCCTTGCCGCGTTTATAACACTTCACCTCTCAATGTGTTCATGCAGGCAAAGATTGATAACATCAACAACAATTTCAAATAAACTGCTCGCAAATTTTACTATTACCAACAACTTAAACATGTAAGTTTCTATCGAGCCTATTTTTAACACCATAGTTGTTCAAGCAGGAAAGGCTGGTGTCGTAGACAAAGAAAAGTATATAAATCATAGGTATACGAGAGCAAAGTATAGAGGGACACAAATAAATCTGGATGAAGGAGACGAGAAGAAGAAATTGCAAAAGAAGTAAACCGAGGGATTGAATTAAAAAAAGTATCACTAGACTAAACATAAAGGAGGCGCTGCAAGAGTATTCCGCTTGCTTGCCAGCTCCGTTATTCGCACAGACTTAACGGGCACGGAACAGGCTTTAAGTTTTTAGATATCTCTATTGACCTCTTCAATCACCCGTCTTCTTTCGCCCCTGTCCAAAGCATTTATCTTATTACCGAGCATTTGGTTGGCTGGAAACACATGCACAAGAGCATAAGAGTTGCGCTCAAAGACATTGAGGCAACGCCAAGTTGTAATGGTATATTGAATTCAGCAAATACAGGAATGCCTGTCTCATCACCACTCCTAATGTATACGGTTGGAACTTCTCTGAGAGGTGGCAATTGTGTTTTACACTTTGTGCAGAGGAAGAACAAGAAATCATCGCTTATCCAACCATATTGGAAGAGAGGATAGATGGGGCACCCTTGGTTGTTAAGATTACGAAAGACATTACGCTCAATCTTGAAAGGAGCTCTGTGCTGGCTGATAACCTACTCTTTGTTACGAGTGGTAAGGAAGAAGACCACGTTGAAAGAGTAAGTGTTCATTGATATATGGTATATAAATAAGCTTTCTTATACAGAAGTGAAAAAGGTTCCAACTGTACAGCGATTATGATGTCAGACTAACATAATCATGTATTGCAGGTAGACACGTCTTTCATTCAGAAGGATCTCTACCACGACACACACCGACAGTCTTCCGTTTTGGTACGCAGTATTGGAGCAGGGGTACAAGTCGTAAGTCATTTCTTCTTTCCGCGATTGTAGCAGAACATTTTCAACGTTCGGATAGAGCTGCATTCTCTTGATTCATTTGCGAAAATGCAACGTCGGAGGAATGTGGAGGCAATTGTCTATCGCAAAACAAAGCGTATCTTGCACTAACAATTATGTGTAAAGACAATGATAATAAAGTTTTTCGGGAATGCGCTGCAACCAACAAGGGAGGTGGTAAAAGACACTTTGATCAAGCCGGCAATTCTTGATGAAAAAAAGAACTAAAATATTAACTTAGTACTGCTTAAACAGGCAACTTTTTTTTTAGAACTAAAGTCAGCACGCCTAAAGTATTAGGAATTGTGGACAGTGGAGGTTATTGTGGCCACCATTTCAGCAGGCTTTCTTTGAATAAAACCTAAATTAAAAGCATCCATGTGCTGTATACAAGTCTTTCTGTGACAGAGCTTTCCGTTATTTATGCATTAACTGATTTACGCTTGTGTAACAAATTACGTGTCTTTTTTGTGCTGAGTTGGTCTTGATCTTGAATTCTGAAAATTGCTTATTTTGTAGACACGATCATATCATCCTGAAGCTTTCAGCTCATAGTAACGTTCAATTGAAATTTCATGCTTCTAGCGGAGAAAGCATTGCCTTCAGTTTCTCAAAAATGAATCTTTGTGCTTGTTGTGTTGTTCAGGAAGGTGTCCTTGGCCACGAGCTGAGAATCAAGCCCTTACTACACGAAGCCCGTTCTATAGAAGGCCATATCCCCCACAAGATATACAAAGTGGAGGAGAAGGCTGATTTTGAAACAATGGGTAGGATATTGCTTTACACTTTACAAATTGTTAAATGCGACCTCTTATGAATCAAGGAAAGACTACTTCAGGTTACGATGCTTACAATATGACGTATACAGTAGTTTTTAAATATCTAAATGGTACGCTGTAGTCTGTCACGTTCTCGCTAAAAAAAAGAAACATATTACTTCTACGTAAAAGTTGGAGCACCCAGAAAAACCACAATCTACCGATGATTTTGTTATATAGCAATGACTTAAATTCTAAAACGTTTCTCGTTTCACGTGTATACTTCAAGAACGCATGTTCATTAGACTAACTATATGCTTCGAAGCATTATTCGTCGTGACTAATTGTAACATTCTTAATTTTGTTCCAAGCCTTTGTCAAGCGTATAAAACTGGGTGAATTATTTTTAAAATTTGCCTCATGCTGACAATTTTACTGCGGAGTGGCATTGGTGGACTACGCATTGTACAAGACGGCTAAAGATGGAGAAGCGAAAGGCATGCATGACTACTCGTGAACACGCGTTAAAGGACAGTGAAGCTCTCGAGGAAGGCAATGCCGCATTGGCCGTTGTGGGTTCGGTCATTCATCTAGCAATCAATCAACTAGAGAGAGTCGGTATTATTTGTGTCGCTAAATTGTTCATTGGAGAAGGCCGCAGCAAGGCTGGCATCGTTTGCCTCCATAGCATGCCACAAATGGCCAAATGACGCTGGAACTTAGGCGTAGTTTGAGGCTAAAGTGGTTGCTTAGGCGTGTTGGTACGACATATTGCAAAGAAACAGCACCAAAAACAAGAAAACAGACAATGAAGGACACATACAGATTGGTGACTTACAACAAAAGCCAGTGTTCTGTATGGTCTTTCTCTGTCTGGCTTCTCGTTTTTGCGCTGTTTTCTTCCAATACGTAGCGTGTGCTTATGCTCTTGTCCTTCTCGTGAACAGCAAATGTTTTTTTGCAAAGCACCCAACATTCATCTCCGGACCTTCAGGAATTCAACCGGCTTCACGATGAAGACTCCGCATCGAAGAAACTAATTGCTTGCCAATCAAAAAAGCAAGCGATGAGAGTTGTGAAGTTCATTCATGTTTACTGGAGTGAAATCGTGAGGGGTGGAGTGTCATGCAAGAAATTCACTTTTGGGATGTCAGCAATTTGCAAGCTAGTGTAAATCTTGGTGCCATATGATAACAGCCTTCACAGCTCTGTTAGTATGGTCTTCGCCTTGAGATACCTATTCAATACGTAAACTACGCGTCCCATCTGGAGCATACGTGGCACATATGACATGACTGCGGGGCCAAAACAACAGCAGAAAGAGGTGCCAACTGCATTTCGGCTCTACTGTAAACTCCTGATAGGAGGCACCCAGGCATGGCCCACTGCGTCCGACAAGGGAGCGGCCCATGGTGGCCCCTCTTCTGTAAAGGGGTTTTCGGAGTTCTCTATCAGTAGCTAAATAACATCGTCTTTCTGTCAGTCTGTCTCTTTTTCTTGGCAAGAATCAAAATTTTGAATGCATAAAACATGGGCACATGAACCGCAATTGCCGTACTGCAGCCTGCCACAGGCCTGAGGGATGCTCGTAAACGTTGAATTTTAGCACTCTGCCCTATTTTCGGCAGACTTGTGGTCCACAATCGCCTGCTCATGCTGTAGGTGCGACACTACAGAACACCACACAACGTCATAAACAGGTATTGACTATCTTGGCGAGCAGAACATGCTCGCCATCGTTGTTCCTCGAAAGATCCACAATGTGGACGGCAGCAAAACCATGCCACTACGACTACTGTTTGGCAATGTTGGCGACACAACCTTTATTGGCAAGAACACTAGGCAGGCGCTATCTTGGCATTCCTTTGGAAATAAAAATTCAGTTATGTTTTCATTTCTGTGATCTGACCAATTAAGGTATTACTATTACTATATATGCTGCGCCAACTGACGCCACTCTTCAAGCTCTGAAAGTGTGAAGGTCTGTAGAATGAAGTCCACGTTATGAAACTATGATGAAGATTCACATAGATCTTTCACGACCTTTACTGAGCATTTGTAACACGAGTTTATGAGTGAGTCTCCGTCACAAAGAAATAAAAAAACGAAGGGGGTAGAAGAGAGGGGGGATGTATGTTTTTTTCCATTGGCTTGCTAGGATATATAGCTCATCAATTTGCCAATGAAAAACTTTTCATTGCTTGTTCTCACATAACAGGCATCAAATGTTTTTCAGGTGGTAATGTCCCATGCGGAACCGTTGAGGTGCTATAAATAAATGAATTAATCAAGTGTTTTTTCAGGCATGGCCTACGCACCAACAGGAAACGGTGGACGAGGAGGGAACAGGCAGAGTAAGCAATAATACACTCCTCACTTTGGTAAAAGTGCCCGTTTTACTTCTTATGCATACATAGTACGAGGACATGTACATCATTTCGGGAGAAGGAAAATATCCTGGGATGACTGGGATGACAACGAATCTGTTGTTGGGAGAATCGAAGGCAATTGAATTTTCTCCTTTCACGCAGTGTTGAGACTATGTCAACATTACACGAAACGAAATGTGAGCATGTCGTCCAAATGTCGTACACTGTGCGACACTACAGTGCACATTATGGTGGAATGGAGATTAAGAGCGAGAATGTGGCTGCATAAGTTATGCCTATCATAAATTATTTATAGAGCAAAAAAAACTGTCAAGTCGCAGCTATGACGAAGCCTGCCATATTATTGGACAAAAGTTTATACAGAGCAAGGATGCAAATAAATCATTACCACACAACACTTTGGAGTAATCCGAGTAAACACCGGATATGCATGAATTACTTCATCTTCCGGTGGAAATTTATCTGCCTTATATGCTGAAACATTTACACCTTCTTTCGTACTGACTCATATAGGTGACTGCATGAAGATCTATTCGGCTCTAAATTTAATGATAGCATTTCAAGAAGGAAAAAAATAATAGAGAAAGGCATGTCAATCATCTCATGAGCAGGTTAGCAAATATCTTAGTAATAATAGCGCCGAATAAATTAAACGACAGCTTGTTAGAAAATAAATTATTTTGCGAAACATTCTTAAAGTCGGAACAAAGAAACGCTCCAACGATGTGTGCTTTTTGGTTTGGGACAGTTCTGCACCAAATCCTCACTATGTAGAATATGTTCCCTATACAATATTCTTTTATTTCCCATTTACACTACGAGTAATTCTTCTAGATAACTTTATTTTTATAAATGACCTTATGTTCAGAATAAGCCGGCCTAACTGTTTGTAAAGTAAAATAATTTTGATCAGGCTTTTTTTGGTGGGGAGAGGGGGGATGGCACATACACCAAGCAACTTAATCAGAAAAAAAAACTACACGTTTCTTTGTTAGCATAAAAAGCAATTCTCTCTACTTATAATTATAAGTAAGTACAATTTGATCGGATTACATAATCACTTGATGCTATATTTAGTTCCTAATCAAAAAAAAAAGAAATTCGTTTGAGATATGCCGGTGTGTACAGGACACAATTCCAGGAAACAGTATACAGGAAACTCCCAGGGGAAACCAGACTCCTTTGTTGTGGAAGTTCATATGATTTCCGACATGAAACATCAACGTGACTTTAGAAGAAATGAAGACATAATTGCTTACATGGCTGTCATGACCAACGCTGTAAGTGCAATACCTCAGAATCAACTTATCTGCAATCTCTCCCAAATCCTGACACTGGTTGAAATTAACTAACTCTGTTCTCAATGTTTCTTATCTACTTTGTGGAAACGCATGATGAAGCTCTCAGATGTCTTTAAAATCGCCTGTGTTCGCGTGTTCGTTTCCACGAATGTTGAGTTTAGGACTACAAAAAAATAACGATTTTGACAAGCTAGCATAGAGGAATTTACCAAGCATTTAGGTATTGTATATCTACTAGTTTGCCTATATATATATATATATATATATATATATATATACGCCAACAATTTGTGGTTAATTGTAAAAGCTGTTGTGAGATTGTCGTAGTACTCGAGACATTATTATTTATGAAGCCGTCATGGACAACATTTAAATACACATTACAGCACACAATGCATAAGGCTACATCATTTAATTGCTAGAGCGTTATGCACATTGCAAAGGTGTGGTGTCAGTTTTTTAGCGTAACATTTTGTTTCGTTATTGTCAAAACTTTTGGTTTCTGGCTGTCTTTCACACTTCAACATAACGACCACGTAAAAATATGTTGATCATCAATATAGGGCCTTCAGTGTTGTAAACAGTTGAATATTTTGGCAGAGCAATGTTATACAATGGCGAAAGATCCACGTTTCACATTATACATGCATATTTGTCTCGTTGTTTTCAGTCGTAGAAGCTGCTTATTGGTGATATAATTGAACGTCTGCATTGCCCGAAAATGCTAGGATAATCAAGACATTACGGATGGGTGGAAGCTGTTCTGAATAGCGTCCCTTATATTTGCCACACTTCTATAAGACTGCAATAGGTGCTATTTGATATGTCATCGTGTTTTGATGCATTGCCAGTTTTGACACGGACTGAATATACGACAAACAATTAACACAAGCTTGTAGACTGTGTTTTTCTCGTTTTTTTTCTTTAAGTCCGAATCACCTGGCAGCGCATGTCATGCTGTCACTAGTCCTTCTAAATGCTCCTCGAGTACAGTGGCGTATTTACACATATGCTTGGGTTAGGCTGGTGTTTTACAATCATCGAAGTATGTATGTCAAGACGTTTCTGAAACAAGCTCTTTTATTAACAGATGTGAGCGCTCTTGACATATAAAAATGCAAGGGGCACATGTAAGTTATGTGGTGTATAGATGTAAAATATTTGTGAGCACAGGATGTAGCTCGAGCTAGCCTTTCGAGTAGCGTACTTCTCGTTCCCAACGCTACGGAAAAGCAGTTGTAGCCCTGGAGATGACAAGTTCACTTGTGAGAACCTCGGCTCCAGTGACATGTCGTGCTCCAAAAATTTTTTAAGTGTTCTAGTTTCCATCTTCTCACCAGTTTCCGCATTTTCATGTGGCACGTAGAAGCACAAAAAACAGAGCCATTCACATGTTACAAGCTTTATTATCTAATTTAGGTCAACTTGAGATATGTCGACATGGCAAGACCGAAGATCAGCTTTATTCTCGTTGGAATAACAAGGAGCATCGTGAGTACCTGACATTATTCACATTGCATTTCCACTCTGTGTCTTAATAGTCGCCGTGCAGCTATTCTGTGCGGGTATATCGCATGAGAAATGGCGTGGCGGTGACTGACATGTAGTGTCGTCATCATGGTGTAAATTGGCAACACTGAATCGATCACCAAAGCTGCAGAGAAAGTAACAAGCCAGTTACAGAACCGGAACCTGTAGACTTTTGCTCATAACAAGCCACATGTGGTGCACAACGAGGATATTTGTAATGAGTAGTCAATGCACGGACAAGAAAGCGAAGGAAAATTAATTCATTGATGCAATCAAGTGCGTTGTGTAAATAATGCCACATATCTCAATCATGGGATTGGCACTAGAAGATGGGAGTCAATTATTTGAATAATGGCACATATCTCAATCAAACAAATGACACTGGAAGGAGAGAATTGATTCAATTGTCGCTATATAAAACAATCCAATACTTTGTAAACTGTACTTATGCCAAATTCGGTGCCTATGTGTGGTTTCCGGTAGTCCACTTCCTCTGCATGATTAGGAAATGCTTCATATTGTTGTTATAATGTTGGCTGATCTTAAGTGATAACTAGTTATAGCTAAGTACTTTACGCTGTTGTTTATACTGGGGAGTTTATACTGGGGAGCATTATACTGACACAAGCTTGCATTTTTCAATGCCTCGTGAGTGTTTATAACAATGAGTCAACATGACACCGTTTGCAAGAATCACAGCCTGTCAGCAATAACCTATAATCCTCCAGCGTACCTCACCGTCATATCAAAGTTGCGCCCTGTCTATTCTCACCACCGAATTCGATATCCAATGCAGCCTCCCTCCTTTGAGAATAAGGGCACATACACTCCCACAAAAACTTGCACAGCGTAAGCTGTCAATTCTATATCTTCAAAGACGTAAACCGACGCAAATGTGAATCACTGTTCTACAGCATCGCGTTTTCACATTTGGCACAGGATGATGCGTTTGCCGCAATGGAAGAAGGCCTCCTAAATGCTCGAGAAACGTTGCGCGGAATCGAAAAATATATGGACAATGGAAGAATTCCAGGAAACCCCGACATCGTGTTTCTTGTAAGCGGGTAAGCTTGCTTGTTTCGGAATTTGAAGCGGTGGCTTCTATTTGTTGCTGCGTTTAGCTTGAATGAAGGTGACGGACTGTCAGGCTCCGAAAGCATACATCTGCATGCGGAAACACGTTTTGCTGTATAAGATAACCATTGCAGGGAGTCGACATTTGTGATACCCAGAGTATGGGTCTAAGCCTTGTTTTCACAAACGAAACTTATGCGTGACTTATGACCTAAGTAAGCAAACGGCGTTTAATGCGTTTCACAGAGCGACGTTGTACCTAAGTTATTCTTAAATCGACACTTAGCAACTAGAAATTAAAGTACAGCAACTGACTACCTTAGGGTCGATTTCCGCTGTTTTCTCACAAACAATATGACCGATGGCTGTGGCAATAATAACGACTTCGGAGATTTTGCTGTCCGTCTAATATAAATAACGCAGGATGAAACGTGCTGATAGGCGCTGTTTCGCTTTGTGTAACTGCCATGTGTATGTACAAGTCACCAGGGCCTTTGTCAAACTTCTCTCACGGCTTTTAGCCTTGGATACTTTCCAGTTTTTCTGGTAAAAATAAAATATTAAATTCGATCTCCGAGCAAGCTCCTCGTACATCATGGCAGTGATTTTTTATTAATATTAGTACATTTGATATTCTGACACTCTTCCTTTTCGGAAGCAAAATAGATTGAAGATGGGCGCTCTGAATATTAGAGGAGTTAGAGACATGCAACAAACGCATAAAAGCAGAAAAAGATTACAATGAGGGAAAAGTACGGAAGGTGACTAAAGCAGTGCTCGTATATACGGCACGCGATATTCTGCGGCAAACACAAACGCGCTTGCGGACGATAAGATAACCAGTTTTGGAGGTCATTATTTCGACTGTTTTACGCGTGGCTTTCATTGCCGCCATGTTGGGCTCTTGACCTTTGTGCTAAAAGAGACAGGGGTGTGAGACATATACACAAGGAGGAAGTCAGGAAACCCCAAAGGTCTTCTGGAATGGACGCGCCACAACCACCTCAGCTCTTCGTAACTGTGTTCTGTGCGCAAAGCGCAACGTGTTCGGAGCACTAACTGCCTTGTCTGATGAACAATTTCGGGGCATCGCATGTGCGCGTGAGTGTGTGTGGGTGAATGTGTGTTTAGTGCTGTGCGTGGCATCGTTCTCGAAAAGCGGGGCGCCTTCGGTTGTCAATGGTTCAGGAAACTTCAAGGCGACACCTCGCACATCCGTGTGCGAAGCCATGACTCCTCCTGCTGCTTTTGTCGGGGCGCGAGAAGGACCAAGTCTTCACACCTCAGTCCATCTTTGTGTGCCCGAAAATCGGCACCGCTTTTTCACGGTGTCGAGTGTCCCATCAACTTGTTTATATCCATTGCTTTGTAATCCTTGCAACCCATTCACATAATAGATAAAATATTTGGTTTTAAAAAAAGAGGATCGCATTTGACCCGTTATCTGGCTGGCTAGCAACACGCTTTTTGTAATTTCGTTAGAAAACGGTTACCGCGTGGCCAGCACGCTAACCTATTTGTTTCTTATCTTAAACGACCAAACGAACCATTTTACCGTAGACGCATACGCATGGAAATGGTTAGGTTGGTGCATACGATGTTTCGTGGCCTTATTTTAATTCACGTTGCAATATACAAGAATATGTATACAGGAAATGTGTGTAAATAAACAATGTAAATATATTAAACTACGTTTTCCTACATTATGATTCGCTCTATTCTGTGGCTCCGCCGCAGTTGTCTAGCGGCTCAGGTACTCGGCTGCTGACCCGCAGGTCGCGGGTTCGAATCCCGGCTGCGGCGGCTGCATTTCCGATTGAGGCCGAAATGCTGTAGGCCCGTGTGCTCAGATTTGGGTGCACGCCAAAGAACCCCAGGTGGTCGAAATTTCCGGAGCCCTCCACTACGGCGTCTCTCATAATCATGTGGTGGTTTTGGGTCGTTAAACCCTTCATTTCAATCATCAGCTTTGTTCTGTGTTTCTTGCGATATAAAGAGGCGTTAACGCTGACAATCGACGTGGAAACTAGTTTAGTAGGTCGAGCAGCCACTAATACGCACGAGTACACGCAGGCGTGAAAAATCACTGCTCTCGAACACGAACTGCTATCGCTAACAACCTCGCGCGCATTAGCCGCGTTAATATTCCACGATTAGGAACTCTGCTGGGTATAAGCTTCTCAATTCACGCAAACGACAGGTGCCAAAAGATTGGTTGCCGGTCTTCTTAATGATTGTTTATTGATATATGGGCTTAAACTTGTTCCGGAAGTTTTGACAACTTAGGGTTTCTTAACATGCACCCCCATCTGAGCACACGGGCCTAACATTTTCGCCTCCATCGAAAATGCAACCACCGCAGCCGGGACTCGATCCCGAGACCTGCGGGTCAGCAGCCGAATACCTTAGCCACTAGACCACCACGGCGGGGCGTTCTTCTTAATGATGTCTATCACAATTTTAATAGGAGGATTACAGTGAAAAATGCAGCACATAACACGTAACACTTTTTCAGGCTGGACATGTTCAACAGACCTGATGGGAAAATGAACAAGGCTTTAGGCGGTACGTACAATGAACTCGACGGCAAAGAATGTCAAAACTTTCACAGCATGTAGTCATAAATCGGCTTTAACAGGGGATCAAGGACTGTATACGTCCTCGCAGCAACCTACGTGGACACAAAACTGTAGGACTTTCACTGTCAGTCAATCATCGCTTGAAAATTTTCCGTGAAGAGTACAGAAATGACAGTATTATCAAGTTATCGGCAATCATAAAAATGTTAATATGGCAAGTTGATTAGTGCAACAGATGTTTTGCAAGCCGAAGTTCTTTATAGGTCCCTTGTGAAGACTTCATTTATCAGAACGTGAAATATCTGCTTCATGGATGCTGTCCTTTGATGTCGCTTAAAGCTGCACCTAACAGAACTGCAATGAGACAAGCGCCAAGCGTCAGTGTATCACGGTGCTACATTAAACATTATTGCTTGAGAAAAAGGTGGTCCGCTTGATAATACCCAGCACGCTCGTTTCTTTTATTATTTTATGCAACCGGCCTGTCGCTCCCGCAGATAACGCCCTGTGAAAAGTGCCCCAGAATGCCCGACGTCATTCGAGAATATTTTAGAATCCTCTGTTAAGCTTGAGCACGAAAACATGAAGATCTGAGTTTAATCTTGAACAAACGCAGCAACCAGCCATAATGCTCTAAAGCTTGTAGCCGCATGTATAAAGAGGACGCGCCTTGCCGTGGATCGGATTACCGGTGGACCGATACCAGTGTATACCGTGCGTTGCTTGCTGTAATTGCAGTTTGGACTTCGCGGCCACATGTTCGGATAAATGAAGTTTCACGTCGAAGACACCGACTGTTCTCTTCGTCCACGTAAAGACTCCGCGATAATACACATCATTGGAGCACTAGCGAAAAGTTTGAAAGATGATACCGTACATGCTAGCGTTATGCGTGCCACCTTTGAGCTTGAGTGTCATTGTTACGATGTGCTCATCTGTCTTGTGTGCATGCATGTGACCGAGGTAGTTGGTATTTCGCACGGCTACGTGAACGGCGCTGCAGAAGCACAAAGATGTGAACCCACCGATGACAGGCACCGCTTCCTGTCGGTTTCTTGTCGTTACACCTCGCCCTCACTGTTCACATGGTATTATCACCATATCCTATGAGTACACTACAGGAAACTTTGGCGATAGTGTCTATGGGAGCCGCCACGTACGGTGCTTCAGACAGCATGGGAATTATGGATAATACACAAATATGTTTAATCTTTGTTCATTCGGCTCTGTTTGGCTTCACCTGCCCCAGATCCGTTTTGTCAAGCGACCACCCTAACCACCTCAAACATTTAGGCTCACCAGTTCAAGTCGCGTCACGAAGTTCAGAACGAGTTGCTCTTTAATTCGAAACAAAACCAAAACATAGGAATAAATACCCCTGTAAACACAAAAACGAGGCAAATTTGTGTATTACCCATCATTCACATGATGGTTGAATGGTCGAAACGCTGGAGTCTTTCTAGTTAGTTTTAGAAAACCGTCATTTTAACCACTCGATAATGCTGTTAATGTAACAGCCAGGCGTGACAATAACTACTGGCAGGCATAAGTGCTGTAATGCACTGGGATCCACCACCCCTTTACCTTTAAACATTCTTTGATGCGTTGAAGAGCCCGAGGTCGTTCTAATTCTACATCAAATTTCGTTACTCTCGAAGAGCATGTGAGGGTGCACACCGTGTCTTGCACTGTGAACTTGGTCACATCTTTTAAGTCAAGTGAGGTGTTCTCTTGACAGCGTTTTTCCATGAGAGATTCAAATTTGGTCCAGTCCACTCTTTTGATAGTGTCGCGTACCTTTCAAGGTGATAATGCTCCGATATTGACATATGAGGGAATCTACCCCTTCTTTCTTGTCCCTATTTCCCCACCCCCGATGCAGGGTAGCAAACCAGATGCCAATATCTGTTTAATCTCCCGGCCTTTCTTTCTCTCTCTCTCTCTCTCTCTCTCTATCTCTCTCTCTCTCTTTCTCTCTCTCTCTCTTTCGATGCATGGCATCGTTCAATGTGCAGCGGAAATTATGAGGCTATATGGTCTTCACCAGTCGATCTATGTTTCTATGCTATGCGAAGGGGTGACGCCTGGCTTCTAGAGAGATCACAATGTTGCGTGAAAGATAAAGAACCGACAATGGTGGGAGCAGCTCCTCGTGCCATCTTTGCCGCTTCTATGTCATGAAATACCCCCTAGCCCGGTCACATGCATCACAGTGCAGTCTGTGAATGTGGCTATCATTGAAATAACTCATTGTATTCGGATGGTGTGTGACCATTGATCGTCGATGTTCGTGCCCTGCGAATAGTGCATCATTCCATGTTCTCAAAACTTCCATGATAATCTGGGATAAAAAAAAGCGGACTAACTCTTTATTCTTATCAGCAAAACTGAACCTTTCAGGTCTTGCGTACGTTGGCACTGTTTGCAAGAAGCGAAAAATTGGCGAGGCCGAAGACACAGCCACTACCTACTCCGGAATCAATGCGGTTGCCCACGAGCTGTGCCACGTGTGAGTTCACTTGGCTGGGCTGAAATGTATATAGGCGGCAGGATGACAAATAATACAGTCAATCATTTTGTTTTCTTTTTGGTACAGGCTGGGAGCACCACACGATGGAACGCCAGAGTGTCCTTGGGAAGCAGGATACCTGATGAGTTACGTCGACGGAGGATTGAAGAAGTTTCGCCTCTCTCCTTGCAGTGAAAGGTCGATCCGAAATATCTATCAGTAAGTTCGAGTTCTTCGAATACATAGTTGCATTTAAGATGTGTCTCGTGCGGTAAAAAAAGGGCGACACTAGTCCAGAGAAAGCATTCAGTGGATTTTCGACAGCACTAACGAGCGCATCAAGATGTAATCGTTTCATGCAGAGCTGATACGGGGACAAATGTATCAATTCTCGGGATTTTCTGATATAGCTTTGGATTAAGCTTTCACAGTCATTTCAATACATTTGCTTAGCGTATTACAGCATCGTTCCTTCGTGGCTGCTTTTGGCATCGTCGATGTAGCGGCGAGGATGCTTTACAACAGCGTAAACAAAGAGACTGAACGTAGTTGCGAAGCGCTGAGGCCTTCATAACATGACTGATAAAAAAAAGAGTTTGGTAAATGGCGGGGAATATATCGATAACGGAAGAAGGGAAGTTTAGAACTTGGAATCATTATTGGAATATCAAAGGCGCAACTGTGCAGGTGTTTATTACACATTTATTATTAGAAATGAAACCCTACACGAAAAGAAGTTCTCGAAGACTACGCACATTTTGTACGCAGTATTGTGCCCAGTATCCTGCGAGAAGCAGTCTATGTTGCGTTTTTTTTTCTTTTTTTGGGGGGGTGGGGTGGGAGGGTGAAGCCAAACTTAGCGGGGCAGACCAATGCGCATGTGCAAGTTCAGTTAACGTGGTTGCTTGGGCGAGTTGGTACGACATGATTCACATAAAGAAACGGCGCCACTAACGAGCGACAAGAAAAGAAAGAGACAGACAGGGGACTGACTTAGAACAAGATTTATCTATCATTACTCTATCACAAAAAAAGAAATAGATTTTATTCAGAACGTTGGCACACGCATTGTTCATGGCGTGTTATCACGATGATTACTCGGTTGTTAGGTGAATTTTGTTTTCTTTGATTTGTATTTTCTCTTTTTTTGTCAGATACTGCTCAAGTATATATTGCGTGGTTCCAGCAAATAAATCTTGTAAGTCAGTGCCGCTGTCTGTCTCCTTCTTTTCTTGTCCCTCGTTATTTGCGCTGTTTTTTATGTGAGTCAAGTTGAGTGGTTATGCGCATAATGTGGGCTTATCGGGCGCGTACATCGCTTTTTGAAGCCTAAGCCCTGTATTCACAAACGCTCCTCGACTCGACTTTCACCCTTCTCATGACAGAGTTGAGCACTGCGCCATCACTTGGCTGAAAATGACGCTGCGCTACTCAATAATCGCAGTAGACTATAATTGATAGGCAGTGACTTGTCTTGCCTATAGAGATGGCGCTCCAATCGGCTTTCTAAAGTGAATGCGAAGCGTTGAGTGAAGGGAGGTTCTAGAATACGGGGGTAAAGGTAGCTCGCGGTCGACTCTAACCTTGTCGCTCAAGTGAAGGCAGACACATGTAATTAATCAACTAAAGAAACACGCTGCTGTGTACTGTTGACTGCGTCATAAATAATGTTTGATTACCAATTGCGCTACAAACGAGTGGACTTCGCTTTTTTTTTGTAACCTAAGCCCGTAACAGGGTTCACCAGAATGTGCAATCTTCACAGAACAGTCGATAATGGATTTGCATTTGATTACCGTTTTGCGCGCATATGAATATAAAATTCTCTTTCCTAGATACTGTTTACCCGGTGGCTCACTAGTGAGCCGCCGAATATAACTGGTAATCTGTGCTCTGCTGACCTGTTCTAGTGGCTGTAAGTTCGGTAAACTTATGTGCGCATTCCTGAGGAAGCTGGGGTCGGTGTTTTTGTCGGATGCATTTATGAAATGTGATAGATCACAAGACTGATGAACCTGAATATAAATATAATTAGCACATTATGGAAGGCACGGCGGTGCTTGGAGATCCATGCTCTTTTTACGCAAAAAACCTTAGACATAAGTTGAAGATCTAAAGAACAGCCCGCTTTGGAGCCCCGTGGGTCATGAAATATTGCAAAAGGTAGCAGTCAGCGTCATATTATTTACATTTGCAGAAAACTCTGGCTGGATTGCATAAAGGTACAGACGAAGACGAATTACATGAGTAAACACAGGAAATACCCAGGCCAGATTGTGGGAGCGTTGTATTACTGCGAGAAAACGTTGAAGAAGCCTGGAATCAAATACTACATCAAACTGGTAAGTTGCGTAGCTGTAAACCTGTTGTTACAATGTCGTGTAAGGTATTTAAGGTATTTGCGAAGCAAAGTCGCTTCAGCTTGTCACTGCAGTGAACGCCGCTTTTTCACCATCAGATCAACGCCAGGATCTACACGTAGGCAGCTTCGTTTTTCCAAGTTCATGCTTATCGGCGTGGGCTTGATTGATTGATTGATTTGTGAGGTTTAACGTCCGAAAACCACCATATGATTATGAGAGACGCCGTAGTGGAGGGCTCCGGAAATTTTGACCACCTGGGGGTCCTTAACGTGCACCCAAATCTGAGTACACGGGCCTACAACATTTCCGCCTCCATCATCGGTGTGGGCTTCGACAGGGGGATCCAAAAGGGGCACTTTCTGCCCCCCTCCCCTCACTCGGCAGCATCGCCCCCACCCAAGTCTAATCAACCCCCCCCCCCCTCCAAATACTTTGGTGCTGGTGTCACACTAGTTTGCTCTCTCAAAGACAGAATCCTGGCGACAGTCATGCTAAGCGTGGATCACTCTCAAATACCTTATGGTAGTGCATATGCCTCTTCGATTCGCAGCCGCACTGGGGAATAAAATAAGAACGGGTTGTGTGGCGGTATCTGGCAGAGCAAGCAAGGTTTGTGTAAACTGGCAGCGAAATTTTGATTGATTGATTGATATGTGGGGTTTAACATCCCAAAACCACCATATGATTATGAGAGACGCCGTAGTTGAGGGATCCGGAAATTTCGACCACCTGGTAGCGAAATTTTCATGAAGCTCTTTATTCAACTAGTTGGAAGATCGTTGCAGCCGTCGCCATTTACGTATCGCAAGTAACAGCAAGAAAGAAATGAATTATGACGTCACAATCAAAAGCAAGTAAAGACGTCTTGCATATTCCCCCCATGGCGCCAAATAACTTCTTTCGTTGCGGAGGTTTTGCATGCTTTCGATCACTACGCAGTTTTATGGCGGGCCAAGATCATATGTGAAAAAAAAAAATAAAGCTCAACAAAGAAGATTGAGGAAGCACGCTTGTTTTAACAGTTATATATTGTACTTGTGACAATTTCTAAAAGACTGTGCAGATGAAGAAATTATGTGGCAGCGACTGACGATCACTAGAGCACAATGATCGAAAACTTATGTTGCCCAATCGATGAAACCCTTAGGGCGACACCGCAGGCTGGAAGCTATCACCTTCCACGTTACAGTGCAGCACTTATTCGCCTAGAGAGCAGAATTGACCATCACGAAATGCGAGGGCACGTAGGCCGTGCGCCATCGAAATCAGTCTGCGGTCACATGAGTGCTTATCTGCACATTCCGTGAGCTAGTTGTCTGAAGCGTCACAGCGGATAACTTACGCAAAATAGGATGAAACCACCCACCTCACCAAAGAGAGCGACGCTTCGTTGACCCCGCAGTGCACCGAACTAAGCACAAGTCTAAATCGCAGACTGCCTGCATATCCCCCCCCCCCCTTCTCAATTCCATTTATGGTGACCGACGAAATGTGAGGCGATCATCTATTTAGTCGTCAAGACGATAAATTGTTCGGTAAATTTTGGGTTGGCTTTGGCAAATGTTGAAATTAAAATATTCAAAAAAAGTTCTATTTCGTCTTTAATTTATTTTGTTTTCTTTATTTGCCCACTTCTCACCCTGACACGCTTTAATCGTACGGCGAACTTCGATATCTGTGGCAGACGGTTTTCAAACACTTTTCGATCCAAGTTTCGCGGCCGCTATAATTCTACCTGTAAGCAGATCTGGACCACTCCGCAGGCCTCGTTTATGTGTCTCTACGGCGTTCGGTACCGGGCGCTATTCAATAAGCGCGACGTGCAGAGCGTGGTTCGGTCGCTAGCGATGACTTGCTGTCCATGTATACTAAAGGAGGGCGTAAGTATAATGAGCCCTAGTTGCCTGGATACACTGCGTGCGTTGCTTAAGTCGGGGTCACAATTACTTGTTGACAATGTATCCTTAACACTGACACAATTTCAATAGCCATTTCAGTAACAGCGAAAAGCACGCATACGTTCATTGTGGATGCATTTTCCGGACACCTAACCATCCAGAACGGTGTTTCTAGAACCCCAGAACAATGATGAGCTTATTTTGAAAGTGCTATCAATTAACACTTAGGCTCGGTTTTCACAAAAAAACACACTTTAGGCAATTACGATGCTCTCTAGTACGAAATGCGAGAGCAGCCTGATGGTGCACTCGTGTTTCGTACTTTTCGCTTGCCTAACTATGTCGCACTATAGAGACATCGTTAAGCAAACAATTCGACGCAATGCTAGAACGTGATTTCTGGATATTCGGACAATAGAAGCCTCAACGCACGCTTTGCGTTGGCCTCGGCGGCGAGAAAAGCTAGGTATTGTTGGGAATGGTGCTCACCTTCCCATCAGAAGACGCGAACTTCAGGATGCCCATGGTGGCTGCGCCGATAACTTTCAACCTCGGTGGCGCGAACGGTAGGGTGTTCTTGGCAACGGCACGTATACCGTCTGTGGAACGCACTTTTGTGTCCTTTCCGCGTATCCAACTGCAGCGTCGTTCTGGAGGCGGCATCGACAAACTTCTGCTATTGCTGATCGCACTTCTCCCTCTTTTTCAACGACGGCACAAGCCTTGTGCTTCGGAGGCACGCAATGCCACTGAGTCTCTGCTTGGGCAGCTAGATGTGCGGCTGCGCTAGACGAAGCACTTTCCTTAGTTGCGTATTCACAGGTGACAAAGAAGTGTTGAAGCTATCCTTGCTTTTTTCCGCGGCTGCGATCTTCTGTTCGGTCGGAACGAAGTACAGTCGCGCGTGTTGCGAAGGCTGTCACCCCAGCATAGACCGGCACGCCTAACGTCCCATGGGGCCTATCCGTACATCTCTAAACAATGAAAAATCAAAATTTCACCTTCTCTCTATCGTAGGCTGTTCCATACTACAACCATCCCCCCTACGACAAACCCTTCACTTTTCTTTTTAGTGAAGCCTCCCATTCAATTTTATTAATTGCATGCATCCTTCGTGGGATCTCATCTCTGCACGCGAATTTGAAATTGCTGTTGAAGACATGTTAAAGTTGATGCTTGGTACTGCTTTTCTTTTTTAAACGGCTTCCTCAGACGGGAGTGATCGCCACTTAACTAACTACGAAAACAGTGAGTGGAGCTTGTATGATACCACCCTCTGCTAGAAAGGAAATTCCGCGACGTGACGCTGTTGTAGGCATTGGTCGACGCTCCCTCGAAAACCTTCAACGCACGCCCGACCCAACTGTACAGGGTCTGATATACTAATTCATTGCGTGCGTAGCACATCGCAAGTGCTTTGGTGGCACAAACTATTGGCTTCTCAGGACAAGTGGAAGATTCCTGCAAGGAAAATTAAAAAGCCCTTCCTTATCGTAGATGTCGGGGCAAACGGAGCTCGGCGTTTACGCGCCTGACCTAGATTTTTTTTCCTTCGTGCAGACTCTGCGCCTGCGCAGTTATACGATCCGGCTAGATGGCTCACGATTATGCTGCAGCGTCGGAAAGTGGCCTCATGCTTTGATGTGCAGGCCACGATAAGATGTGGCAGCATGGCGTTGGAAGCAACCTTGACTAAGGATCAGAAACGGATGATTGGCCACAAGCTCCTCACCGAAAGAGCGTCAATTATTACAAAAGGCACATGCAAAAAAAAGCACATGACCCGTGGACCATCAAGGGCCACCGGTCACAATTTGATAAGCTTAAGGCACCGATTTTAGCTTTCGTGACAGGCCCGCCAGCGCAGTCTGCAACTCACAATAAAGCTTCACTCCAAAATTGCCTCGGTGTTCGGGAGAGGCGTATACGCGAAGGGTTAATAAAGGACCACGCTCAACACAAGAGCAGTCGCTTAAGAGCTGCGCTTTAATATACCATTCCTTACATTTAGCTGATTGCAGCTAATGGCCGTCAGATGACACGAAGAGCTGCGCGAATATGTCGCGCATCTTGCCCCTGCCCGGCGGCCGCGCTCTGTGGCGCGCAAATATTAGGCACTGTGGCAACCCTAGACGCAACAGAATCACAAGGCAAGTTAGTGAGCGTGCCTTATTACTCCATCTGGCTTATTTCTTGGCTATTTCATTTCCCAGCCATGTGTAGTTTGCAGCGCACTCGTCGGGACGAAAAATTACGCCATCTACCACTAAAGGGAATCTTGTGCGGATGCGAAGCAGTGGGGAAATGGTAAAGGGACCCACAGAAACTCGTCTACGCCGCCTTAAGCAGAGGCACCGAGATTCAGAACCGTTGCCTTGAATGCTGCTGGTGACCATCCCTCTAGCCTTGCTAAACAGCCGGTCCCTCAACGCACATGCCTGACGCATCAAACCTGTGCGTGTGTTGTGTGTGTGTGTGTGTGTGTGTGCGTGCGTGTGTGCTTTTGTGTGTGTTTGCGAGTGTGTGTGTGTGTGTGCGTGCGTGTGTGTGTGTGTGTGTGCGAGTGTGTGTGCGTGTGTGTGCACTTGTGTGTGTGCGTGTGTGCGTGTGTGTGCGCGTTGTGCGTGTGTGTGTGTGCGTGTGTGCGTGCGCAGGTGTGCGTGTGTGCATGTGTGTGCGCGCGCGTGTGCGTGTGTGCGTGTGTGTGTGTGCGTATGAGTGCGTGCACGCTCACAGCTCTCATAGATTCATCGGCACTTGTTTCTGGCCTATCACTATGAAATCACTTATTTCTGTTCGCTGTTAGAGCTCCATGAACCGAAGTTGTGTAATGACTCACCACAAACCAGTAGTTTGTAATAATGAGTCTATGGATAGTGTCTTCAAACTCTTCCCTTGCAGTGTCAAGCTATGTTCATTCATTACAGCTCCCGTCCCCTAATTCGAACAGTTTTGTAGTTCTCTTCGAGTTCGAATTAGCCAGCTTTTACTGTAGTAAGTTCGCGCCCTTAATGCAGAAGAACAATACCCTTTGATAAATAAAGGTAAATACGTAGAAGAGCGCCGTCAGGAGCCCTGCAATTGGTTCTCGTTTACCGCAACAGTTCGCTTGTCTTCGCCCAAGACCTCCAGTTGGCTTCTTATGATCAGACCGGGAAGTCGTGCGTGTGCACATTACAAGCGATAGCGTTGCACTACTTCGGTATCAGGAACGACCATTCATGTATCTCTCTGAGTACAAACAGTCTGCCTAAAAAGCTTGTTTATTATGTGCATAAAATGACTTTGGCAGACCAACTATCAAATTTCAAAGTTTTTGAAGGTAGATGAATCGGGGTGAGGTCTAAACTAATAAAATATCAGAAATGTTCAGGCGCCTGAAGTAGGCTTTAACTGTTTCTATGATTCATGTGTCCACATATTCCTCGCCGTGTTATTACATGATTGGTCGCTGAGACCTTTGTAAAATTAGGGTTACGTAGGGTCCAAACGTTCTCACGTTCCGATGTCACCTTTAGCGAGCTCGTTTGCGTGATATTTTCATACGCGAGGTTATGGAGCTATAAATAACATTGATTATGATCAAGCCAGTCAGGGGGAGGTTCAACAGACGTTGTTTTTGTTTTGTTGTATATGAGCGCTGTTTATTTCATTGCGTCACCATATGTACGCCTCTACTGAACCGAAAAAAATGGATGCTAAGTTTGCGCATCGCTATGATCGCCATTTATTAAAAATATAGGACAATTCAAGGTTTGCAAGAACATTTTGTGAATTGAGATTATTGTGAATTGAGAATTATTCGTGAGCGTAAACTCGAAAACAGCATGTCAGTTCGTCGGAAAGACGGAAGTTGAAATATTCACGACTACGTCATTAATGTTTTGATTTTCTTTAATTTAACTAGAATCCCGCTCTCAGCAGCAGTTGCAAGATGGAGTGCTGCTATCCTGGATTTTTCACAAATTATTGCACGAAAGTGGATATTCTGCCAGGGATGTCGTGTGGTAAAGAAAAGGTTTGTGTTTCACACATGTTGCTTACTGATGTACTAAGATTATCTTAGGACTTTTAGCATGCTTTTTTTCACACCGCTTGACTATTTCACATAATTTAGTAAAGACTGCACGTTTGTGTGGTCTATATTTTCGCAGCACATAAACATCGGCAGCATCTTCAAAAAGCATTGCACGAATTGTCACCAAATCTCAGGTACAGAACATATTTCGAAAAAATTGGCAATAATGAACATTTAATGAATACAACAGCTATGAAATTTTGCTGCAGAACGTTTAGGTGTGCAAGCTGGATATTACTCGAGAGTTGATGCGTCCGACACGTTGATAAGTTTGTTGACGTTTGTGGTATTATCTTTACGAGTATATATGCTGCACATTCAAAGGGAGACACCCCGATAATCAGTTTAACCCGGAAACCTCACAGTTTAACCTCGTCTCTCTCACATATTGGTTGTTTTTTGGTTACAGTACGCACCCATACTAAACAGTGAGTTACGTTTACATGTAGCGAAATTTTCGTAAAAGATTTACATTTGCTAATACTTTAGTGTAGTTCTTTGTGTACTCAAAGACACCAGCTGATGTCTTGTGCATTTCACAATCTCGCAAAAAAAAACACGAAAAAGATGGCACAACAGTCGATTTTAACAAGCATAAGTCATATCTGATATTTGCAAATCCTCCGACACTGTACACTTTAATATAGTGCTTACGTATACTAGTGAGTTGCAAAATTTTCTGTCTTTGACAATGGGCCAAATGAAACGCTGCGACACATAAAAGTGAATCATATTTATTGGCTGCAGAAAATATTCTACCCCCCCCCCCCCTTCTTCGTGTAGATATGACCAGGGTTCATCAATAAAAAATATTACGCCTAGCACCTCTCGGTGCGGGCTTGAACGTTTGGAAACCTAAACCATGGTTTCATAAGTTTTTAAATGATCACCCTTAATCTAATTATTGACTGTCGATAACTGTGCCCCCACTATTTTTGAACTGTGTGCGTTCTTATATTCGGGCACGAATCATCTAAGCAATAGCTAAGTTATTGACGTGTGGTGATACATTGTTCAACTTCAGTACCCCATGACAATGCTCAAGAAATTAACTTTAGACAGAGCCACGCTTACCTTCAGTCCACCTACAACAAGCTGGTATAGCGAAAGAGTACCGTATCAAGGGTCACCTTAATGCAATACATTAAGTAAAAAAATCCTTCCTTGATAATGATAGGTTACGCAATTAATGAAGAAAACACTTCCAAATTTAAGCGCTTGTTTTCCTTAGTTACTTATAATATTATAGAGAATATTTAAATGGCAAAAAAATATAAGGGATGTTATTTGCAGTCATTCCAATGTACAGCTGTCAGCACCTCCAACTCGAACACTTCGACGCGTGGTCTCGTCTCACTTGGACTGAGGTCAGCACCGCCAAACGTTGAAAATGATATGGTTGTTGCAGTTAACGATAGATGCTCAATTCACGCTTCACGGAAGATGCACAGAATTCTCTTTATGTTATTAGACCGTTACAACTTCGATATTTGATAATGCTTCCAGGTTCATAGCACATAGTAGTCTCTCGATAATACCCCTCATTCAGTTATTACAGGAGTTCAGAAATGCAGTAGTGCTGATCATTCAGACATTTCTTGGAATAGTGATAAGTCAACTTCTGAAGCGTTCTCATTAACGGAAGAAACCAGAAAAGAAAAGCGGTATAGATATCATTTATGTTCCCATGTGACCCTTGCCCAAATGCTTAACGTGGCAAATTATGGCAGTTACTGATCTAAACATTATCGTCAGTGATAGAAACAAGTGAACACTTGTTTGTTTATTTTATTTTTCAGACATGCAGAAGAGGTGTGTGTGCAAAGCACAAGTTTATGTAAATAATAAACAACGAAAATTGCACTGGAATTCATTTCGAAGGAAATGTCACAGACCTTTCCCATTAAGAGAATAAATCACTGCAACTGCTTCCCATTTGCCTCAGACTGCGTGATTATGTTGATGGTCTGAAACTTTGTGCCTTGCGCGTTTTCTTCGCAACACTGCTAAAGGCACATTACTTTATTAAAGAGAATGCTAAGTATAAGCGGTAAACAGTTATACGCCATAGTTGGACTTCTACTAAGTCTAAAGAAATATTGAAGCTTGCACAGCACGATTTTCAGCTTGACAATCACTTGCTTCAATACACATGCTAGGTCTCTCCTTGAAACGCTAATATATGTGAAAATCAGCATCCTTTAAGCAAGTGTTTTCTCATTGCGTACAGTATATCTGAAAGATAAATCATTTAGACCGGTGTGGGTAGCTTCTTGTAAATCAACTATTCCTCGAACTGGGGACACAAAGGCCTAACATCAAGTCACGTCAATCTTCATGCATGAATAAGAATTGTAAGTTAATTTTGATATTATGGATTAGTGGCCTAAGCTCTGGCTTTAGAAGTGAAAAAAAAACTATATTGCGATATGTTTTTCCCAAATTGTTCTAAAAATCGTTTGCAAAGGGTGATAGCAAAAGCGCATCTTACAATGTATGAAATTTTGTTTACTATGTGCCTGAATAGCTATTTCGCCCGGCTGCCGTGGTGGTATAATGCTAAGGTACTCGGCTGCTGACCCACAGGTCACGGGATCGAACCCCGGCTGCGGTGACTGCATTTCCGATGGAGGCGCGAATGCTGTAGGCACGTGTGCTCAGATTTGGTTGCACGTTAAAGATCCCCAGGTGGTCTAAATTCCCGGAGCCCTCCACTACGGCGTCTCTCATAATCATACGGTGGTTTTGGGACGTTAAATCCCACATATCAATCAATCAGTGAATATCTATTTCATGATCGGTCAATAGAAAGTGTCATCAGTCAATCTTGTACGAAAGACAACAACAGCAAGTACTGGTACGAAGGAGAATCTTCAATGTCACTGCTGTGGTAAATACTAATAAACTCACGTTTGAAGTACGCAAAGTTAGGAATATGACCAATACATATTCAATGCTTAACACAAAAAGTTGCGCTTTGCAGTCAGGAAAAGAATTTCCGTGATTTGCGTGTTTTTTTTATTTCTCCTAAAACTCTTGCATGCCTAATATTTTGTTGGATAGCTCCATGAACAATCAATACATCGTCGTCAAATCAGTGCACATTCAGTATTGCGTACTTTGTACGATAACCTTCGCTAGTATCGGTAAGAATGTTCAGCAACAAGTTCGTTGTCAGATGCTCACGCCAGCTTTGCATTTCTCTGAGCATCACACAGCCTGAATGTTTCGAGACCATCACAGAGAATAAACCAGCGCGCGAACAGTGGCAGCTTGCTAGCAAACAGGATAAGTTCAAAGGAGAGAGAAAATGACACACTACGCGACATCTGAATCACTTCAGTTCCGTTCTCTGCAATGAAGCAAATGCTTATCATCTTACGAGCAGGGAGACAGTGCTGAGATGACATGACAAAAAACAGGGTGCAAAAAACGGAGCTCTGATTCGTGCCCTGTACATTTTAGCAATGCTATCTTTCTAGTAATTATGAACAAAGCCACCCAACAGCGCACTTCGTCCATGACGTTGTCATGCTTACATCAAAGAGGAGGCACAGTTCACAAGTGAGCGAGACGGGAGGGTATTAACAGAAAAAAATGACACTTGCGTAACACTAAAGGAAGCCAAAGTAGGCCACTTCGCAATAAAGAACTTTCAGAAGTTATACGATTGCTCACTGCTGAATGGGGCTTGGTCTTTGAAGGACAACGACTGAGCTGCTTTGAAAGCACAGCTTAGACACCCGTTCCTTTGTTGAGTGGCACCTCCATCGCGATTGGTGGCTAACCAGTAGGCCAGAATAAAATAAAATGGCAAAAATATATCCTATTGGATCAAATGGGATTTCAGAAAGGGCAGTCAAATATTCCTCCACACAGCCAATCCCCCGCTTCAAACTCGTTTGCGAAAAGCTCATATACCGATGTTATGTCGAAAGAGGAAATGCGTTGTACTGTGTTATATGGCGTGGCAAAAATGTAAAATAAAAACCAGTCGTGACAGCAAGGTAACGGTGCATTTGGTATGTGGCTTAAAGGGACACTAAGGTCAAACAACAATTTACATCAGAGTGAAAGCTCAATGCAAGACAACATCATCAAAAACAGTGACCTAGTTGAGAAACTAAAGTAAATACACAAGAACACGAGGGCCGCCGTAGGACATTTTCAAAATTATCGCGATTACATCAGACGGACCGCCTACAAATAATCACTAGTATTTATTCTATCTGCACTAAATAGAGAACCTTCCGTGCATCAAGAGACGCAATAAAAGGCTACTTGTTCGTTTGTGTTTGATTCATGGAAAAAAGAATTGCCGAATGTTACTTTGGGGAATGGCGCGAGTGACTCAAAAATTGTTTTCTTGTCGTTACACGGGACAGGCAGAGGCATCTAGCGGGGAGCAGTTAAAACAAAAGCGTCTTCAATTTTGAAGCCAATGGCGGGAAATCGATCAATGGCTGTTGTTGCTGCTGTGGCTCCCACTGCTTTCAGCCTGCTGCTATTAGCGCAGTAAAGCCGGGCAACGTTGTGCATGGCAACAGTGACGTAAGACAGTCCGGTTGGTCCGCTTCTCTAGGCAGGTAATATGAAGTGCGCTAACCCAATGCGGAGCACTAAAACCTTATTTTATTCCAAAATAGGCCCTTGCTTGGCACAAAAGCAACACTACGAGGTTTCTGGACCACAATTTCAACAATCATTTATTTATTAGAATACCCTCAGGGCGCCTACGGGCCCTGAGGGTATTCTAATAAATAAATAAATAAATAAATAAATAAATAAATCAACGTCGACTTAATAGTTGACTTTAATGTGTCCCTTTAGTGCTGCTTATCCACTTGAGAGTGATAATGATGATCATGATGATGACAATGGTGGTGGTGGTGGTGGCCTATATGTATGGCTTACACCCACTCTGCGGCCATTGGTCAAAAATTATTTCGGAGCACTTCAAAGTGCTCACACATAATCTGTCGTCGTCATCAGCCATGCGCAGCATCAAAAACATGCACGTAATATCTTCCAGATGCGTAACGAGGGCATCGCTTATCTACAGAAAGACGAATAATGATTTAGTGGGTACCGTCCTTGCTTTGTAAAATATATGACTTATGATGCAGTCGAAACCTTACTGAAAACCTGAATTTCAAACGCAGTTCATCCCGACACAACGCTGCGCTCAGAAATCACATTAGGCAGTGTATCGTAATCATCTGTGAATTCTGTTCTTTCTCACGATTCAGAGCATGTGGTGGAAACGCATCGTCTCCTGGGTTATGCGGTCTTGTAGCAATGCAATGACAACGGCAACAGCAATGATAGTTGTACTACTACGAATGACATCCATTATACTATTTCAGTCTCTCTATTTTGTGATCGGAAGCCACGATGCCATTACAAGGTACGCTGTAATGGAGCACTCCGGAAATTTCATTCATCTGGGATTTCTTAACCTGCAGTGACATCGCACAATGCGTTGACATCTTGCGTTTCAGCTTCATTGAAGTGCGACCGCTCCAAGAGGAATCCAAGCCATATCTTTCGCTTCAGCAACCAAGCATCACATTCTACGTACTACCGAGACAGACATCAATAAAAAAACAAGTAAAAAATTAGCTGTGTTTCTCACCATGTCCTTCTCCAACAATGAAAAACGTGGAAGTTTTACTTCATACAAAACAATAAAGAACAATGAGATAACTTAGCATTCCTATGGAAAAAACGTCCACCATAGGAATGGTGGATTCCACCATCCACCATTTCGGTGGAGTGTGGTGCTGGCAATACTGGTGGCACATGGTGGATGGTGGCACGTGGTGGATGATGGAGTGCCGGCAATGCTGGAGCGCGAAACGGCGTCAGAACCACCATGACCAGCTGCCACTGAAAATATGAAAGGAATATGTGTATAAAAAAAACAATGCAGATAGTACCCCATAAAAAAAGCTTGACCTCGAGGACTCGAACGTTCAGCCTTAAGATTTTCAGCTGAACAAGCAAAACCACTGCGCCAGGTCGATTTGAGGGTAGTTCGTTGTTAAGTCGCAATTGAATTTACGATGTGACTGTTCAACTTCAGTTTTGTTTGTTGCTTACTCCAGATAGAGGGAATCTGCACCTGCTACTAAAACTGGCACATTCATTAAGCACAAACAACTGCTGCCTAGCACAAACAACTGCTGCACAAACAACGATTTCCACTGCGATAATGGCAACCACGCTATGTTTTTATTGCAATTCACAATCGTAAGAAAAAAAACCAAGTGGACTGAGGACCACGTACAATTTACCGGCGGTCACTGTCAAGTTTATTATCCGTTTATCGCTCGTACAAAATGGTGACATCTGCTCAGGCCTAATGACATTTCTAGGCTCAATTGATAGATACGCCCACACAAGTGACATTGTAATGCGATGTTTTTCGCGCAACGTACACCTCAGTCGTGCTAGCGCAGTGCTGTAGCTCTACCGTTAGCAACAACTACATAACAGCTTGGCCAAAACGAATGCAGTGCGTAGGAAACATTATGCTATTATATTGGTTCAGTAAGCATACGATTGGACAAGTCTGTGTTCTCGCATAAAAGCCCGAAAAGTGCCGGCGAGTGCTACTAGCAGCTGTCAATCACGGGAGGCGTACGCTGCTGGAAGTGCTGGCGCCGCGCCGCATCAATATTTGTCGCTTCTTCTGCGGACTTCGTACACTACAAAAAAAAATGTTTCATTTAGGTTAAATGATGCCACGGCTGTGCTGTATTGTGGTTCTTACTCATCGAAATTATGTATTCTAAAATCTAGAAGCGCCCATAACACTTGTACCGGCTCGGTCGGTTAACCTAACTTTTGGTGGAAATCGTGGTGGTAGAACAGAAGGGTGAAAGTCAAACTTGCTGGGACTCGTCTCGACGTATATCGAAGGTAGAAGGTTATGCATCTTAGCGTCGCACAAAGTTCCTTACCCTAAAAGTATGGCTCAAGTAATTGGGTCTCCAAGAATTGCCAGAGTTGCGTTTCTAGCTTGGCGACCTCAAGCAACCACCCTATTCTGGTCTACCGTTGAGAGGGGTAATTGCGAACTGGAGCTCAATTATGTCTCGACAACAGCGCGGCGATGTAACACATTTACTGTCGCTGTTCACAGCGACACCTCTAGTATTCTTAACTTCACAACAAAGCACCACATCGTGCATGTCAAGTTGATATATACGTGCACGAAATGTAGACAATCATGGCCTCAATCTACGCTCCACAAAAATTTAGGCGTTGTTGACACAACTGAATGTAGGAACAGCGCAACCTAGAAGTAGTTACTTCGTAATTACGTAACAAGGACAGAAAAGAGCACTGGCTTTCAACAAAGATTTAATACCGGAGTGGTGTACATATATAGGCAAAAAAGGAGAAAATTGGGCATGCCTAAAAAAAACATGCTACAGGAAAAAAAACATTACAGGAAAAAAACATGCTAGAAAGCGTAATGAGTGGCGTTGGTTTCTTTCGAACATAAATATTTATCTGCACATTCCAGAGCGAAAAACTCTGAATAATTAAGGGATTTCACATACTGTCTTCTGCTTTTTCATCATGCCACCATCATTCACCAAGCTTCCATCATATCACCGTCATTTAGCTTGTTAACCAAGCCATCTATGGCACGTTTTGAATTGCCATCATCAGCCGCCATTTTCCAACATCGCCACCATTGGCTTGCCACCACCACCACCAACTGCAACCATTTTTTTTCACTCTCGCCATCATCAGCCCGCATTTTCCACTGACACCACCATTGGCTCGCCACCACCACCACCATCTACCACTATATTTTCCACTCGCACCGTCACAGCCATTATGACCACTATCATTTCCGCCACGTCCACTATCATTTACATCATATCGAGTAATATTTTCACCATATCCACCAACGATGCTACATCCACCAACCCAGGACTTTCAGCAGGGATGTCTATTGACAAGTTCTAGATTTGTATATTGTAAACTTGTGTCTGTCAATGCGATGGCTTTGTCACATTCTTCATGTCTTGACCAGATCGTTATATTCATTAAACCATTTTACCCTCCCAAACTAATTTTGGTTCAGGCCAAGTTCAGGCCAAGGCTAGATAGATAGATGGACCGACGCCAAAAGTGATTTGCCGAATACGCAAAGGAATGCTTCGCGTTTAAAAATTTGCATAGATGCCTAATCCGATAAGATTTGCTCCATTTTGGTACATCAGGCATGTTTGGCACATTTAGGGCAGGCCAACTTTCCACGCAGACGCGTGTCCATACATCTGGTTTTATGCTGAAAAACTTTCTGACAAATTTTAGCAAACACTCCGACATCACTCCTTGCAGAAACTAGATATGGTAGGTAGAAGCCACAAGCTCTCAATGAGTAACATGAGTTATATGCGTAGTGTTTAATGAATCATATGTATCCACATTAGCAGACAAAAGTACTTATGATTACAAAGCTAACCGTCTAGTACGACTCTTGCAGTGGTGAATCGCGCGTGCCGTGGTTTCTGGGGCGGAGCTTTTACTTTGCGGCGAAAGCCCTCACGAAATGACAATAAGGTTCGATTTTGGCACCGTTGTTGGCCACTCCCGCCACCAATTCCGCAAGTACTATCGCGCGAAGTAAGAAAAAACAAAAATAAAAAAAGTCAGATTCCACGTACCTCGAGAATCCAACGTTATGCGAAGCATGCGGAGGGAAGGTGACGGTGTTGAAACTTTTTTTATTAGTGGAATATCATAAAATGACGCTATACATATATGCATAAATGATGCGCGCACAGAACAGCAGATGTTTATATAACCGGTTCGTGCAACAATGCCAAATGCCAACATGAACATGAGTATTAGCAACACCAGAGGTTGATATGATGTGCTGGTGCTCCCGAGGATGGTAGCCCTGGAAAATTCTACATAAGTCAACTTCAGCGCACGGTGCCATAATACAATCGGCGTTAAGCCGACGTTATGGCTGTATCAAAGGAGTACATATGTAAGCTTTATAAAATCAGATTGCCAGCACTGCAATCACAACCGACGTTTCACGAATTTTGGGATCTACTTGAAAAGCAGATCCGAGGCTAAAATGGTTTATTGCTACGCAGAATGCTTTGGTTTAATTCCTGCAGGGACCCTCATATTAATTATTTGCATGTGTGTTCCCGTCGTTCCTGGGTAAATACTAAGTGTCAATCACCTGTGGCACATACCCGCATACCAGTGACACATACCTGCCCGCGGGTATGTGCCACTGTTTTGCGGGGATTGACGACGTATGCGCAACGAGATTGTAACATTAATCATGTGTTGACCAGTGTGTCAAATTCGTCATACCATGTTACTCTCCTATACTAATTTCGGTTCACACCATGGGGGGATCACGAGGGCACCTAGACGTTAGCGGATAGATAGATAGATAGATAGATAGATAGATAGATAGATAGATAGATAGATAGATAGATAGATAGATAGATAGATAGATAGATAGATAGATAGATAGATAGATAGATAGATAGATAGATAGATAGATAGATAGATAGATAGATAGATAGATAGATAGATAGATAGATAGATAGATAGATAGATAGATAGATAGATAGATAAAATGTCCATCATTTCAACCAGGGTGTTCTTCGTGGCAGCCCAGTAAACTCTACCACGGAGTGACGCCGGTACTTGAAGCTCCGTTGTAAACTGGCCCTATATGCAGGATTCATGTGGGGTAAAGGATGACGTTAACCTATGTGATATAGCGTTTCAGAGCAGCACTGCAACAACAAGGTGTCACACAACGTTAATTGCGTTACGTGGGGATGATTGTATGCTTGATTAAAAAGTGCGCTACAATGACTGCGAAATACGAAGTTAGGTGGCAGACACTAAGTGAAGCGGATAATAAATGCTCTAACCTCTTACAAAATTCTCAGGCATAGTTATTCATTGTTGCCAGCCACAGCACCATCTAAGTGCGCATAATTCCTTACAAGTATGCAGCGGGTAGCACCCTTTTCTGGCCAATGACAAAAAATGGCATAGTGGACACTTCACGACTGCAGAAATATGAGTTACCAGTATGCCGTAACTCATATTTCTGCAGTCGTGAAGTGTCCACTATGCAGTTAGCATTTGCTGCAAGTTAGCAGTTGCTGCAAGGGTGTTTAAAAAAATGCCACTTTCCCAGATTTCGCTGTGAATGTGCTGCCCGTTCAGCATAGGCATGCTGCTTTTTTTTCTCAGGTTATAACTGACAAAAGCGTATATTTTCGCACACTTGATCTGTTCATCTCTTTTCCGCAAACATCTCGCATATTCAAGCCCCCCTCTTTTGGGGTATATGGCGTCCCGTGTCAAGCGGCAATACACTGGGCGTGAAGCCGCCCTCTAACGCCTGACTATTGCACCTGCAGTACACAGTTCGCATAGTAGTGACATCTTGTCCCACATCAAATATGATATCGTCAAGAAGAACCTTGACATAGAAGAATTATGTGATGATTTAAAACGCCGTCTGTAGTACGGTAAGCGGATCTAACTGTCCATCCACTCTGAGCATTATTGGACCTGGAAGGCTTGTCGACACCTTTGAAATTGCAATCGGAATATATCTGTGGCACACCAAATAAAAAAATGTACGAATTTGACACAAGATATTTTTTTCTTCCCTGTCGTATGAGCGACATAAGTATCTTGTATACCCTATTGGAGTGGCTGCTGACTGATTTTAGCAGAATAGGTACGTTGTTTTCGTGAAAAATCAGACGAAGGCATAATTTGTTTTTCTATGATACCACTGGCTGAGACAGCATAATTTTCTCACACTGGGAACAACCCACGTGGTTATTTGCCAGCTTGTTCTTGAAAAATATCACTGACGAAGCGCTCGCAAGGCGCATTCTTGAGGTATTTATTGTGCTCAGCTGGTGCGTAATACACGAACAGAGGTTAGATTTCAGAAAAAATAGATGTTTTTCTGAAATTTATATATCGCAAAACGAGCTTTTTTTTATAAGAAAGTGGTCAATGGCTATTGTGTCCGCTTAGTTCTCTCGAAGCACCAGATGTGGAGAAGTTTTTGTTTTGTGATGTATGCTGCTGGAACTTAATAAACAATCTTTAAACCAATGTCAAGTGAATTAGCCGGCGGCTAGTTTCATCCACTTTTTTTGCTCCTATATCATAATCATTACAAATAGCATCACTTTGACATCACTATCTGCTCTCAGTAATATTGTGTCTAACAAAAAAACAAGACATAAAACTTTCACTCCTTTTCTTCTATACATTATCGTTGCACGATAAACCACGTTGTAGCAGTAGACTGTCATATCGCCTGAGTGGGCGTTAAAAGATGACGTTACGAGAGCACCTTTTGCGTCCATCGGAGTGCCACGAAATGTCACGCTCAATGGCGCTAGCAACTTGCTCTCCATCTGGTGTTTCTGCCTAGGTACACTGAGGTCACCGTTTTCGGCCAGAAAGTAAAACAGCAATGATGGGATGAAATAGGCTGTCATTGCACTTGTATTCTATTCCTATCCTTTTCATAGCTAAAACAGGCCACCATGCTGTCTGCTTGAGTTGACAGAAACGCAGAAGATGTGTTTTATTCTAAAGAAGCTGCTCTATGTGTCTTGACACAATAGATTCGATGATACAATAACACGGTCTGTTATTTCAGAAATCACATGACAACTTCATGCACGAGCAATATCTACAGCCGACTAGACGCTCTACATGGGGCTCAAGGACATGACATTTACTGCAAGGTGAACTTCTGCTGGATTTAACCTGGAGCATCTAAGCTTAAGGTTCATCTACAGTGACCAAGTTTCGATAAGGTCAGAAAACAGACACTCCTTTGTTTATTTTAGATTCAAATCGGTGTTCCCTTTTCTCAGATTCTCAAAGTTATTAAACAGTCACCTAGTACGGCCTACCGTAATACAAGTATTGCAGTTTTCATCCTGAAGCACCACTCACTTTTGTGCAAATTTCATTTACAGGCATCCTATAATTGGAAACGAATGCTACTCTCCTTGAAACACTGCCAAAAAATGCTTGGCGCCCAATTCATTTGGCTGAAACACACTGGTTAAAGCCATGTTTAAGTAAAAAGGGTGACATGTCGCCTTAGAAGACGACATTAACGAAGTGCGCGCGGCGGCACTGGCGCGGTGGCACGAGCGCGGGCCTGGCGTCGAACGCTGGCCAGGAGTGACTCCAACGCCTGGGCTACGCTTTTGAACTTGTTCACGTTTCCTGTCCTTTAATAAATCGTCTACAGTCACAAGCGGCTGTACAGACGTAACAGTTGGCGACGAGGAAGACTGGATCGACTCATCGGCACTCCACCGACGTCAAGGAAATAACATGGCGACGCCCGACTTCGGTCGGCTACCCGAATTCAGCGGCAGCCCCAGCTCCTGGAGATCCTGGTATGGGAGGCTACAGTTCTTCTTCGAGGCTAACGAGATTACAGACGCATCGAAGAAACGTGCTCATCTGCTAACGCTGTGCGGGGAACAGACTTATGACATCGTCTGCGCCCTCGTTCAACCCAAGCAGCCCAACCAAGTGAGCTACGAGGACATAGTCAAGATGCTCAAGGCTCACTTCGATCCACAACCGTCTGAAGTCTTCTGCAGGGCACGATTCCAGCGACGTGACCAAAAGCACGACGAAACGGTCAGTGATTACGTCACGGCGCTCAAGAAGCTAGCAGCAGATTGCAATTTCGGGACAAGCGCAGACACGGCAGCGAATCCGACAATGCTGCCTATGGACGTCATGCTGCGTGATCGTTTCGTTTGCGGTCTTCGGAACGAGCAGGTCCAGCAACGGCTCTTCGCAGAAAAGGACTTGACGTTCAAGAAAGCTTTCGACCTTGCACTGCGAGCTGAAAACGCCATCGAAGACCAGAAACGCGTGAAAACCGAATTTAAAGAGTTTCACGAATCCTGCATAAGCACATGCAAGATAGACAACCAAGGTCACTCTAGTGCCTCTGCCCAAAAGAAGAAACAACGCTGTTGGCGTTGTAACGCGCTACATAATCCGGACACTTGCAAGTTCCAGACAGTCTCCTGCAACTACTGCAAGAAACGAGGACACATTGAAAAAGCCTGTCTGAAAAAGCGGAAAGAAGCAAAAACGAGCAACAGCATCGAATATCCCCAACAAGGAACTTCGACAGCTGCCTCAGCACCAGTGACGACTCAGCAGGACTCATCAGACGTGGCCCTTTACGAGCTCAACACCGTAACCAACGCGTCCAGCACACAGAAGGTCATGACTCGGCTACGCGTACATGGCAAGTTCTTGGATTTTGAAGTCGACTCGGGTGCAGCCTGCACACTCATCAGTGAGGTCACGTTCAAAGCTACGTGGACAGATGATCGACCACGGCTTCAGACCGACAACATTCTCCTACGCACATGGTCAGGACAGTCTCTTCGAGTTCTCGGATGTGCAACGGTGATTGTTACGCGCGGAAACAAGACCATGACACTACCACTTGTTGTCATCAAGGGAGCAGGTTGTAACCTCCTTGGACGAAAATGGTTTCCTCACCTGGGTATACAGATCACGGGCATCAATGATGTATCCGGCGATGAACTTGTTTCGAAGCTTCTCGACAAGTACCAATCTGTATTCGACGAGGACATATCAGGACACATCGGTCCAGCGGTACAACTAGACCTCGTGGAAGGAGCGAAACCAAAGTTCCTAAAAGCACGGCCGGTTCCTTTCGCGCTCCGGTCAGCTGTAGAAGCAGAATTGGATCGACTGCAAAGTCAAGGCATAATCGAGCCAGCACAGCATTCGGATTGGGCAACGCCTCTCGTACTGGTTCGAAAGAAAAATGGCTCGTTGCGAATATGCGGCGACTACCGTTGCACAGTGAACCAGGTATCAAAGAAGGCAGACTACCCACTTCCCTCAACTGATGAAGTGCTCAGCCACTTGAGGGGAGGCAAGGTCTTCAGCACCCTGGATTTAGCACAAGCGTACCAGCAACTTCACGTGACGCCAGAGACAGCAGAGATATTGACCCTGAACACGCTGAAGGGACTATACAGGGTCAAGAGATTGCCTTTCGGAATTTCTGCAGCCCCAGCCATTTTTCAACGTTTTATGGAGACAATGCTGTCAGGCATCACAGGCGTGTGCGCATACCTAGATGACGTGATCATCAGTGGGAAAGACGCCACGGAACACGCCGAGAGACTGGAAGAAGTGCTGAAGAGGCTACGAAACTACAATCTGCGCCTCGGAAAAAACAAGTGCTGCTTTGCGGTGCGACAAGTTTTCTTTCTGGGACACCGAATCGACGAGACAGGCGTCCACACAAACGAAGAGAAAGTTCGAGCCATAACGGACGCTCCAGCACCAAACTGCAAACAAGCGCTTCAATCATTTCTCGGAATGCTGGCTTTCTACGACAGATTCTTGAAGAACAGGGCAACAGTTGCCAGCTGCCTATACCAGCTTCTTCAGAAGGACGCCACGTGGAGATGGGAGACAAAGCATCAAGAAGCCTTTGACAAGCTTAAGGCATTGCTGCTCAGTCAGACCGTACTGGCACACTACGACGAACAGAAGGAGCTTCTTGTCTCTTGTGATACTTCACCATATGGCATAGGAGCTGTTCTGTCTCAACGTGATGACCAGAATAGAGAGGCGCCAATCGCTTTTGCATCTCGGACGCTAGGGCCGGCAGAACGCAATTATGCTCAATTGGACAGAGAAGGCCTTGCTGTGGTGTTTGCAGCCCACAAGTTCCACAAGTATATTGCGGGAAGAAAGGTGACTTTCGTCACTGACCACCAACCACTGCTCGGCATACTGGGTCCACAAAAGCCAACGGCTCAAGTCCTTTCTCCACGGATGACCAGATGGTGCATCAAGTTATCGGCGTATGACTACAGCATAATCTACAGGCGTGGCAAGAACCATCAAAACGCGGATGCGTTGAGCCGTTTGCCATTACAAGAACGTCTCGATGAACCCTGGCCTCCAGGTGACGTACTATTGTTCGAAGCTTTATCGAGACCTCCGTTGACTGCTGCCGAGATAGCACGCCTGACACAACAAGACAGCATCATGCAGAGGTTGTACAAGGCAGTGCAGGATGGTACAGTGGAGAAACTCACTGGAGATGAGTTTGCTCCTTACCGACGACGAGCGACCGCACTAGCACTACATCGCGAGTGCATCACACTTGGATCCCGAGTGATCATACCGAGCTCAGCACGAGCCCGTGTTCTGGCACTTCTGCATGCTGGTCACAGAGGCATGGTAGCCATGAAGAAGTGCGCAAGGAGCTACGTATGGTGGCCCGGAATGGACAAGGTGATCGAGGAAACGGTGCGACAGTGCCGTGAATGCCAAGCAACGCAAAAGAGCCCACCCAAAGCTCCTATTCCTACGTGGGACCGTCCCCAGACAGCATGGAACACGGTGCACGTTGACTTCGCGGGGCCACTACTCGGACGCACCTACTTGGTTGTTGTGGACGCATACACAAAGTGGGTGGAAGTCCGGCACGTGACACAAGCAACATCCGCGGCTGTAATCGACGTGCTCCGAAGCCTTTTTGCAACGTTCGGCATTCCCCGAAAGGTCATCTCCGACAACGGAAAAGCATTCATCTCCAACGAGATCAAGCAGTTCTATGCGTCGAACGGCATACAGGCTGCAACCTCACCAGCATATCATCCGGCAACAAACGGCCAGGCAGAACGCTATGTGGCGGAGCTGAAAAGAGCGCTGTTGAAAGATGCAGACAAGTCCATACAGTGCCGACTTGCAAGATTTCTGTATCGGCAGCACACGACAATACACACTACCACAGGTATGACACCGGCGAGAGCGATGTTCGGACGAGAATTGCTCTGCCCTCTCGATCTTCTTAAGCGGGAGACGAATAAGCGAAGTCCTGAGAGCCAGGAGGCATTGCAAAAATCACGCCGCTTCGCTATAGGGGATAGAGTGCTTATCCGGCAGTTTTTGAAAAAGCCAGATTGGATTGAAGGCGAAATACTGCGCCGCGTCGGACCACGATCCTGGCTTGTAAAAAGCGACCAAGGAAAGGTTCGGCGTCACCTCAATCACATGAGGAAAACGAGTCAGACCAGACAAACAACCCAATCGCGGACAGATTGGAGCGCAGCTGACGATCTCTTGGACGCAACGCCAGAAGAGACGCCATCGAGCTCAGCTGCTCAACCGCCTGACTCGCCCGAGATGCAAGATCACACTCCCTCGCAACCGTCGACGTCACAGGCAGTGGCCACTCGGCAACTGCGACCACCAGAGGTTAGGCGACCTCCAGACCGCTATGGAGACTTCGTCTAAGGGAGGAAGAGTGACATGTCGCCTTAGAAGACGACATTAACGAAGTGCGCGCGGCGGCACTGGCGCGGTGGCACGAGCGCGGGCCTGGCGTCGAACGCTGGCCAGGAGTGACTCCAACGCCTGGGCTACGCTTTTGAACTTGTTCACGTTTCCTGTCCTTTAATAAATCGTCTACAGTCACAAGCGGCTGTACAGACGTAACAAAGGGTTAGTTTTATCAAGAATTATTTCTCTGCTTTCTGGCATATCAACCATACAAGCCCGTAAGAGTCGTAATCCAGAAAAAAGAATAAACAGGTTCAGAAGCTAAACTCGACATAAAGCGTCATGACACATCGCAAGGGTCACCTGGTAATTCACTACAATTAAGAGGAACAAGATGTGTGTGGGCTAATGACATTCTTTAAAAGCTTGGGCAGAAGAGCCGCTTGTAAAACATCAGTCACATGACAGTAATTGTAACTTTTTGGTTTACTGATGGCACTGTAACAAAGGTAGCGTTGTATTGATATAGTGAGTAGACGTGTAAGAAAAGAATCGAACATTTCAATAAATAGTCAGCTGCTTATAATAAGAGCTTTATTATATTTGTAGAATGAAATAGTCCTTGACTGCCAACCCAAAGACCGCCGGGTCGAATCCCGGCTGTGGTGGCTGCATTTTCAATGGAGGCGAAAATTTTTGAGGCCGTGTGCTTAGAATTCGGTGCCCGTAAAAAACCCCAGGCGGTCGCAATTTCTCGAGCCCTCCACTAAGACGTCTCTCATAATCATATTGTGGTTTTTATTCGTTAAACCCCTGATAATATTATTAATAGAATGAAAACATTTCCTAAGCTAATAAATACTGAATACAAGTTGTCATGTGCGTTATTCAGTGTGGTGGGCTGTCTGTAACGCAGATTTATATATGCTCTGAGTTATCACAGAGAATAGTCAAGGCAAGCTAAAAAATTGCCAGCAAAAATAAACCCTAAGCCGGAGAACGGACACCACAGCGATTGCACACCATTGTGTACCGGCGTGAAATATCAGTGCATTGTGTTGTCCAAAAGTCATCCGTGAAAATTAACACATCTGTGAATCTTGAGCCACACTGCCTGCCAAGCGTTGTTTTTTTTTCTGATTCAGATAATCGCATCAAGCAGCCAGCTGCTATAATTTTGCTTTAACTCCTGATGCTACATCACTAAGGGACGACCAATCTCAGGTCGTCGTCAAGCGCAGGCCAACGTTCGCCAAAGTGCAGGGCCACCACACCGTACGATGCAGGGGCAGCTAAAACGAGCCGCGTATAAAATGGACAGGCAAAGTATCGACAGAGCAGGACACCATCATCACCATACATAGCACGTTCAGCCAAAGGGGAAAATAATGCGGGTTTTCATTATCATATTGCAATTTGCCCTCTACAGTGACGCAGGTAAACTAAACTTTTTGTACTTCAATAACATTGCTCAGGCATCACTTTACTTCAGGAATTGGTAGATCAAACACTCACGCCACATTTTGAAATGTTGGCTTTTGAAAACCAAAAAATTGCGACTAATAAAGTCACTATTAATTTCCTTTATACTGAGCTTCAAATCTACTGACGTATTAGTAAAATTTCGCCTAATTAGAGAACTTAACTCATTTGTTTATCAAGTTTTTTGCTGTGCCTTTTAAGTCACCGCGTAAACGCCACTTTTTTTTACTATCCTGCTTAAATGGCCTATTTAATTTCATTAATTACGGAGAAATTGCGGCTGACTTATTGCGTTCACGTCAACCTCCATTTGGCGGTTATGTTCGTGCTCATGTTCTAAAGTGCTTAATCTTGAAGTGGTTTCTAGAAGCCTAAATTTGTTAGTATTAATCCTATGCACAGCTGCGAAACCCCAAACCAGTCAGTGCGTGAGATCGAAAGGCATGACAAAATGAAGACGAAGTGGTTTTTTTTTCAGAAGAACATAATATTGCAAGCATGGTGAACAGATAGTTAGATGAATTGCTACTGCTTAGTCAGTACCGATGATAGGACTCAGTAAAAATTACGAATGCGAAAACAAACCGGAATGGCTTCTCGACATATTGCTGTATTAACCACAGATGTTTTCCGCATTATGCACTGTTTGTGGATAGTAGAAGTGCATAGCAGCATATATCATAGCAAGTAAGAAGCATTCAACCAAACGAGGTAAAAGAAAACTTTACAAAAAATTATTATCATAGCATCAGTATCATTGATAAATGCGAAGTATAGTGTGACATCACCACATTAAATGACTTCACCATTTCTAAGTAAATGGAAATCGAGAGCTAATAAATTAACGATTAAAAATATGCCTGTCATTAGATTTCTGACACTAAAATTTAACATACACATTGGATCTTAATCACACATTACTTTTTTTGTTCTCGGAGCCTCTTGGTTAACTGAAGTTTTTTTTGTTTATTCTTTTTGACACAGAGAAGGATGTATTTGTCTATCCGACTATTTTGCAAGAGAGATCAACCGAAAGAAACTTAGTTCTGCGACTGAATGACAAGTTCACATTGAATCTTCAAAGAAGCTCCGTACTTGCGGACAAACTTCTCTTTGTTACTACCAGTGATGAAGTCAACCATCTAGAGGAAGTGAGTGTGCATTAGCTCATGGCAATTTCCTAATGACGCCTCCGATTGGCCCTTCAAACTCACGCTGCACTGCCGATTCTATAGGCAAGTCACAGCCCTACCAATGCAGAAGTGAAGGTTCTTGCTGATCTCTTGCAATTCTTGTATTTACAAGTCTACAACACATCTTTGCCTATCTACCGACTTATCTATCCTATGAGGCAGCTATCTTGGCAGCACACGTCACAGAAATTAGCTTGCAGTAACTGTGATCCGGGCCTTAAAATCGTTCGCAACTACTGGAAGTGTTATCAAAGTTGCGGCTTCCTAGCTTATGTCTAAGTAAATTTAGATGGCATGACAATCAGCGTTTGAGTGCGAGCCTTGATAAAACTACACACTCTAACGACAAAAACAAAATTAATATTAAAATTTGATAACATAATTAAAATACCACACATTGACATTTCTGTTATCACTGATTGCCAAGAAATCTCACGAAAATACTTTCACTTTTCAGATAGACACATCGGCTATACAGAAAACTTTGTATCATGACACACACTACCAGTCCTCCGTTCGTGTTCAGCAGCGAGACGACACAGTGCAAGTTGTAAGTTTTAAAGAATATCGCTCATAACAGATCTTTAAATTTTTTGATAACATTGGTTGATTATTACATTAAAGTATTTGCTCACAAAGGGCCCACAAGACAGTCAACTTCATCGTCAAGGATTATTGCTGTGCCATGAGCACGTCCCGTTGTACTTTGATTAGTTGTTTTCTGGGTTCAACGTTTCAAAGTAAGCCCGGCTATGATAGGATACGCCACAGTTGAAGACACAGTACCTGAGATTTTTATATGGCATGATTGCAGCGTGTCAGAAGCACTATAAAGTCCGAGTAAAGGGCCCATTTGGACGACAGAGCGAAGTTACACCTCACAAACATTCAATTTTTGTCCGAGAAGTCTTGAACATCAACGTAGTAAATGTGAAAAAAAGAGCTGTACAGAATTACAACGTTAAGATGTTTAGCATTACACATGCATTAGGACATTTAGTTAATAAAATTAAGGAATCAAGGATGTTTTTGAAAATATAGGCAAACAAATTAAGATAGTTCGCATGTAGTGCAAGCGTTTGCGAAAGTGCGCCAAGACCTTCGTGCGGTTAGCTGCCTCAGAATTCTGGCATTCCCTGGAGTGCCGTTTTTATTGTGCTGGGCACGGCATTGTAGTGACTATGGTGGTACTTCTATATACTTGGACCAACAAGCTTGTTTTTCAACTGTTTGACTCCTGTACTAATAGGAAGGCATAATAAACGACAAATTGAGGATCAAGCCTGTACCAGAAGGCGAGAGGTCATTGAAAGGCCAGATTCTGCACAAAATATATGAAGTGAATAATATGGACGAGGCCTCCTTTATAGCGGGTAAGTTGGATGCTCGCTTTGTGACTCAGGATGGATGTTTCACAAACTTCAAATGAAAATTCTTCAAGAAATTCCGAACTCTAAACTAAGAGACTTTTTTTATTAAGCACGTAAGGTATACGGTGCAAAGTAACATGCCTCCTCTAAGTAAAACGCTGTGTATCGTAGAAAATAAAAAATTTAAAAAATTTCTTCACCAAATATTTTCGCACTATCTACTTATTGATTTCGCGAAAAAACACAGGTCCCTAAAATCACTGGACGGGAGGACATTGCGTTATTGAGTAAGTGATCATTAATAAAAAACGTTTGAGGACAGTGTTACTAGTGGCTGAAAATAACTTTTCGTGACTATTTACTGCCAGACCTAGCAAATGACGCAGCGACACAATGTAAAACTTTAATTTCCTGCATACAGGAGCACCAAAGTGATTAGCAGTAATTAGCTTCAAACTACAACACTTCTTGCAAGCAACGTTGTATAACCCCCATATTTGCTAAGTTACAATAGGACAACACATTGGTACTCTATGCATTTCTTTCGTTCTTTTCTTTTTTCAGAAGAAAAGCCTCGCAGTTCTCACGTTGAAGCCAATGTTGATCAGAACCCTAGTGCCGAGCCCAAAGGTAAGTGCGCCTTTCGATCTTACGCCATTTAGCTCGTCGTACACGTATGTAACATCTTCACTAGACATAACACAATTTCAATGACACATGGTGTGCCCTCTGCTCAGTTTCGTATCTCTGTGGATTGGCTCCATTCGGTTGTGTCTGGTGATCAAGTGATCTATCCTACTCATTCGAGGTCTATTCATACCTATCACCTAGACTTCAGCTACGGTCACGCTAGCCCAAAAACTCGCTCAAGTTACAGCACGCGACAAGTTGTCGTATGTTAGCGCAAAGCCGAGAAGCCAGCCGTGGCAACCTTGACGGAATCTCCCGGTCACTCGAAACGTGTGAGCAACACCGAAAACATACGTTGTTTTTTTTTTGTCAGCCGCGCTTTTCTTCATCAAATAAAAGTGCATGCTAAGATGAATGGACGACCACATCGTAACTAGCATTCGCTTACAAAGTTTCGTGGTGTCAGTCAACGCAATGACAACAGTCACTATTGACATCAAACAAGCACCGCAACTACAAGTTATGGCCGACACCATCACCTAAACAGCTAATGGAATACTTTTATTTATATTTATACACGCTGGCTGGCTGCTCACGTCCATCCCAGCATGTTCGTCTCCTTTTGCGTCGACTACTGTAGAGAAGCCAGCTACAGAAAACCGCTTAAGGACGATGTAGTCCAATGTCTGTGTCCACTAAAGTTTCAGTAAGGTATTTCTGTCATGGAAATGACGTCGAAAAAGCATGACATATCAATGAACTGAACGATGATGAGTGGGCAAAGCAGTGAGATTGTTTATTGTTACCGTCAATAACCCGTGACATTGACCCATTTACGTGCGCAAATGAGTGACAAAGCAGTGTACATTAATGGCATAATGTGTTCAGTTGTGAATTTTGTTTTGCCTTTATTATTACTGCTTTGTCGTATCGCATCAAACCACAGGTTGGCAAATACGAGGTCTGTGCGTGCTCCCCTGGTAGATGTTGGTTGTTTCTAGTCATACGAAACGAATCGTAGAACACATTGAGACACAAAAACCAGTCGTCCGTGATCGTCATCATTATTGTCATCATCTTTATTGCCATCAATGTCATCATCATCTTGGCTACGGCGCACGCCAACGCACAAGCATCGACCTTATGGAGCTTCCCTCCTAAAAATAGGTGCGATCAGAAATCACATAAAAAACAAGGCTGATCGCTCCGTCATAGGAATAACATAACACGAAAATGAAAAGTGTCTTCACAGATGTAGGGCTTATTGTCTTCCGCCATGGTGGTCTAGTGGCTAAGGCACTGGGATACTCTCCAGCATATTACGGGATCGTATCCCGGCCATGGCGCCTGTGGTCCTACGCCTGTGGTCATGCACATACATACAGCCTACGTCTGTGCTCATGCATACACTACAAAACACTTCTCTGTACAGCGTATCATAGTGACGTCCCTTTTTGTAGGCCTGTTAGATAACTAAAGACAAATATCGCATTAAGAAATAGGTGTACGCGCGTTGTCTGCTGGCAAATTGAGCCATCAACAGTGTTCGGAATTGCTTACTTTTTGTATGCACCTTGTCTTCGGTATGAATAAGTACAATGCAAATATTGTACAAAAAGAGCGGCTCTATTTGTGGACCAGCGACGTAGTAGAGAAAGAAAATTACGAGGCCGCCTGCGACGGCCACTGCACTACTTAGCGTTTCTTTCCCCGTAGTGCCCCTAGCTGCCGCCGCTAGTTCTATACCAAACTGAAGCGGAAGTTTCGTAGCCAGAAAAGCTATTGAGAAGCTATGGTCAAAGGTAGAGTGACACAGGAGGCATCACTATACAATGAAAAAGGCAGGATGCTTCCAACACCTTCAATTTTGAAAGCCATGCAAAACTGTCTTACGAGCACAAAGCTTTCCTTAACTGAGAAGAGAGGGGGACGAGAAGCGGGAGGGCCCGAATACAAATTACTGAGAAGAAAAAGAAGAAAGAAAAGAACGCGAACAAGGCTTTCTTGTTAGAGTGGTCCTAGTTGAATGTGAAGAGGGCCACGTGAATTTTAGTCTGATCAGAGCTGTGTGTAAACTACACGTTGCATTTCTAAATGAAGATGGGGCGTATGCTACACAGTACAATATACTGATGAACCTGGCGTGTCGTTTTAGGCATCAACAGCAGGAGAATAGAAGAAAGACGCAACAGAGAAGAATTTGAAGTTGAGCTTCACATTATCTGCGACCGGAAGCACCAAAGTAACTTTGACAAAAACGAAGATTTAATTGGCTACATGGCGGTCTTCATGAATGCGGTAAGTGCACACTTTTTTTCTCAAATGTTCTCATCCGTTTGCATTTTTTTTCCTTTCTTATCATGTACAGCTTCCTTTTGATTTGCACTCTCACTCACTTTGTAACTTTCTGCTTTTGCCCCTTCTGTTCAAACGGACACACACAAGTTCTACATACGTATGTTATCAGTAATGTCTTTGTCTTCACACTCTTCTATTACACTGAAAACCATGCAGTCTTGGTCATTGCCATAGAAATAAAATCACTTCCATACTTAGTGCTTATTTTGTTTCATAACAAAATACACTTGTCATACTTACTAAGGAATGTAAGCAAATATATAATAGACAGCAACAATAAAATGGAATGTAATAAAACAATAAAATTAAGGCGGTTTTGCACTATGGGTGTCAAGCCTGAAGGAAGTGCAGTTTTTCAGCGTTATTTATAGCCATTTGGTTTTCTTCATTCATGCTCTTTTTTCCTATCTTCCCACTAAATTTCTATTCATTTCGTGTCACAGCTTGTGACGTTTTGTGTCATTTCATTCACTTCACGTCACAGCTTGTTGCTGTTACATGAATGCTCGCAACTTTCTCATATATCCTACTACCTCAGCTGGACGTACAGGATTTAGAGCTGTCTTGCCATTACAATTGCCTCGTTGCACTATTCTTGTTTCGGTGTCGGATAAACATTCGAAAAAAATTTGAAATCGATAGATCTGTGTAGGCACTGAAAGGCAGGTGGCCCGTTTTCGTCTCCCACACGACCGCTTTGTCTCGGTGGCGCTGTATGCGATGTTGCACCGCCGCTTAGACATCAGCTACGCTAACGTTTCATAGCGCAAAATTTCATTGAATTGGCCAAAAACAAGCCGAGCTCATCATGTCAAGTTCGCGGAACTGAAATATGCACTTACTCAGAAGTTCGTTTGACTGAATATTTTGTCTTTGAATTCAAAGGAGCATGTCAAATCATTTTTAAAAATTTGTAATTGTGAAATATTTGTTACATCGACGTTCGCACAAGTGAGAGTTCAGGGCAGGAAGCACTCGGTTGGGATAGATTCAGCAAGGAAGGGCACAAAGAAAAAAGAAAAAAGGCAAGGTGGTTAACCAGAGGGACTTCCGGTTGGTTACCCTCCACTGGGGGATGAGGGAAAGGGAATAGAATGATATGAAAGAAGAGCTTCGGCAATAAATTCAATGAAAGTCATTGTGCAGCTACAATTTTCATGACTTGCTCGTTTCCACTCGCTTGAAATTAAGCGCATCTTACTGTGCTTCTCAATGTCATATTCTAGGCAAACTTACGCTACCTTGACATCAGGAATCCAAAAGTGCGATTTCTTCTCGTCGGCATAACAAGAAGAAAGGTGAGAAAGACCCTCAAGTACAATTACATTCGATAAAACACACACACACAAAAGGTACCGCTGCATGCTGCACACAAGCACGCAAAATGCAATCTATTCCACATTCTTTATCGAAATACAGGATAACAAAATGGCTTCGGCTGCTTCGGTGATGGCTTTAATTTCCATGCGTTGTTGCATGTTCCGACAGCAAGAACTTAAGCATATGTACCTAAAGTTTGGAACTTATACAAGAGCGTGAACATTACTTGTTGCCATTCTGGTGTTATTTACACCTAGTGATTTTCGAGAGATAGGAACTCAGGTAGTGTGTCCATGCCTTCGCTTCAACCTTACACTTTACAACTGAAGACAAAATAATCGGCATTTTTTTCTGACAGTTTAACAATGTTCGATTGGTAAAACAACTAGGCACAACATAATATACGAAATTAAAATTTTTGCATATTAAACATGGTTGATGATTTGTTTCGTGGAGGCATGTCACTGTTTTGTGTCCGTGTATTTCATTCGTAAATTGTGCACAATTCTAACTTCCTTAGAGAGGGCAACTGAAAGAAATGGAAAGCAAATGCAGCTGATGAAAGAAAAATGTACTGGAGTGCACAACCCAAACATGCCTAATTTGTCCTTTTTTTCGGTTTTCTTCTTAAACAGGAAAACCCTTTCGCTCCAGACAATCACGGTACAACTGACACAACCGAACGCTTAACCGGTTGCAAGCTTATGAAGCTGAAAAAAGGGTACCAGGCAAGCATGATGCCCTGCTTCTCGTGACCGGGTGAGAAAAAATGCACAGATTTCTGGGCATTTTTTTTATGTAGCTCGTGGCCATGCCAACCACTTGCCCTCTGAATCGCACCATTCTTGGGGAAATTATATTACACAGAATTCATGGAATGCGAAAACACTGTTTAAATTTTGGGAACTGCTAGCTGCATCATGCCAGTCTCCTGTAAACTAGATAGATAGATAGATAGATAGATAGATAGATAGATAGATAGATAGATAGATAGATAGATAGATAGATAGATAGATAGATAGATAGATAGATAGATAGATAGATAGATAGATAGATAGATAGATAGAAGATAGATAGATAGATAGATAGATAGAATAGATAGATAGATAGATAGATAGGTAGATAGATAGATAGATAGATAGATAGATAGATAGATAGAAGATAGCTAGATAGATAGATAGATAGATAGATAGATAGATAGTAGATAGATAGATATATATGCTAGATAGATAGATAGATAGATAGATAGATAGATAGAGAGATAGATAGATAGATAGATAGATAGATAGATAGATAGATAGATAGATAGATAGATAGATAGATAGATAGATAGATAGATAATAGATAGTGTTGAAGCTGTACTGTGCACACTTAGTCTTCATTGTCTTGTTAGAATACAACACAATTTTACCAATACAAAAATGAAATTAAATATGAGCACAGCAGACAAGGACTAGGGAAAAGTGGTAACATAGCGCGCCACGCATTTTTTGTCCTACCATTACTTGAGTTACGTATCGGACAAACACTTTGTAATTGCTCTTCTTGTGCCTTTATTCACGACGGTCGTTCATGGACAATCGTCATCCTTGAGCCTTACTGAGAGAGTGATTCATATACGCCAGGTGAAACGTATGAACCATTAAAAGTATCATCCATTCCTGAAACAGCCTTCACAGGCTCGCTGAGAGAATGACCAAAGTGAAGAGTGGCATGGTGCACCCTCTCACTCGCGTTATCTCTCGTAATATCGACGGTGCTCCAGATCGTGGAGTGAAATCTGTCAACGTTTAACTTCGTAAGCTGGCCACTATTTCCCGTAGAGTTTCCTAAAGTCAACCAGACAAAAATTTGGTGCTGCGATTGTTCAGCAACTATGGGAAGAATGCGTATAAAACAACTTTGCCCGCTCTTCATACTTGCGGACTTTGAACGCACTTGTAGCTTCGTTTATGTCTGTGTTCTGGTTTTGTTTCGAATTGAAGAAGACACCCCTGTGAACGTCGTGACTCGATTTGAATTCGCGAGCCTAAATGATTGGGGTGGTGAAGTAAAATAGCTGAACAGTTGCTGATTGCCGTTTTGTGACAAAGCAGCGTTAAGTCATGCAAATTCAATCGAAACCGAAAGTATGATGATTAGAAACATTCCTGTTCTGCCCATCGTTCTCATGCTCGCTCCAGCACCAGGTGCTGCCGTTCGTATAGACACTAGTGCCGGAGTTCCCTCCTGTGTACTTATAGGAAACTGTAGTCTATTTCTAAAGCAAATAGGAAAATAACATGAGTAGAGTTTGGGGACATCCATCGGGGACAGTGTTGGCCTGCCAGAACTGAAGGGAAATAGGCGAAAGAAGTAATATCTGACGAAAAATACTAGTTATCGAAAATTGACTCCCGGTTCCTTAGAGCGGAGACCTATTTGAACAATCTGTTGGAAATACAGCGTCGCAGTACAGCGCTCTTCACTTCCAAGAGTGCTATATAATTTACAGTCAGGCCCCATCTGTTACTAATGCGTTGTGTTCAATTGTCTTCAAAAGCCACACGCCTTGTAGTGTTGTACTGCGATTTCACCAAAATGCGTCCGTAGGTCTCTTGTATAGAGCCCAAAGTTGTTATTGATAAGTAGCTTTCTTTCACGAAATATGATTTTTCTCGCCTATTTCCACTCAGTAATGGTAAGATGACGTTCTGAATACCGATAGGTGGTACCATGTGAAAATGGCCACAATCCTCGGAATGTTTGATTACTACCTCAATATATACAGAAAGGGGAGACCAAATTGACAGTTTTTGTAGGAATACTTCGCACCTCAGGCAAAGAAGGAGACGATTACCAGTTAATGTGGAGCCCTCTCTTGCAGCCTGGATCTTGTAAAGGTGCAAAACGGACAGCTGGAAAGAGGCATCGCTGGTAAGTGCAACATCTATTTGCAGAAGCGCAAAAGGAGAAGTTGGAGAAAATTTGTTTCTGGCTTAAATCAGTTATGCCTGGATTCGCGTAATGACAGATAAGCTTATTGAACGGATTTAGTCGAGCGTCCACAGCACCTTTGCGGATGCACCCTTCCATAGCAAATAGCTGGCAAGTTGCGTCTTCAGAGCTGCTAAATCTGTAAAGTGTTCAACTTTGTTCTATGCACGGCTATGCCTTTCGAGGCATGCGGCTCGTTCTTTCTTTGTCTCCTCGGCTCACTAGCATCGCTTGGTTTCGTTCTGATGACGAAGTCAAGCTTATTTCAATTTCTCCTATACTACCTTTTTTCATATATGCGGATGAATCCCACCAAGCATCTGCTCTCATATGTACGATGCAACGTCAGTTCCTCCTCCATTAAGCTCGAACAGCGTGGCTAAATGCGTACATAATAGAGCACGCCCACATACACGCACACACATGTTATTGAATTTCAACTGGAAACGCGGTTACAACGTGGTTTCACAGGTCCCTCCCCTGAAATCATGCCCTAATGACTAGGCGAGATGAGTGGCCAATGGTCACAGTGAAGCGGTGAGGATATCTCTAATGTAGCTCTCACGAGAAAAATAGAAATACTGAAAACTGCAGGCAGAGAGAAACAGATGCAAGGAAAGATGCAATGACAGGGACAGGCAGTGCAATTGACAGCAAAAACCAGAAAGAAATAGACACAAAAACGGGATAGAAAAACAGAGAGAACAGAGACAGAGATAAAGAGAATCAAAGACAGAAGGAAAAGGGAAGAAATAAAGAGAAAGGGATACACGAAATACATACAAGGGACAGAGAGGATATAAAGAAGGAATAACAAGGAAGATCACTGAGCTGGACTTTTAATTTGGGCTTGGCAACACTAGTATCAAGTCGCCACAAATGTTCACGCTGCCGAATTTCCCTCTGGTGAAGACGCCGTAAAATGTGCTTAGGCCAAATGTAGTTACTTACGACTAATGAAGAACAGGAAATGTTGCTACTGCAAACACCATATGCGACTCGCTACAATGCAGGTGCGTCGCTACAGTAAATAACATGACAGTGGCTTTGCGTGAAAAAATGCTAACCCTCTGATGGAAGAACACGTTAGAACAGTGGGAGGCTGTGTGACCCTCTTTACACGGCCATGAGCTGCGACCAGTTGTATTGCTGGTCTCAGGGGCTTTAAAAGCGTTTCGACTTCCCTTTCAAGGACAGCGTACTACGCCATTTGCTGTCAACGTGACCAAGGCTCCCGTATGGGAGCTGAAGGCTTTATTTAAAACATTGGTTCCTTTTATTTTGGTCAGCATTTCTCCATTACTATTAGATGTTAAATATTCTATAGAACACTCGAGACACAAAATAAACAATTTTCGACCTCAGTGTAATCCAGGATCCCATCGCTTTCTTACTGTAGTAGCATGTCTAGCCATATCTGCATGTTGTATAGCACCGAGAAAAGCTGCAGCTGCCTTCCGTATCTGAAATGAGCAAAATTTTTCAAGCGCATGAATTCATTAAACAAGTGGAGGCCTCTACGAACCAGCCTGGTCATTTTTTTTTCAATAAACTGGTATTCCGCGGAATAATTCTCCTTTTCGCATGTTTCATTTTCAGGACGAGCATTTATGGCCGCTGTCTGCAGTTCACATGGAGTGGGCGTGGCGGAAGACACGGCCACCACCTACATGGGAGTCAACACAGTGGCCCATGAACTAGCGCACATGTAAGTGCAATTTGTGGCGGACGTAGAAAAATCAAAGCATCTGTTGCAAGTAACTGGCTACTCTCTTACAATGTGACAGATTGGGCTCAGATCACGACACATCCCCAAGGTGTCCCTGGAGAGAGGGATACCTGATGAGTTATGTGGATGGAGGACTGAGAAAATACCGGCTGTCCCAGTGTAGCCAAGACAGCATACGAGATGTTTATCGGTAAGTTCGACAATAATTGAGTATTTTTTTTTCGTTGCGAAAAACACAATACCGTTGGTTAATCGTGTAGCTCACTGGTGAAGAAAACAAGCCTAATGCTTAGAAATAATCATGAATGCTGAAATCCCGTGAATTGAATTAATCCAAAGGAAAACAAGAAAAGGAAACGTTTTCTCGATGCAGTCGCACACTAGAAAGCTCCTCCTCGGTGAATTGTAATAAGCCAGCAAAAAATACGTGCCACATTCGGGCTTGCTAACAGAAAAATATGTGCATGACTCTTCGTGTACCTTACACTGATGCATAGGAAGCATACCATAAATAAGCAAAGGTGTTCTCACAAGAGCTTAATTCCATAAGAAAAGTATCTTATTAAACTTTCTCGTAAATTTATTAGCAGGTCAAGCTTGCAAAAATGTTCCGCGTGTTGGAACTCTCGTATTTCTACGTGAAACAAAAGCCTAAAATCGCTAGAAAAAGATCGGCTACTCTATAGCAAAACCTTGGAAAAAAAGAAAATGTGTAGCATATCCTGGGCTGTGAAACCTGAGGAAGCGTGCAGCAAAAGCACAAAGCAGTGATTATCATTAATACAGTTCGCACTTCCCCATTAAACCAAAGAATCAATGACGCCAGTGTTTCAGGTAAGCATGTGAGGTTTCTCCGGCATCAACATAATCTTGTTAGGGATATTCGAAAATTCGGTGTGCGGCATTTCCTCAACTTTTCGCTGCGCTTTACCGACTTCATGCTGGTTGTGGCATGACCTTCCGTAATCTTCCCTTTCACCGTAAATATTACGTCACACTATTCCCACAATAACGCATGCATCAGGGTAAAAGCCTTTAATATAGCTTACACTCGTGGCGTTTAACCATCCATCCCTCCATGCCCCGGAATGGTGCTGGCTGTGACCTCTCCCCCTCACACTCCCTCAGCAATCTCTTGATGGCACATTCGCAGTCGGGGAAAAGCTTCTTCGTCAGATGTCTATGATTGGGACGTAAAAACAGCGCAATAATAGCCACAAAAACTGAAGAAGAGACGTCAGCTCCCTGTCGTCTCTTCTTCAGTCTTAGTCTCTATTTCTGTGCTGTTTTTGCGTCCCAAGCATGAACCAGCCCTACTTTGGCTTTTAGTCAGACATTTAGTTGCGACAGTCGAGATAGTCGCATGGCGCCCAGGCTTTGCGCTGATCAATCCGCAACAAGCAGTTTGGAGAAGCGCCCCAACAATGTAAACATGACATAGTCATCCAATGGTGACATGCTTTCACCGAACACATCTTGGAATTCACGGTATCCTTCGATTTTCCTTTGCGTCACTTTCATGAAAATAGGTGTGAAGGATCGAAAGTTTAGATGCAGCTTTTATTCATTATGAGCACTCCTTACAATCACGATCACAATAATCGAGAATAAGTAAAACAAACTATTCATTTGTAAACCTTACCCCGACTTTTGCAGTATGCTATAAATTCACAAGCAACTGACCAAATCTACAATAACTTTTGCTGTAATCTTATTTACCACAGAGGCCTTAATTCACAATGTAAAAGAGTTCTAACCAAGGTGAATTACATGGATAAACACCGAGAATTTCCCGGTGAAACGGTGGGAGTGAAGTATTACTGCAGAAAGAGAATTTTTCACTACACGAAGGGCAAGAAAGTGAAGGCCTTCGCCTTGAAGGTGAGTTGCACAAATCACACGCTCTGTTGTGTCTGCAATCAAGAACACGAGTTCTGAAGTGCCTTCAATTACGCTACAACACGTTCGCGTTAATCTCAACGACTTTATATTTTTAGTCACCTCAAGAGATAAGGGTAGCCAGATCCCGGGCCTACAGAAGCCCAACGCCTCCCACCTATATGTGCTTCTGATTTTTACAGCGAAAGCTCTATATGGCCGGGAGAACCAACCATCAGGCAGCGGTGTCATGAGCGGTCTCATTAGCTGTGTTATCGGGTACGTCATTCTCATCATCATATTCAAGCACGCGTGGCATTGGCTGCGCTGTGAGTGACGTCATACATTCCGTCGCAGCCGTGTCGCTGAGCGTGCGTTCATCCGTTTCTCTTGAAACCTTCCACATGGGTATGCCACGGACAACTGTAGAAGAGCGCCGTCAGCGGAAACGTGAAAGCTCTCGCATTCGCCGAGAAGATGGTGCAGTCGTGGCACAAAAACAGGCCTACCAGGCCGAGTGCTAGAAGCAACTGCGTACCGATGATCCGGAAGCCTTCCAAGCCATGCTAAATATCGAACGGGAATGCAAGCGCCGGTGTCGGGTGGTTCCTGCAAACCACGCCGCCCAATTAGCTCGCAATATTAAAACCTTGCAACAACGCCGCGTTGCAGAGTTATTGGGACGATTGCGGAAGCGCGTTCACCAAGGCTGACATCCGCTTTCGGCAAAAGTTTTTTTTTTCTATCGGCACACTGGCATCCGCTGCGACGACTGTGACCACCTGTAGTTCGAAAAAAACCACTGTGATTAACGCTGTGCGAAACGAATTCAACCGCTCGTTATAAGTGTCCATTGATTACAAGTGTCTGTGCTCTTATAGATTTAGGTGCAAGCTGAAACAACAAATGGTCAAAATTACGGAGCTGTTCGCAATGGCGTTCTTCCTAAAGATATTGTTACATGATCATGACGCTGAATAAGGAACTGCGGAGGCTGCTAAAAAGGAATAGTTTACTCGCGTTATTTTACCCAGAATATTGACAGCCAAAGCATGAGCACTATATGATGTACGCTGCTGAAGGCTATCACAGTCATCGGCAATACCATCCGGGGTAATGCGCGTCAGCCATTAAACAAGTGTCACCGAAGGTTCCAGCTTTATCTTTGGAAGCCGAGTCATTTTGAGACTAAACTGTACTGTTCGCGCTGCCTGTTAAGGCTTACTTGAGAAGTAGAGAAAAAGCTTTAATAGAATTAATTAAGCGTGTCAGGCGTTGCCCATCGCCCCATGCCATTGGCCAGAATTGCTGGAGACACGACAGAAGCAAAGGCTTGATTGGATGATTTTTGCTGGACTTTGGGGTCAGGGCTGTGGATAAGGGCTTCTCGGGAGTGTGGTGTCTGCCAATTATAGGACTGACTCGACCGTGTCCACACCATGTGAATCTAAATTGCTGCCTGGTCATAAAATTTGCACTGGGACCGAAAAACTCATCGTGCCACTTGATGTCAAGTAAAGGATCTGGAAAAACCCCGTCTGTGGCTTTCACCACATAACGTCCTCTTCCTTATTATTGACCAGTCAGTGAAGGAAGATGGAGCCCTTATGTCATGCTGCGCAGTAAGTGGTGTCGAGACTGCAGATGCTGCGGAACTGCCCATTGGCCAACAGGTGGACAAGGTGGTCAACAGCACTTCCAAAAACGCTGTGAAAAATTGTTATTCGTAAAAGTTGATGGAGACTTTCATCCACGTATTAAACTCGGGGAGACAATATCGCTCTCCTGGGCGACAGCTGACCAGGACCTTACAGGGGACTAGAAGGCTCATTCGGTCGCCAGAGGTCTCACCGGTCAACCTCCGCTACCTCCGAAATTACTCAACTTACAAAAGAAAGCGAGGGTATCACTGTCTACTGACATTACAGCATACTAGATGTTTATATATAATTACCAATCTGTTATCCTATTTTTATTATGCTAAATATTTGCTAGTCACATCTCCTCATGCGATCTTGTAATCTTGCATCCCTGATAGATTTGTATACCACATAAGCTGCAAAATGAAATGCATGAAAATGCGCTTCCCTCATTTTTTTCTTCTGAATTGGTGTGCCTTTTTTTACTATTTTGTTTTTCTCTTTCTCTGTATTTCGTTTTACTCTCTTGCGTGCACAGATTATTTCAACATAATGATGTTTGCTGCTACTGCGGCTGCTGCCTTCTGTGAAATGTGTCAGGCCTTTGTCAAGCATTCCTCGCTTTACTCTCCCACCTTCCATCAAACTTTATTGTATAGACGCAAATAACTTACTTTTACTAATTTTATAAATAATAATCATATGAGTATTATATTATTCTTATTATATGCGCGCAAGTTGGTCACACGTGTAGCTGGTCAGCTATTTGAAATATAAAAAGAAGATCACATGACAAATTTGTGGTTTCGAGACGTAAACGTGAATAATTTTTCTTGCGTGTGATCAAATAATGTCATCCAGTGTTGTCCGATTCTCTTCACAGGGAAAACAAGATGCCCAAAATTGTAAAATGCAATGCTGCTATTGGCAAGGTAACATGAGAACCTGCTGGCCAACTCCAATGTTGGAACGCATGACTTGTCTGAAAGGCAAAGTGAGTATCCAATCGATCAGATACCTCCCATATGAACGCACCTGATTGGTCATTATAGTGTGTACTATTCCTGAAACAAAGTATAGGGTGAGCGTCAAGAAAAACAACGTGGTAAATCCCACCGTTATAAGAATCCGTATAACATGAAAGTAAAACGCGTCCTTACAGAGGTATTTCGATGATTTCTGCAATATTCGGCACATCTCACAACCTGCTCGTGTAGCCAGCCATCTGTAGCAATCATGTGAGTCCTCATACAAAACGAGTTTAGCATTTCCTACAAAATTCGACCTCTAAATCACGCACTAATTGTGTCAACAAACTGTCACCTGATAAGATATAGGTTCTGGCATTTTCTAACTATTATAGTGTCACTTCCTATCGCAAGGTTGTTGCCTCAATATGGTACGAAACCTTCCATAGCACACGTGGAATGCAAACGCCCTATATTTCAAGTCGTACGCATTGCTTTGAGCTCGATAGATATGGGCTCAAGGTTGATTTTGCAGCTCGTGGCTTATCACGTAGAATAACATTTTGAATAGTGCAGCCCGTTTATCATAACTTTTATTTATTTACAGACTTGCAAGAGAGGAGTCTGCGGAGTACACGAATGGTGAAATTCCTAATAATGATTTCAATGAAAGTGAAGCGTTTTACTTCTTCGTCTAGAAAAAGAAAGTCGTAATAGAAGTCAAGTATGCAATAAAACACGTACCCCAAGTTGCGGCTTCATATGTCTTAATGAATTTCTATTCCTTGTATATTTGGTACATCACTGTTAAGTGCAGACAATCTTGATCCTTAACACAAACGCACGCAAACATGAGCCATGTTTGGGCGAAGACAGAAGCTTGAACTACGGGAGAAGAGTTGAATACAGGATGCTGATAGAGCCAGGCTTTCCACAACTGGACTTCTCTGTATTTAACAAGATGAAATGCGGCGAGTTAGTGAATGGCGAGAGGGGAAACTTTAAGCGCAAAAAAATAAGACATTTACAAGAATGAGCTAACAAGATGGGTTCTTTTTCTTTGTTGTTGCCTTGTCGAATTCATGTCGCCTAGTCGAAATGCCGGTTTCAGTGCCATTCACACTTTACCAAAGAACGCACTAAAAGAAACGTGTTTTGAGCAATCTGCGTTAGAGTGCAAGGCTACAGACGCTCACAATTTATTTAGAATATGATTATGCAGTGCTGAAAATATGGTACCGACTTAGTGGTAAAGGAGAAACTGCTTACTGGTAAAGAAGAAACCTAAATGTCTCTAAAATGGTCAATTACCTTTTTAGAAACAAGCATAAAAAATAAGTAAACAAAATCAAATATATACGTAAAATACTTCACTTTTGTAGCCTTTTTTTTCAAAACTGAGAATACCTGATAGCCAGGTCATCCTTCATACATATTCTTGATGTGTGACTCTGCTGCAAGAGGCACCTTTGGAACACCCTAAAGGAATCCATTTCTAGGGATAACTAATGATGATTCTGAGGCTACAGTGGAATAACTAATAGACCTGAGGCGTTCTTCCGGTAACTGATCCGACCACTTCATGTATTTTGTTCTTTTCTATCTCAATATCATTTGCGCTTGTCCCTTGCGTATTTTTTGTTCTGCATTTTTCCTTTTGTTAAGAAATTCTTGTCAATATGCACTAGCTAAGCCCTCGAAAAGTAATTTTAATAACATTCCACACACGGGGTGTCCCGAACATCATGCACCCCGATTTCAAAAAAGAGGACGTCCTTAAACGAAGCACACGGTGCATAATGTTGCTAATATACAATGGCAGCCTCTACCGATTATTTCGTTAATGATGTTTAGTTGGTCCTAGTTTGTTTCTCACTCAACAAAAACGCCTTTATTCACAGAAATGTTAATAAGGTCTATGTAGGTGCGTTATAATACACATACCGACGCAATTTTCAACAACGTATTTATTCGTCTTCGCTTTCTTTAATGGAGAAAAAAAAGTCCACTAGATATGCAAAATGACAATTAGTTACAATGCAGTGCATACAGGGAAGCAACGCCATGAAACTGGAAAACTGTGAAATAGTAAGTCTAGATTACGCTATTACCTTTCCTGGCTGGGAACGTATTCACGAGTCATTTTAGGGGTGAAGCTTCTTAAGATCGAGGCTTGGCCTCTGGCGTTTGCGTTGTGCGCCGTAGCCGCCACTGACAATGGCGATCATGCCGATGGCGATGAAGGAGCTACGCGTTTCATCTCACACATTCTCTTTTTGCCATCATGGCGCAGATCATGCAAGGTAACCACTATACGTCACGACGGTGAGCACGCGTGTTCCAGACCCCACATTCTTTTTTCTGCCATCATAGCACAGCACATGCCAGGTATAGTCCGCTCTACGAAATGACGATGGCGTTGATGACGGTGACGATCATGGACAACGACTGGCTTGTGCAGTAGACCACGTCTTAACATACTCTACAGTGCATTCCGTATGACTGGAAATAAACAACAAACATCAAGGGAAGGTGCCCAGACCTCGCTTTTTGCCAACTTCATGCTATGTCTGATACCTGTTATCTCCATTGACAGTCGTTCGCATCCTGCTCGGCAGCTGTGCGCATATATGCGTGCACGTTCATGGGGAGCACTGGACGACGCGCACTATATACCATCCACTATATTACGCCATGGCAAGCCTTTGCGAACAGTGCACTATTCGAGTTTCATTTGACGCTGATAGTACAATCTGGGTTAAAATAGTAAGGCGTGTTATCTGATTACTTGAGTTGCTAAGATTAGGTTTAGTCAACCAAACACAAGAGCTCTGCATGTGTATCTGAAGAAATTAGGCACTTATATGGAAGCATGTTGCCGAATTAGAGAGGATTCACTTGTGAACGATTGACTAAGTGTTAGAATGCAAATCGCTTGACTTTCAAAAAAATGAAGCGTACGTAAGTGTAATTTATAGATAATTACCCGCGGCACGATGCAGTGCGTATTGCTAACGTGGATAAAGACGCAAAATTGCGGGAGTTTCGACGATGTTTGGTGCTTTGTGGCGCAAGGGACATTTGATGACCCAAGAGCACCAGTTCATGGGACAAGACCTGTGGACAATTATTGTGATCAGTGGCTGTATAAGGGCCTTAAAATTCTTCGCCCTTAGGCGGGTAAAAACATACAAGAAATAAAATCATGACCATGCCATGACAAGTGTGTGGTGTTAATGGATGACAAAAGCTTTACGAACCCGAATCACCCTATGCTTATGAGGCACAGTCCAGTGGAGGACTTGGGAAAGTTAGGCCACTGAGAAGTGTTTAGCATGCACCTAACTTCAATTGTAAGAGTCTCCAGCAATTCACCTCCATTAAAATGCCCCCGCCGTGGCCGATGTCCTAGCCACGTGTTTTAGACAGGAAGCAGCTTATGAACGGGGCCTGTCCTCTTTCACGCCATAGCTACCGCTTTCAATGGCAATGATGCTGATGACGATGAACAACAAGCACGTTCTAAATCAAACAACTTCTTTGTGTCATCACGACATTGCGCATGCAAGGTACTCACTAAACGTCCCGTCGGTGACGATGTCGCTGATGACGATGACGATGATGACCATGATGATCATGGACAACGACTATCTTGTGCAGTATATGACGTCTCCATATTCTCTACGACGCATTTGATATGACTGGAAACTGTCAACAACCACCAGGGGAACGTTCTCGTCTTTCCGAACTTCAGGCTATATGCGATACCACAAAGGAATAATATTATGAATGCAAAGAGAAATTCACAACTAAGCGCAACATATAAGTTATGACAAGTAAACATTGTATATAACTGAACACCCCTTTTTCGCTCATTTACATACGTGAATCTTCAAGGTCACGAGTGATTCACGGTAACACCAAATGATCCTACAGCTTAGCCCACTCGTCATCATTCACTTAGTGGATATGCCGTAATTTTGAGTGCAGACCCGTATCGCAATAACCATTTTACCACGGTGGTGGTCTGTGAATAAAGGTAAACTCTTTAGTAATTTTGCTTTAGCAAATACTCTTATGCAATGAACGAATGTCTGTTTTAAATGTCAAGTGTGACGGAAATACTCTAAGATGAGTTTCGAAAATGTGCGCTGAGAGTAGTAATGGATTGATTGATATGTGGTATTTAACGTCCCAAATCGACCATACGATTTTGAGAGACGCCGTAGTGGAGGACTCCAGAAATTTCGACCACCTGGGGTTCTTTAACGTCCACCGAAAGCTGAACATAAGGGAATACAGCGTTCCCGCTCCTATTGGCAATGCAGCCGGAACAGCCGGGATTCAATCCCGTGACCTGTGGGTCAGTAGTCAAGCACCATAGCCACTATAGACCACGGCGGCTGGACGCCGAGAGTTCTAAGAAGATGTTGGGTGTTCGAAGTAATGACCAGCATAGGCACATGAGCGTGGAGCAATATTTATTTTTCATCATTAGCTTTGCACTTGTCATGCATGTTCCTGATGTCGAGGGGTAGTTTGTTAATGCATCGGTCGATTTTTTTTTTCAGTTACTGCAGTTGCATCATCTGCATACAAGAAAGATTTACTGTATGACAAGTTACCCCTGCCGAGTCATAAATATACATTACGAAAAAAAGGGGAGCCGATTATAGTAGCTTGCAGGCTATATATATATATATATATATATATATATATATATATATATATATATATATATATATATATATATATATATATATATTGCCGCGTGCATAGCTGAATTTAGCGGCGAGATGGCGACGACAACGAAGAACGCGGATTTGCTCGAGAGGCGCAGCGCAGCAGAGTGAAGAAGACGATAATCTTAGCGGCCTTCTCTGAGAGCGTCTCTACAAGTCCCACTGTCCATGTTTTTAAATAAACCCCCTGTAATTTATAACCCGCGACACTGGTGGAGGAGCGGGGTACTACCACCTCATGATCAGCACCCCTGTGAGAAGCCCCGAGTCCAGCCCTACGAGACAGCCACGCGTGGAGACGCCTGTGCACCGCTCAAGTCGTCGCCTTCAAGGTCTTGAACCAGAATTTGGCCTTTTAAAGGGAGCAACACTTCCGACAACCACCCCTACTCAAGAAATGGCAAGGAGTCCTGCACAGGTGACGGTCCAGAATATGCGCATTCCTGAACCATTTCATGGCCGGCCGAACGAAGATGCGCAAAGTTCGAACGGGTAGCTAAATCGAACTACTGGAGTCTCGATGGAAAGCTCTTCCACGTATACCTCGCCCTTGAAGACGGCGCGAAGACGTGGTTTATAAACCGGGAGGCAACCTTGACGACATGGGAGGAGTTTTGTCGTCGGTTTCTTGACACCTTCGGTAACGCGGACCGACGCGAAAACGCACAACGCCTTCTTGAAGGACGCACCCAACAGCTGCATGAAAGCGTCGCCATGTTTGCTGAGGATATGGTGCGCTTGTGCCACCGCACGGACCCCAACATGCCCGAGGCTCTAAAGCTAAGCCATCTCATGAGGGGCGTCAAAGAGCAGCTATTTGTTGGTCTTGTGCGCAATCCGCCGACAACAGTGGACGAGTTCACCAGGGAGGCCACCGCAATAGAGCGTGCGCTACAGCAACGGTACCGACAGTCTGATCGCCCGGCCACCGGCGCAGCTGCAGGCGCCACCGCACTTACCGAAAACGACGAGTTTTCACTACGCCACCTGATTGGACAGATCGTGCGTGAGGAGATCGCGAAGGAGATCGCAAAATACACATTGCAGTCACAGGCGCCCCCGCAGCAGGAGTCCACGGTAGCCTCCGTCGCTGAAATTGTTCGCCATGAACTTCGACAAGCGTTTGCCTCTCCTCAGCAATATTCCGCTCCACCGCACCGTCCAAACTCGTGTACCTATGCAGACGCTGTGCGTCGTCCATTGGCTCCAGAAGTATCGTACCAGCCGAACGGATACAGCTATGCAGACGCTGTTCGTCGACCCACGCCCATGCCAGCGCCGCAGTACCTCGAACCGTATCCTGTGGCAGCCTGGGCTCAGCAGGATTCTGTCAGGCGACCCTATATGCGGAAGACCGACATATGGCGCACTGCGGATCGTCGACCACTCTGCTATAACTGTGGAGAGCCAGGGCACATTTACCGTTTTTGCCCACATCGCCGAGCTGAATACCGCGGTAGTGCACCTACAGCTACGCGCCGACAGTTCGACGAAAGCAGTGCCCCCATCGACGACGACCAGGCTGGCAGGCGGGAAGGCTCTTCTACCTTCCGGACGCGCTCACCATCACCGGCTCGCTTTGCTTCACCAAGCCGCCGTAGTTTTGCTGACGCCGTCAGAGGTCGGTCTCCCAGCCCACAGCGGGGAAACTGAAAGCAGCGACCTCTGGGGGGAAGGTTGCAAGCCGTCGAATTGCCGAAAAACCCCCACTGCTGCCGAAACACGTGAGAGACAACGATGAAGACTTCGCCGGGAAAACTGTGACTGCCGACCTCGCTGTGACGATTGACGGCGTTGAAGTGACGGCCTTAATCGATACGGGTGCAGACTTCTCCATAATGAGTGAACGATTGGCAGACGAACTCAAGAAAGTCAGGATGGAATGGACGGGCCCTTATATCCGAAGTGCTGGAGGCCAGATAATGACTCCCACGGGAAAATGTACAGCAAGACTCACTATTGAGAATGTGGCTTTTGTAGCCACATTTCTGATCCTACCGGAGTGCTGCAAACCCATGATTCTGGGAATGGACTTCTTAAGAGAGTACGGTGCTGTGGTCAACATACGCGACGGTGTGATCACATTCGCCGCTGACAAGTCTGTGACCACTGATCCAGACCAAGAACCCAGGGTGTTACGTGTGGTCGACGACGACGTCTGCGTGCCACCACTGTCTTGTAGTCTTGTTTCCGTGTGTTGCGCCGTGCACTGTAATGAAGACGCTATAGCCGAAGGCATCACTAACCTTCTTTTTCACCAAGGCATCGCCATCGCTCGCGGTATCGTCAGCTTAGTGGATGGGTGCGCCGACGTGCTTCTGACCAACTTTACGAATGAGTGCCGGCACATCGGTAAAGGCACGGCTGTGGCGTACCTCGAAGAGCTCGACTACTCTCACGACTGTCTTCTAATGCAAGGGGAAGCCACAGCTCAATCACCTCCACATACACCACCAGTTGATATCGGTCCGAATCTAACACCGATTGAAAGATGCCGCCTTATGGAGCTGCTCGACCAGTTCAAAGACTGCTTCTCGTCGACATCACGAGTGGGTCGAACGCCTCTGACTAGGCATCGCATAATTACGGAAGACACAGCAAGACCGATCCGACAGAACCCATATCGCGTCGCTCAGAAAGAACGTGAGGTGATCCAGCAGCAAGTCAAGAAGATGCTAGAGGATGACGTTATCCAACCATCAAACAGTCCTTGGGCATCGCCAGTGGTACTCGTGAAGAAGAAAGACGGCAGCTTGCGCTTCTGCATCGATTATCGTAAGCTGAATCATGTTACAAAAAAAGACGTTTATCTATTACCACGGATCGATGAATCTTTGGACAGGCTACGGCATGCGCGCTACTTCTCGTCAATGGACCTTAAAAGTGCATACTGGCAAATAGAAGTATATGAGCGCGACCGAGAAAAGACCGCCTTCGTGACGCCAGACGGGCTTTATGAATTCAAAGTCCTCCCTTTCGGTCTATGCTCAGCCCCAGCCACGTTTCAGAGACTTATGGATACCATTCTGTCTGGTCTGAAATGGAAAACATGCCTTGTGTACCTCGACGACGTGATCGTTTTTTCGGCCACGTTTGAAGAGCATCTAAAGCGGCTACTGTCAGTCCTTCAAGCCATACGGTCCGCTGGACTCACACTCAAAGCGGAAAAATGCCACTTCGGCTTCGAAGAACTCCAGTTCCTGGGACACGTGATCAGTCGCGAAGGTGTGAAGCCTGACCCAGATAAAACAGCAGCCGTCGCAAAGTTCGCAAGGCCTTTTGATAAGAAAGCGGTCAGGCGTTTTCTGGGTCTCTGCGCCTACTACCGGCGATTTATAGCAGGCTTTGCACACATCGCCTCTCCACTCACCCGCCTTACAAGGGAAGACATCGCAATTGTATGGGGTGAAGAGCAAGAAGCTTCATTCAACGAGCTGCGACAGCATCTACAAACTCCACCTGTCCTCGCTCACTTCGACGAGAATGCACCAACAGCCATCCATACAGACGCCAGCAATGTGGGCCTAGGTGCTGTTCTTGTCCAATGCCAAGATGGTGTGGAGAGAGTGGTTGCCTACGCTAGCAGAACGTTGACACGCACCGAGTCCAACTACTCAACAACGGAGAAGGAGTGTCTGGCCATCGTTTGGGCAGTTGCGAAGTTCCGCCCGTACCTATATGGCCGCGCTTTCCAAGTCGTAAGCGACCATCACTCTCTTTGTTGGTTGACCAACATGAAAGACCCATCTGGACGTTTAGCACGATGGAGCTTACGGCTCCAAGAGTACGACATGACGATAGTTTACAAGTCCGGAAGGCAACACTTAGACGCCGACTGTTTGTCAAGGTCACCGATAGAATCACCAGCTATAGAGAATGATGATTTCCCAGGCTTTTTAGGAGTTGTTGATGCAGCTATCATTTCTCGGCAACAACAAGATGATCGGGAGCTCAACTCGCTTATAGAATTCTTGAACGGACGAGCCGCCAATGCACCAAGAGTGTTTTCGAAGAACTTATCGTCATTCTGTTTACGGGACGGAATTCTGTACAAAAAGAACTTTTCATCGACAGGTAGAAGCTATCTGCTGGTAGTTCCTGGAGCTCTCCGCAGCGAAATTTTACAAGCCTGCCATGACGAAGTTACTGCGGGCCACCTCGGTTTCACAAGAACACTGACACGCATCAAAGAAAAATATTACTGGCCAAGAATCGCAGCAGAGGTTAAACATTACGTCCGAACATGCATTGACTGTCAGCGGCGCAAGGTACCACCTGTCAAACCCGCTGGACTATTACATCCTGTGCCCGTGCCAGAAACCCCGTTTTCTCAAATCGGAATGGATCTGCTGGACCCATTCCCAACATCGAACAGTGGCAACAAATGGGTTATAGTGGCGACGGACTACCTCACCCGATACGCGGAGACCAAGGCAATCGCGAGTGGCACTGCAGCTGAAGCGGCCCAGTTCTTCATTGAGAACATTGTTCTGAGACATGGTGCTCCAGCTGTCGTCATAACAGACAAAGGTACCGCGTTTACAGCCGAGCTTTTGCGCACTGTGCTTACGCTCAGTGGCACAGCGCATAGGAAGACGACAGCTTACCATTCACAAACGAATGGGCTTACAGAAAGACTTAACAAGACAATCGCTGACATGCTTTGCATGTACGTCGACGTAGAACACAAGAATTGGGACTGAATATTGCCATACATTACATTCGCGTATAATACGGCGCGCCAGGAAACAACAAAAATGACGCCGTTCGCACTAATTCATGGCAGAGAAGTTACGACAATGCTTGACGCCATGCTGCCTTACGATTGCAATGATTCAGAGACAGACGCCCCAGACTTCACTGAGCGCGCCGAAGAAGCAAGGCAGCTTGCCCGCGTCAGAATAATGAATCAGCAGCAACTTGACGCCCAACGGTACAACCTTCGCCATCGATTCGTCATTTATCAACCAGGAGATAGAGTCTGGGTTTGGTTTCCTGTACGACGACGAGGCCTCTCAGAGAAACTTCTACGCCGATACTTCGGACCCTACAAGGTTCTGCGCCGTCTTAGCGACGTGACGTACGAAGTCGTGCCCGACGCCTCCTCCTGTTCGAAACGTCGCCAGCATCCGCCTGAGACAGTGCACGTGGTCCGCATGAAACTTTACCACTCTCAGTGATGTAAACACTAGATGGCCGCATCTCTACCTGTTGAGCGTCGGGACGACGCTCACTCTGGCGGGAGGCTACTGCCGCGTGCATAGCTGAATTTAGCGGCGAGATAGCGACGACAACGAAGAACGCGGATTTGCTCGAGAGGCGCAGCGCAGCAGAGTGAAGAAGACGATAATCTTAGCGGCCTTCTCTGAGAGCGTCTCTACAAGTCCCACTGTCCGTGTTTTTAAATAAACCCCCTGTAATTTATAACCCGTGACAATATATATATATATATATATATATATATATATATATATATATATATATATATATATATATATATATATATATATATATATATATATATAGCCTGTTCTATTGTAACAGCTTCAAGAGACGACATTACTACTAGGCCCTGCAAGCTGGGTGCCGTCTTGTCCGCCACTGAGTTTATTCTGACTTCTTCTGTCATTAGTGGTGATGTGTCATCTAGGGTTACTTCTAGTTCTTATAGTATTAAAGTCGTGGTTCTCCCGGTTACTGTACAGATCTCTGTAAAACTCCTCCGCTATTTTAACCATCCTATTCATATTGGTAGTTATTTTGCCTTCTTTGTTCCTTAGTGCATAGATCCGAGTTTTGCCTATCCTGAAACGACGAAACCGCAAGTGGACATGGAGGAGCCCTAATGGCGAAAATAAGAACGAAAGAGACTGTATAATGAGTGCACACCCAGGCATCGTGCAGGATGTGGAAGTGGTTGGCAAGGTACGATGCAGTGACCATAGATTGGCACGGTCTAGAATTCGCCTAGGCTTGAGAAAGGAACGACAGAAACTGACACGCAAGAAGCCATTCAATGAGCTAGCACTGAGAGGGAAAGCACAGGAATTAAGAGTCACTTCAGAACAGGTACTCGGCTCTTGGGAGAAAACCGACCTGGGCATACATTCAATGAATGATAATCTGACGAGTATCATTACAGAGTGTGCAGTGGAAGTGAGGCAGGGTAGTTAGAAGGGACACTGGCAAGCTTTCCCAGTAAACGAAGAATCTCATTAAAAAGCGTCAAATCATGAAAGTCTCAAGTACAACAGACAAAATGGAACTGGCAGAGCTTTCAAAGTTGATTAATAGGCGTAAGGTATGCGATGAAACAAGGTATCACATGGAGAGAATTGAACGCGCTCTGAAAACGGAGGAAGCGTCAAAGCAGTGAAGAGGAAACTTGGGATAGGCAAAACTCGGATCTATGCACTAAGGGACAAAGAAGGCACAAAAACTACCAATATGGATAGGATAGTTAAAATAGCGGAGGAGTTTTATAGAGATCTTTACAGCAGCCGGGACAATCACGACTTTAATACTATAAGAACTAGCAGTAACCCAGATGACACCCCACCAGTAATGATAGAAGAAGTCAGAAAAGCTTTGGAGAGCATGCAAAGAGGCAAAGCTGCTGGCGAGGATCAGGTAACATCAGATCTGCTGAAAAATGGATGACAGATTGTGTTAGAAAAACTAGCCAACCTGTTTACGAGATGCCTCCTGACAGGAAGAGTACCAGAGTCTTGGAAGAACGCTAACATCATCTTAATACATAAGAAAGGAGATGACAAGGGCTTGAAGAATTACAGGCTGATCAGCTTGCTCTCTGTAGTATACAACCTATCTACAAAGATAATTGCTTACAGAGTAAAGAAAACAATAGAATTCAATCAACTAAAGGAACAAGCAGGATTTCGAACAGGCTAATCAACAATCGACCACATTCATACTATCAATCAGGTAATAGAGAAATGCTCAGAATATAACCAACCACTATACATAGCCTTCATAGATTAAGAGAAGGCGTTTGATTGAGTAGAAATATCAGCCGTCATGCAGACACTGCAAAATCAGGGCGTCGATGAAGTGTATATAAACATCCTGGAAGAAATCTACAGAGGATCAACTGCTACCGTAGTGCTTCATAAAGAAAGCAACAGAATACCAATCAAGAAGGGTGTAAGGCAGGGGGACACAATCTCCCCAATGCTATTTACCGCGTGCTTACAGGAGGTTTTCGGAAGCCTAGATTGTGAACAGTTAGGGATAAGATTTAATGGAGAGTAGCTTAGTAACCTGCGCTTCGCCAATGACATTGCATTGCTGAGTAACTTAGGGGATGAATTGACACTCATGATTACGGAGTTAGACAAGGAGAGCAGAAAGGTGGGTCTTAAATTTAATCTGCAGAAAACGAAAGTAATCTACAACAACCTCAGAAAAGAGCAGCGCTTCGAGATAGGTAATAGTGCACTTCAAGTTGTAAAAGATTATGTATACTTTGCTCAGGTAATAACCGCGTAGCCATACCACGAGATTGAAGTAACTAGAAGAATAAGAATGGGGTGGGGCAGATTTGGCAAGCACTCTCAAATCATGACAGGTAGATTGCCACTATCCCTCAAGAGGAAGGTAACAAACAGCTGTATCTTGCCGGCACTTAGCTACGGAGCAGAAACCTGGAGACTTACAGAGAGGGTTCAGCTTAAATTGAGGACGACGCAGCGAGCAATGGAAAGAAAAATGGTAGGTGTAACCTTAAGAGACAAGAAGAGAGCAGAGTGGATTAGGGAGCGAACGGGGGTTACAGATATCATAGTTGAAATCAAGAAGAGAAAATGGACATGGGCCGGGCATGTAGCGCGTAGACAGGATAACCGGTGGTCATTAAGGGTAACTAACTGGATTCCCAGAGAAGGCAAGCAGGTCGGGGGAGACAGAAGGTTAGGTGGGTAGATGATATTAAGAAGTTTGCGGGCATAAATTGGCAGCAGCAAGCACAGGACCGGGTTAACTGGCGGAACATGGGAGAGGCCTTTGTCCTGCAGTGGACGTAGCCAGGCTGATGATGATGATGAAGATGACGACGACGACGACGACGACGACGATGATGATGATGATGATGATGATGCAGTATGGATAGTGAGTAACTATGAAGTTTTATGTCACAAAACCACGATATGATTACGACATATGCCGTAGTAGAGGACTCCGGAGATTCCGACCATCTGGTGCTCTTCAACTTGGCCCACTGACGTCGCATAGTGACGTCATTGGGCCAGCGATTCCGAAAGTCCTGGGATCGAACCCAGGACTTTTGGGTCAACATCCGAGCACCTTAACTACAGTTCCACCGCACCAGACATAACATCGTATAGGGCATTTTCTCGTGACTGTTGAGTTAGTTAATAGCAAAACAAAAGTTTCTTCAGACGCAAGTAAAAAAACAGCTTAAATAATTAAAGTGGCACAACTGAAAGGTAGGTATAAGTGAATTGTAATAAGTTTGTGGGATACCTCCATCGATAATTTTATTTACATAAATCAACCTCACCATCGTATGGGAAATACTATTGCGAGCATTATTTAAAGATTACATATCTCTTTAGGCACAGAGTTCGTGTTTGTCAACGCCATGTCCATTTTTTAGTTCAGTAGAGTGTTGTTAGACACTTGAGCACATTGAACTTGGGGCGAATCGAGTCCTGTGCATGCTACTGCGCTTTTTTTAGTTCAATGGGATATATAAAACAGCTCAGTGTGCCATCAATTTGGCGAAAACAGTGAAATTACCTCAAGCAGGTGCACATTCCCCACCTTTATGTCCCATTAAATGACGGAACGCTCTGAAGCCACGGCGGTAGCCTTGGTGGTAAATGGTAGATAAATACAGCAAGTTACTTATGTGTACACTTTATAGAAGTTTGTTGAACATATGCAAAGAAAGATGGGATGGGCAGCAGGCTTGACTACCTGGTTAATAGCGAAAAATGTTATCGTACAACAAATAGGATTTCTGCATTGGTTTACCTACAGTCTTCTATTTCGAATTCCAGTTTTCTCTATACACATCGTGCATTGTGCATTCTATCAAAGTAACCGAGATATCTCATGGGAATATTTACTGAAAAATGTTTCGTCATAGAAATATTTAAACGCCTGTCACTATGCAATTTCTGGCGATCACGGCACCAGTGCGGCTGCCGATACGTCACTGAAAATTTTATCGAATTTTGTTTGGCGAGTGGCACCTTATTTTTTCAGTGGTCATGTACGCTCCTTGTAGACTTGTAGGTTTCTTTACCTCAATTGCTTGACGAATTTTCATCAAGATCTTGAAAACGTAACAGGAAATAAAGTCGCATTCATAGACGTAAAATTGGCATTGCTTGTGTTGCACATAGTTCCCCGCTTTTCGAAACGATTGTCGCATCTAAGTTAACGTTGAACGTTTATAGGTCACCTTGAGGACCTATATGGGGTAAGAATAGCAAGCTTTTGCATCTATACTCAAGAATATTAAAGCCATAGTGACATAATCATATTAGAAGCAGTCCTGTGTCTGGCAAAATTAGTACCCATCAAATCTCGGACAAGCCATAAAAGTCACGTGACCTTCATTCGGCTACGTCAGGTATTAGATTCACAATCCTAATGTCAACGCATGGTTTATGGCAACTTTCATAAATCATCACAGCCAGCCTATACAATACGCATCGGTTATGTTTCCATTATAACTTCATTTACAACACGTGTCCATTTTCTAATAGCTGGCAGAGGACCTGTACTGAGGGTATCCAGCGCTATTCAGGCCAAAAATGAACCCGTTCAGCAGTATTCAGCTTCTGACATTAGAGATAACGTGCCATTTCGCGTCTCGTGTTCTAGGTGGCTCTACCTTTCAGCGGGAAGATCACAATAAAGTTCGGCAAGCCTTTAATAAAGTTCGGCAAGCCTTTGCAAACGAACAGTATGTCTACAGCACATGATACATCACCCGCGGGAGTTAGTGCTCTTAGGAGATCTCGGAATAGGTCGGGTTAAATGAAGGCTCGCTGTGTAATACAAGGTGAGGCATACACGTCAGCCACAATTTTCTATTTCAACTGTGTAAACTGAACACAATTCGTATAAACTAGGTTTTGCTCCTAGACGACCACACAACGCAACGCTTTCTTTATAATGCCAGGCCAGTCTTAACTACAAACTCACAGCGCTGAGCACCCGTGAATTTAATTGCTTGTGAGTAACTCACAAAGAAGAATAGTCAATATTAGGTAGCCCATCACTATATTTAGCATAACGATATGCTTTCACAATGGTAAAGTCCTATTCAAAATGTTTGCTTTGCATTCCATTTACTATGGATATAATGAGATGAGAAAAAATGCCTTTTGTTGCTTGTGTGACATCAGATCCTCCCGAAAAATGCCTAATAATATTTAAAGACGCTCGTCTATTTGCCAGTAACACATCGAATTCGGTTCTTCAAAAACAAACACTGAAAACCTGCGACAATTCAAATCTACTACTGGAGGAGAAATACAAAGTTATACTTTTATTCTGAAACTTCGCGTCGGAATATCTGAGAGAGATGTCACAGATTACCGTGTCATTGACTCTACAAAATTTTTCAGAGCTTGTCAGGGTGACGCTCTTGCTTCTTTAGAAAACAATTTCTTCGATTAATTTTACCCAAGTGACAACTTACGCTCAAACAGGCGCCATCAAAATATGAGACCTCAAGATGATTGTTGCTTTAATTTCAAGGTGACGTTGCGCCAGTATTTTCTTTCGCTCGTTTTTTTTTTTGTTTCACTAAATGTCATACCACCGCAAACGTGGTGATTTTCAAATGGTGAAAGGACAATTTACTAGTAAGAGTAAATTGTTTAACAGATGATCCTCAAGACCCAGCACGTGCTTAACGACCGCCCAAGCACAAATGGTTAACAAGGGAGGCTGAAACGTGGCCACTAACTCAGCTGTGACCACTGAGTGCACGACCTGCTGAAAGTAGCACTAATTTTTTTTTTGCTGTTTCACGTCTATTTAAGCCGTGTTCCAAAGCATTATATCAAGTGTAGTCTTAAAGCGAATAGGCCATACGCCATACAACAACATTATAAAAGGTGCCCATTGTCAGTATTCGAAGGGCTTGCGTAACACAAGGCGCTGTCACGTATGGTTGGAGTTTGAAGCTTGAAGAGTGGCTTTTGTTGCCGCATGAGTACAAAACATAAAGAAACAGCAAGGATTGTGGGATAAAAGCTGCGTATAGGCAGCTTGACTGGTCTCACCAGACAGCAGCAACATTACAATAACTTCACTTGCTGCAATATTAAGACGGAAACACAGAGAGCAAGCTAATAAATATCAAAACTGAGTTAAACAGCCTCGTCCAAAGTTAAACCGTCAACCACACGTCTACGAGCGTAACAGCTACATTAAGCACAGTCAATAGGCTAGCCGCGGGCTTCGTAAAAACAATCATATTCTCAGCGTCTCGGCAGGACTGCACTTAACGAGGTACTTCCTAGGAAGACGTCTTCAATTCTATGTCGAAGGTGGGAGCATTGAGCTTGCACATATAACACTGTTCTATGGTGATCTGGGCGTCTATGATGCAGAACGCCGAGCAAAAAATGCGTCTCAGTATTTTACTCCTACAGGTTATAATGTACTGCTATGCAGGTGAGTTAATGAGTTTACTTTCCAGATTGCGGTAGCGTGCACTGCATGCGTGATGATCTAATTGTTTTAATGATTAGGCATACACAACACGCACATTTTTGTTACTTTAAACATTTTTTGAAGGTGTGAATACTAACATACCATTCAGTTCTGTTGTGTATTCTTGAGCGATGTTTTCTTTTGAATAATGGAAAGTCTTTTCACAAATTATGTTTGCTTTTTTAACTTGCTTTACGTCATTATCTCACATTTATGCTCATCTGCTTTTTGTTGCCGTTCTATTTCTATCAAAATTATTATTTCTTTTCATTGTTATTCCTGTTAGGACTTCTATATTAATCGACAATCAGTTTATGCTATTGTTTGTATGAAAATTTTGCCAATTCGTGTATCTATCTTTTTATGCTTCCCTTACACAAACGCCCTGTTGGGTATTTAGGGTATTTTGAATAAATAAATCATTTAACCAACGACAAATTTTCTAATACCACACTACTATTCTTAGTTTTATACTTGTAGAATGTTATTAATCATTCGTTGCAAATTTATAGTTTTCAAGGCTTCACTGGGCTGTATTCTACCTACTTCTACTAGAAAGCTTGTGTAGGTGAAAGCGTTGCTGCAGAGTATTTGTACTAAGTGTGTATTCAAGTGTTCTTGCTCCACATGCATGGTTGCAAATGAACCCACACGAATTGAGCTTTGAACACTTCCAGCCATTTACCAGTTTACCGAATATTTGACTTAACCCTTGATAGCAGACCAGCGTTAGAAGAATACTCATGTTTCGTTAATGTTGTAACAACTTATATAATAGAAATGTTAAAAAAGACAACAGTGGCACTTTAACATACTAGGCTTCGACGTAAACATTTATGTGACAGCCGCGGGTACACGAAAGTAAAAAATCTGAATCGTAGATATTCTTCTCTGTGAAAAGCATTCTATTTTGAATTTTGCCGGCTTTTTTTTCACAATACTCCAACAACAAAACTTTGATATGAAGGAGTTCATATCTATAAATAAAATATCTTTCTGTATCTTCATTGTTTTTTATTGTTTCCTGAAGCACCAAAAGAATATACAGTATATCCCCGTATTTTGGACGAGCGTAACGCAGCCGGAAATTTGATTCTCCAACTTAATGATGAGATAACACTTAACCTTGAAAAGAGCAACGTTATGACTGACAGCCTCATCTTTGTTACAAGTACCAAAGACGTCCAGAAGGTAGAAACTGTAAGTGCATAAACTTTCCTACACTATGTGCTTGTAAATATGAATGATGCCTGTGGCCACAGCAGCATAATAGCTTTTAATTTTGATATGCTGCACGTGCGACACCCTCTAGAGTTGTTCAATATTTGCTGTACCTGAGATTGTATAGATCGGCGTAAACCATTACATTACTTATTCATATGAGCCATGTATCTCACACACTGTGCACCCAGTACCAAGCTGTGGCAAAGCCGTCGCTTCCAATACTTACAGTTCAGTGCTAAAGTGCTGAGGTATTGTTTTATCTAAATTGGCCTCGAAGAAAAAATTGTTCAGCTGTCTGTTAATAACTTGATTGTACAGCTGTCAACAATTTATTGTGCTGTTAAACTGTAAAACTTCAATTGATTTTTAGGATATCACTCCTGTACGTCAATATATTTTATCTTTAGAGACAACGTGGGCAAACTGCAGTATTTGTGAATTACGAGTGCGGTGATTGTTACCACTACAAATCAGAATTTCAGTTCCACTGATAGCATCTGCATAAAAAGCAATGGCATTAAAAACAAACAATATTTCAGACCAAATTGAGCCTAGCTCTAATACCTCGCATAATAACTTCATGTCTGGCGCACCGGTGATGGCCACAAACGCCCCATATATTATTAAGTCGTTTAGCACGAAGTTTTGTACATTACAGTTCTGAAATCGCGCATAGACCTAAGTGATCAATAGTTTATAAGTGTGCAGAAGTACTCGTGGCCTGGTGTGGCTCTCGAATGTGCTCTTGAAGCAATAAACAAGAGACGGACAATAGGAAGCGCAAGATTTTTTGTCAAATACAATATTGTAATTACAAAAATAATTACTTACAAATAAATAATTACCACTCTCGTCGTTCACAAATACTGCAGTTTGCCCACAGTGTCTCCAAAGACAAAAAGAATTGAGGTACACGAGCTACATCCTAAAAATCAATTAATTTTTTTACAATTTAACAGCAGAATAAATTGTCGACAGCTGTGTAATCAAGCTATTAACAGACGGCTGATCAAATTTTTCTGCGAGGCCAATTGTGTAAATCCAGCACTGGCGAAATGCAACCGAATTCAAAAACTCGCAGCTTGATGTTGCCACGCATATTATTCTGAGCTACGCCACGGACCATGATACGAAGATATTCCACCTTCTCAGAATATACGTGGCCTAAATGTCCTTCATTATCTTTCGAGCCAAGACTACTAAAATGAACACCACAATTGGACCGCAATTCAAAGTGTTCCCATTATTTCTTTTACGATAGACACGTCTCATATTCACGATAGCATATACCACGACGAACATTATCAATCCTCCGTCGTAGTACGACAGGAAGAAGGCAATGTCGAAGTCGTAAGTTGAAAATTTTTGCACGCCCATACATAGAGTGGTTTAGCTGCAAATGCCAATGTTGGAGGTGGAGCAGCATAAATCACCACGAAAGGAGTATTACGCATGTCTTTCTTGTGTCTTGTTACTAGTTTTTTTACAGCATAGCATGTTCTTAAATTGCTGTTAGAAACAGTAACTACGATTGCCTATTTACTGTAGTGCATCTCTGATAATGAAAAGTCTGACAGGACTATTAACATGACCTGCAGTAGGCGGTATGGAAATTTAGTATTTGGATACCGTGTTTTCCTAATGTAGGTTTTGCGCATGCTCTCTATGAGACTGGTGCAGATAAAATTATTCTTTAAGATTAAACGATGGCTGTTCATTGACAGACCATGTGCCACTTTTTTTTTATTTCTGCCCAACAGATTTAACTTCCATCCCCGTTCGGCGGCTTTTTTCTTGTTACCCCAAGATTCGAAGGGTTGATTACTTCAAAATTATTTAACTTTGACATGTGGTAGCACTTCCAAAACGCCTAACAAATTTTCAATTCAAGATAACTGATTTTGGCAATCTTGCAGTGAGAAAAAAGTTTGTGTTTTTTGTGCTTTGTTTATTGCAAAATATGCTTCGCAGCCGCAGTAATACATCGTGGTAATTTTCTAGTGTGATTAATAAAGTTTCGAGTCAAAACCACCTGAATTAATGCGTCACCTATTGGTCTAGCATAGGCCCATTAGCTTTATAGTATAATAAAACGGACAACTTAAATTAAGTACTTCCTCTGATACGATTTTCTTCCTCATTTCTGTTACAACTTGTGAACATTTCTATCTTGTGTCTAAACGTGGAAAGCCTACTACGGAGCAATACTTTTTTGCAGACTAGTTGGTTCATACTTGAAAAATTGAATTGCTGCACAAACTTGAAGAAAAAAACAAGAGAGACAGGAAAGAGCGCAGACTACGAACTGTTTATTGTCGTTTTTTGAAGCCAATATATACATGCTACGCTGCGCTTCCACGATGCGCACAAATCCAAAGACGCCGCAAACAAAGCCGACCAAATCAAATCAAAATTGACTGCCACCACAATGACAAACGTGAAAAATGGCAAAATACAAAAGTGATACCCACCACAATCTAAACTGCGTAATCCCAAGGTGTGCGCTCATCTTTTTTTTTATTTATTTATATTTTATTATTCATTGCACCAAGCATCAACTAAAGCATGAAAAAATGAAACATGTTCTAGAGATTTTTCGTTTTAAAACCCTAAAAATAGCGCTTAGCACCAAATAAACAATAAATTAACATTTTCGTATTCACTCCAAGCAGCCCCAAATGAGAAACCAGAAGAAGCAGTACGCCGAGAGAGTCAAAAACTATACTAACATAAAATCTAACAAAACATTCCGTAGCGTCACATGGGAAAGAAAACAAGAACACTAATAAACAACACAAAGAAAGATGAATGGAAGAGAACACAATGCAAGGCGTTAGCCACAACATTACACATGACCTTGCAGGAAGACCATTTCCCTGTCCGAAAGTGAAATGGAAGGCATGCTTATGCACTTGTCATCATATTGCCTGATAAAGTACGCTTCAATTATCTCTCTTTCAGTCTTTTCACGCGCCTTAGCCTACTACGGCGCTGCAGTAAATATCATTACACTTTTAGGTCAATAACAAGCACCAGCTGATGCAAATTTTTGTTCTGATAGCGTTCTTTTTTTCTATAGGAAGGCATCATCAACGACAACTTGCGAATCAGGCCTCTTCCAGAAGCAGAACGTTCAGCACAAGGTCAGATGCTACACAGGATATTCGAAGTGGACCGTAAAAGCGAAAAATTCATCAAAGTGGGTCAGTAACTGCACGCATGACTATGATTCTTCGCGAAACACAATGTATTCATTTTGACGATTCAGAAAATATATATTCACAATGAATAAAGCACCTTTTTTTAGAAAACCAAGAAGCGCGATTGCCCATATGTCAACTACCATTGAAACAAGCGTGTGTTTTCGGTGTATGTGAGTAATAATTGAAAGCTCAAGAGAACATAATAATCGATGTTTTGTTTTTTTACTCGTCTTGATGCGTTACCTGATACTATCTACAGTTTTCTGTTTTATTATAGATACAAAAGAAATGGGGCAATGCGATGCCTACAAAAACAGGCTTGGGCAACGCTCGAGCTTCACCTACAAGAGTAAAGCCCGGTAGCGTAGTCCGGATCTTTCGACCATGCCGCAACGCTTGTGCGCGTAACACTGGCTGCTTCAAACTATATCGCAGAATGTCCACTGAATGTAAAGATTTCGAGTACCCACTACGCCCTAATTCTTCTATTTGCCAATTGGAGGGTTGCCCCCTATTCATGCGTAAGGTCGTGCATCCAGCTTTGTTGCGGCACACTTTGTATTAGGCGGGCAACTTTGAACTCCTCTCCCCCTCATTGCACAGTTCGTATGTTTCGACGCCTGGGGTGATTCTAGGATTCTGCCTACCGATATTGCATGCGTTAAGAAGACTGCTTTCCCTGCATGACGTTCATATAGTGGTGTTTTTTTTTTTTTCTAAAGCAGTTTCATGCTCAATGGTAGAAATCGTGCTTGTCACGCCGATGGCGTTGCTTCAGTTTTCATTTCAAACCAAAAATGTTTATTGTCTCTTTAAACTGCACCTTTATAAATTTGTCGGTGGAAAACCAGATGATTTCCCCGCTCACAACTATTGCTGCTGACGCTGAAAGAGTTGTAAAATGAGGTAGTCAACGTTATCGCATTAACATGGACCACTCCATCGGCGATAGCTGCTGACATCGTAAATCCTGTGGATGAAAGGCGTTCCTTAAAATAATCACGGTTTTCTGGCCACCCATACGTTCTTATAAGCGATGTATATGGCTGGTTTCCCAAGCTTTATCAGCAAATTTCCTCAGAAAACACAGCAGAAATTATGCTGGACGAAACTAAAAAAAAACAGACGCCTTACGGTTTCGTAATCGATAGTATACGCAAACATGAAATGACAATTCGCAAAGTAGATTGACTAAAGTTGATTAATATGTGGCCACGACTCCACACAGGCCCGAGAGATTACAGAATGGGAGTTAAACTGCTTGGAACTTAGCCTCATTGCAAATCTAGCCTCGTCAAATACCACCAACGCCACCTACTGGTGCGAGCACGTCTCGTGACGCCATCCCTCGATGGCGACGAAACAAGACATTTGCCATGCATAAAGCCTTCAAAGCAACACATATCATTTTCTCTTTCTCTCAACACCAAACGGCCACAAGCAAGTGCATCGGGCCACATTACACCGTTGCTAAATTGTACATTTCAATACCCAGATCTTTTTTTACGCTATTCTGTGACTAACTCTGACACGCAGAAGACATCAGCATATTTGAGTATTCTGAAGATTACTTACTGGAAAGCCATTATATTTTAGTTTTTTTTTTACATCTTGGAGCAACCGTATCACGTGCGTTATAGTCAAGCAGCCACGCGCTGTCGGGAATTAAGAGAGAGAATATTTCCATTATAGCAAGGATGAACCACATGCTCAATAGACGGGCAATGGGTATTGGTGTGGTTCTAAGTTCCGGCCTGCATAATATTTACTTCAATACCTTATTATGGCGTAAGGTCTAATATATGTGTTCGAATATTTTCGAAGGACACAAGGAAGATCTGATGAAGGGCTACAACCGAACAGATTCCCGCAAAGATACAAGCAACAATGAGGGCTCGGATGGTAAGTAACGTCCTAATCATGACTTTCTACTTTAAAACAGAAAAATAGTCAACCTTTTGCTTTTCAAAGCTACGGAAATAGGTATTTAGGACAATACGCTGAATTAATTAGAAAAAATAACATTTTCAACTGCAGTACTAATGAGCGCGACAAAATTCCAATAAGGCCACACCAAAGTCAGTTCTAAAACTTGCCCAGAATTGCATTCCAAAAACTGTAGCATGTTTTTATAGTAGCTACATATCCCATTCAGGTGAGGAAATGTGGGGCGCACTTTTACAAAAACCATCATATATTTGTTAGACTGAAAATTGTATTTTATACGCGCTGCTCTACTTTAGAGCCGAGTACTCGAGCAAACTTCATCTGATGGACCTAACCCCTGGCTAAAAGAGTTCTTGTTAGTCTATGCTAATTAGCAAATCAAATATATATAGGAGCATACGAAATCCAGTACACTTTACCTCGTGGTTATTAGCGTCTTGACATTTTATTCTTTGCTCCTTCTGCGCCTAAACTGACAGAAAAAATACCACGTGCTTTGTCTTCAACAGCGTTTTCGTTCATGTGACGTGTTGAATCCACACTTGTCACCTTTCTCAAAAGTTGTGACCTCATTAGTGGTAATCTGCACAGTGGTACGTTTTAGCATATTTATCACAAGTGTAGAAGGAAACCAAATTGATACTTTATGTCCTGGCATGTTTCCATGCGCAATTAAACTTGATGATGATGATGATGATGATGATGATGATGATGATGATATACAGTGTTTTTTTTTTGGCGCAAGGGCCATTTGATGGCCAAAGAGCACCAGTTCATGGGACAAGGAATGTGGACAATGATTGTGATTAGCGGCTGTATAAGGGCCATAAAATTCCTCGCGGTAAGGCGGGTAAGAACATACAAGTAATAAAATCATGACCATGACGTGAATGGTGTGTGTGGTGTGAATAGATGACAAAAGTTGGTGTTAATAAAAGACGATGGTGGATATGTATGGCATTAGCACAAGTGCCTCACTCGTTCATACCCTTGCGTCCAAGGGCCGTGAGGCAAGTGCTTTCTTGTGTATAGCCACCGCAGCGAAAACCTCTCTGGAGAGGTCGTGCTACAGAATGCCCGGGTATATGATATAAAAACTATGAATTTCTTTTAAAAACGCTAACAATGATTTATGACTAAAAAGCGGTTCCCTACCGACAAACATTGCAGGGTGTAAAGGTATATGTTGTCGGTAGGGTAATGAAAAGTGTTGTTTTCTTATAGTGTCCAATTGTTTGCACTGAATTAAAATGAATTAAAATGTGAGGAACTGTTAGTGCTTCACCACATCTGTCGCACAATTAAACTTGCAAAACATGCCACAGAGAGCCAACTTTCCTGTCAAAAACAGCTTCGTTATTTCTTTCTAGCTCTACAAGAACGTGCGTCATCCAGGGATCAGTTTCTCGTAGAGCTTCACATCATATCCGACAAGAAGCACCAGTACAGTTACAAGTCAAACGAAGAGTTAATCACTTATATGGCTGTCATGACCAATGCTGTAAGTTTGGCTTTCCATTGATTTTGGCTTACAATATTGATTCAGGTAACTTGAAAAAACCGCACCAAGATGTAGCCTCAGTAGGGATTGATAAAATACGACAACATAACGTAATCACAGGTTGTTAGTGTTGGCTCGATAAATGTTCTTTTTTTTTTGCGAAAAAAGACTAATCTTTCTTTAGATAAGAAGTGGCGACATAAGAGGTTTTGCGCATCATTTACAAAAAGTTCTGACGAAAATGAAACAAAATTTTCAGCATCTGCTTTTACATGGTATACGTGATATCCATCTTTACCTTGATGGATAGTCAGATAAATCAGGTGAGACAGCAAGACGCTCAAACAAGGGCGTTAAAGAATAAAACTAAACAAAAACGCTATCGCCCAAAACATGACGACGCTTCCTTATTCAATAATTCCCTATTTTTCTGACAAGTAGATCAACTTTCTGGCGACTCACTTTTTTTTTCAGGCGAACTTAAGGTACCTGGACATGGCACACCCTAGAATGAAGTTTATTCTTGTGGGCGTGACAAGGGTGAAGGTAAGTATACCGTGCGACAAAATAATTTTCTAATAATTAAACGGACGTAAAAACCATGCTGGGTTCGCAGACGTGATTTTATGCAATATCTCGTGAAACAGTCAGGAAGGAAACCGCCTTAATTGTGCATCTCTGTTAGAGAGAACACAAGATTTATTATTACAATATTGAGAATAAAATATGTCTAGAAAACTCACTGTCCTCTTTCGTCCTAAACTTTGAAGAAAAAAGTTTTAATGACGCAATAATTAGCTGAAAAAATGTCAATGGTGACGTAACAAAGTGTGTGCCTAAAAGCAGGAGGCAAAGTATACTCTGTAAGTTTTCTTGCGAATTTACTATGTATAATTACTTCCAAGACATACTGGCCTGTGCCTTTTTACGTCAAATCTCAGCAAACCTGACGTGCGGACAACAAAAGCGCATGAACGAAAAAACACTTAATTTATAATCCCAAGGAAAAGGTGCGACTTTCTGATGAATCATGTGTCGGATTCATGTGCCATTTCTGCTTAGAGAAGCTTTAAAAAAACAACACAAAGAGCGAACATGCAAACACTTTCAGGGTCATATTGGCACTAAATGTAATGTGTTCCAAAATCTCTCAACGAAAAAAAAGGCTTTATAAACGTGGTCGTGCACCACTAAACACGCCTGCTAGATTACTAGATATTCGTATAACGCCAAAGACTTCAAGCAAGCGGCTGTAGTGTGTGACACTTCGAGCATGTAATGGACAGATGCAATTGCTGTCAAATACTGAGAACTTGTCTCGCAGTGTGACCACAGCTGCTTTGGATTAAATTTGTGCAGTAAATAATTGAGATTTTCAGATAATAGAAATTTTTTACCTATAGCCATGAAGCAAGTGCCTAGCGTGTAGCCACTTTGAGAATAGAACGAACACTATTCGTTATGGTCAACACGCATGTCGAACACTCTTCCAGCGAATAATTTTATTTATTTAACAATACTGCCGATCTCACAAGGAGATCATTGCAGAGAGGGGATACATATGATACAGAAAAGAAACACGAAGCAATCATTTCTAGCATGCAAAACAATAAGCAATCAATACATGAGAAGCAGAAGTAGCAATGAGCACGGTGAGGGTACAAATCTCTGCAAAACTACGAATTATAACAACTACAAAGACAAAATGTACAATGATGCAATCACGTTATCAATATACAGAGCCTGCATACGAATTACAAGAGGACAAAAGAAAAGAAAAAGAACAACAATTTTCCGAAAAACTCCACAGCGTGTACCTTTGCTTCTACCATATCTAAGAACACATTCAAAGATGAAGTGTTCGTAACAGAAGGGCTAAGCTGGTTCCAATTTCTTATGGTTTGCGGGAAATATGAATATTTAAAGCAATTTGAAGGAAAAGTGTATTCATTAAGTGCTTGAGAGTGCCGGTAACGTGTTAACCTAGATCGACTGAAAGGGATTAGTTTTGACGCGTTGATGTTTATGTCTCCATGAATTAACTGAAACAAAAACTTTAGTCTTGCTATTTTCGCCCGACTTTGTAGTGTTGACAAACCAGCTTTGTGTAATAATTCTGTAAAAGAATCCGTTTGCCTATATTTGTTATAAATGAACCTTACTGCCTCGTTCTTACTCGTTCAAGTGTAATAGATGAAGTACTATCTCTGCTTCAAGAAGCTCAACCGTTTTTTTTCTTTTGAAACAGGACCACGAGTTCGCTAGCAACAGACATGGAACAATTGATGCGAGTGCTATGTTGAACGGGTTACAAAGGTACAGAAATCAAGGGAAAGTACCAGGGCATCAAGACGTGGTGTACCTTACTACAGCGTAAGTGAACAGCTGGTCACATCTTTCTCCTATTTTTTTTGTTGTTGTGAGAGCAATTGAAACAGGAGCTTCTTAATATACAGCCCATACTCACATTTTCTGGAGAAGAACAAAGAAAGGTTCTGGATCATACCATGTTTATAGTGCCATTATGCATGGCGATTCTTTAAAAAACAACGTTTTCTTTTTTTTTCAAACTGCAGTCTTGTTACAAGTTATTTTATTCTAGTATTGTTTCCTGCAAAACATTAAGGGTGTAACATTTAATATCCTTTCACCTCTGTATGACATGTTGACTACGACGGCCAGACATTCCTTCATGCTTAGAATTCTGCTCCTTGCTTCAGAAATTCGGATACTTTGTAAGAAAACAACAGCACTATGTGAAATAGGCTTGAAGGAATCACCCTAAACAGACTCACGTAATATAACAACTTCATTTCAGACTTGACATGCAAATGAAGCAGGATAACACTGTTGCAGGTAAGTGTAATTTATCTTGAAAAAGTTAAGTGAAGTGATTTCTCAATGTGGTGTCCAGTATACTCACTATGGTGTTAAGTTTCCGCCTATGATGACAAAGGCTGACCCCGCATGAATCAACACAAGCCTTCACAGCATTTTCACATTATCTGGTACATCGAGTTACGATACTATATTCGTTATAATTCTGTCAGGCTGCCCCGACACTCATTAACAATTCTCCTTTTGGCTTCACAATATGAACCTGCGACTCACGCTGTGTAGTAATTTACCGCCATCAATGACTTCAGGTGCTTCCTCTAGTCTCTCTCTTGAATGCAGAGTACAAAACAGGACACTACGAAGGAAGGAAGGAAGCAACAAAAAGGTGAAGGCAGGGAGGTGAACCAGAAAGACATTCAATACGCTACCCTACACTGGAGAATTAGGGAACAGGCCACTACAGAGAACATCTAAATCACACTACACTGGGGGATTAGGGAACAGGTCACTACAGCGAACAACTAAACTACCCTACTCTGAGGGATTAAGGAACAGGCCACTAAAGCGAACAACTATACTATGAGACCACCTGCGCAATCATTATGATGCATCCAAAAATTCTAGAGCATTCCTTCTGAGTGAGTTCAGCGTTTCTAGAGGTGTGCTCGCTCCGCAGACGCTCGTTCTTGATTGATATGTGGGGTTTAACGTCCCAGAACTATTATACGATTATGAGAGACGCCGTAGTGGAGGGCTCCAGAAATTTCGACCACCTGGGGTTCTTTAACGTGCACCCAAACCTGAGCACACGGGCCTACAACATTTCCGCCTCCACCGGAAGTGCAGCCGCCGAAGCCGGGATTTTATTCCGCGACCTCCGGTTGAGCAGCCGAGTACCTTAGCCACTAGACCACCACGGCGGGGCAGACGCTCGTTTTGCCTCTCACCTTTTTCTAAGGATAAATGAGGGACGAACGTCGTTTTGCTGAAACAGCTCGCTCTGCAGGTTTTGCTGTGTCTCAATGATCTCGAACATGAAGTGGTGTTGACCAACGTTTCTAGAACCAACAAGCTTAGACATTGTCGGCAGAATATCGATGCATGCGGTCATGTTTTGTCGCCATATCCCGCTTGCTGCGTGGATTAGCTGATCGGTCAGCGTCTACTATTACGGGCAGTGTCACTAAGCGCAGTGCCAAGCCGCAATACCGAGACAGCCCTGCCCTCGTTGCCAAAACAGTTCCACAAAAATATGGCTCCCAGTGGCAAAAAGGGCGAGGCTGGTCAAGTGAAGCTTGCAGTCTATTGGCTGACCTGTGATGTGAAGCTTGTCGTGTTTCAAGAAACCCTCCTGACCCATTATTGGTACACCGTCATAATTATTGTATAAAGCAGAATAAGTTGTTTACAAGCTTTCTGTTTGGGTCTGGTCGGAAACACTAGTCTGAAAGCGATTGCTTTGACCACAGGGATACGTGCCCATAGTTGACAATGCTTACTAAAGCATACAAATGCGTTCTACTTAGGGATAAAAAAACGATCTTGAAGTAGAACACTCAGCCAGAGCTGCTTTATTGAAAGATTTCAGGTTAGTGTATATACTAACAGCGACCTGCTAGACAATGCGTAAGATCGATATCAGGGATTGCGCATTTAAGAAAACAAAGACTTAAAGAAAATTTAATTCGAAATTCATTTTTTCATGATGGCATGATGGTGACTTTCTTTGTTCGTTCAGGACTCTCACGAACGCTATTGAGGACATGAAAGTCCCCGAGCGGAATAGATCACAAAACAGAGTTCTGGGCAAGACGTACTGCTACCTATCACTAAATGAACCCATTACTTTAGCAGCGAGAAAGAAAGAAAGAAAGGAAGAAAGAGAGAGAGAAAGAAAGAAAGAAAGAAAGAAAGAAAGAAAGAAAGAAAGAAAGAAAGAAAGAAAGAAAGAAAGAAAGAAAGAAAGAAAGAAAGAAAGAAAGAAAGAAAGAAAGAAGAACAGAGGCAGTACGCTTGACACGACCATACCAAACTTCTGTTGTGCCCACTTCCCTCATTATGGAGGGTTCATACCTTTTTGAAGGAACATCTCAGATCAATCTCGCAGCATTATGTACCAACTTACCTAGCGCTTGCCCAAGCGCCCACTGACGCTATAAACCTCGCCCTCTCTAGTTCCGATCGGCAGCTCTGACCTGACGGCCCGACGGGTCTTGGTTGAGCGTGCAAGGGCCGCGACCAACGCCAATCGGATCCTGTATAGGGGAGCTCACCTAGTGTTCGTATGGGGGGGGGGGACTTAAGAACTAGTCCCTACCCTCCTTGTATATAACTTCCATAAATAAATTTCACCACCACCACCCTGGACACACGCATGGCTGTTGTATTGGTTTTTTTAGAAACATTGACGTGCATTGAGCGCCTTTTTTCGGGTATTCTTCATCGTCCTTGTTTATTCTTCTTTCGTTGCGCTGTTTTACAATCATGAAAGATTACGAGCTGGCCTATTTATCAGTGATGTTAAGAAGGTTCTCAAAATAAAACTAGAAAAGGTCTTAGCCTGCCGTTCAGTTCTAACTCACTACAGCAACGAACCATTTCCTGCTCATTACTGATCTCCACCAACGGCTGAGATAAAGATGTACGCCATAGGCATAAATATATAAACTAGGAACAAATGCTGCCTCTTACACAGAAACAATGCTGTTCAGTGTCTCTTCTTTAAAATCAGACTATATTTTACTGTCTACCACATAGTCACTTTTTATGGTCATAGGCAAATATCTGACTCGAATGAGGGTTTTAATTGTGCTTGATGGGATTGTGACCGTAAGATGTAAATTCTCATTCAATGTGTTTCAGGACTTGCAAATTTTGCCTCAGCCTGTAGAAAATTAGCAGTAGGTGAAGGTGAAGATACGCCTCATACATACAACGGGGTAAACACAATGGCCCATGAACTGGCGCATACGTAAGTCCATTTTGAAATATAGTTCACACAACCATGAGCTGTCATTCAAAAGTATCATGTCCGCCAATATTCAGGTTAGGATCACCTCACGACGAAACCCCGGAGTGCCCGTGGGCCAAAGGATATCTCATGAGTTATGTGGACGGCGGATTGAACAAGTTCAAGCTTTCGCCGTGCAGCGAGAAAAGCATCAGACGCTACGTGCAGTGAGTAGTAATGCACAAATACTTTCCAAAGTATGCGTTCTAGCTTGATGAGGCGAACAAAATCCTCGTTGCATGCAAAACAGCGGCTCAATTAAATTAAGGACGAAGGTGTTAAACCGCACTTTGTCATGATTAAGCTTGCGAACTAGTATGGATAAATGTAAATTTTTATTATGCAAGAGATTGCCGAAGCAGCTTATCTCTTTATTAGAGAGGGTAATTGGGCTGACTGGGGCGTATGAACAGCATACATGACTAATTAGAGCAAGACAACAACGGAAAAGGGGAAAACACTAGACAGGACTGAACGCATAACTTCAACTGAGCGTTTTTTCGCGGAAAAATAAAAAACACCCGAATTCACAAGCTGCGCGGAAGGTTGCGTAACCCGCAAAAGATCATTCAAACACGCCCTCCCCCGCCACTTTCTACACGTCACTAATTTTATCTCTTCACAAGCTTACGCCGACTACACATGCCACACCTAGCCAAACTGTTTGATTCGCAGATTTCTTTCAAGGTGTGTGCATTATTTCTCGCCGAGAGCCAGCGATTGTTCACACACACACACGGATCCCACGCTTTTAACATACAAAACCCTCCAAAATTTTTCTGTCCTATTGCCCTCTGAACCACCTGAGGACACAGCTGCAGCTAAACTGCAATGTACCCATATATCTTCTGCAATGGTCAGCGAGATAGCCAGCAGCCGTGACAGCAGTCTCTTCTTGCATGGATTCTTGCGAGAGTGCAGCAAGTTTGTTCATTTTTTCTCAAACAGCGGTCCTGATATCCATAGCACCATTCAAGGAGCTGTCGCTTTTAAGGGGAAAACTGTTCTTTTTAGGTTGAATTTGATTCCTCCTCGAGCACTTAAAATCACCATCGGTGAGGTTCTGTAAACACGACTGCTGAAAAAAGAAAGTAATTATTTGAGTCTGTTATTCAAAAGTTCTCCATCGTTGTCCACTTCATTTTAGGGTCAACCACGATCCTTCCCGATCAGACAAGCTTTCGTGAGTTCAGACAAACATGATTTCTGCAGACGCTCGCGATGGGACGCTCGGGATGAAACACAATGCTCGTGTTTCAAGATCCGAAATAGTGCTATTACAGACTTTAACTACGTGAAGTGCTTACGCCATTGTCACACAGACCAATTTGTGTTCTATTTATTACTGCTTACATACCTTCATACGGGTTCTTCTTACGCGTAGGTATCTGTCAGAAGAGTGCATTAGAGTCCAGAGTAGCAAGAACTACAACAGGGAACACAGAAAGTATCCAGGACAATCCGTGCGTGCACAGTATTTGTGCCGAAAGTTGCTAAGAGTGGCTCAAGGAAGGAAAGTCACCGCGAAAGAGGTAAGCGAGTAGAGGATGATTGAATACCTAAATATACCGCATTATGTTCTGCCACAGTATACTATTACATACGTAATATACTATTACATACTTCACCAGAGGCCTGCAAAGCGTCGGGTGTGTTATTCTTAGATAATTTGTTCAGGTCTCAACAATAGAAAAGATTATTCTTGTTCCACTTTCATTTCTTTTAACTTATCTAACAAGGATTGCACTACAGCAAAGTAACCACAAATAATACCTCCTATAAGTATCTTGGCCTAATTGTCTGTTGGTTTCTTTCATTGTATATATAGAAAAAAAACAAGCTTCTTGGAAAATTTTGCTTCTTTCGTAAATAACACAGATAAATACTTACGGCATGAAGAAAAACCACCATGCAAAACTCTCTTACATAGTTGATTGAAAAGCGACCCCCCCCCCCCCGGCTTCTGTCTTTTTAATGGGACTTGCAGTTGCGAATTTGTTAACTATCACCTTTTGATATGCATTACTCTAAGAATGAGGCTGATTCTAGTGTACTAGCAAACTATGCCTAAGCATAGCTAGATAATAACTAGAGTTGACGAAAAATAATTGAAAATATGTAAAAAAAACTTGAAGAATGCTTGAGCTCTGCCTTCAAAAGCTGAACGCAATAGTGTAATGGGGCCCCATGCAAATAGCCTTTTTCAATGCTATAGCCTACCTTAGGTTCTCAGTGCACGCCTCAACCATGCCGAGAGAAAAAAAAAACTACCGTCTGTAAGCGTAAGACTCGCCCTATCAAACGATCCAAGAATTAATTCATTGATAACGAGGGAATAACGTTCTGGAAGACTTGGTTGCTTAAGGTAGTATACGAGGAAATATTGGTCACATGCCAGCTTGTAATAAGGTCACTTGCTACGTGACGCCGAACAGACAAAAAGTGTTCCACACTCGGTGTTATGGCTATTGGCGGCGCTGACTGATGATTTCTCGTTTAATGCACATCATCATCATGATAATCATCATTATCATAATCATCATCATTATCATCATCAGCCTGAGTACGTCTACGGCAGGACAAAGGCCTCTCCCATGTTCCGCCAGTCCACTCGGTCCTATGCTTGCTGCTGTCATGCACATACACAACCCATAAAGTGGATGGGTGAGGGGAGGGGAGGCCTCGTGGTAGCTGAGTTGGTAGAGCATCGGATGCATTATTCGAAGGTCGCAGGTTCGGTCCTTGCCGACAGCGAGTTCTCTTTTCAACCACTTTTATGTCGTCAAATTTACGTTACAATTCCTTATAATAACATCCCGTATACTTTGATCGGTGGTCTTACGCGAAGACTTGAGCTAACGCCAGCAGCTAACGCATGAGATTGTCAAACTTCTTCACCACGTCACAGAAACAGGCCACGAGGTCAATTTTCAGTGGCTACCTGGTCATTGTGGCATCAGTGGCAATGATTCCGCAGACAACGCGGCTTGCACATCACATCAATAAGAGCGCACGCTTCCGATTCCTCTGTCAAGGACAGACACTGCGAGGCAACTTTATCACCAGGCACGTAGTCTGTGTCTGCTGGAGTGAAACATTCTAAGCATAAGACATGCAAGGCTCCACCAAATAAACACCCATGTAAACTTCGACCTCCATCTGGACTTCGTCGACGTGAATAATCGCTTCTTTGTCAACTTTGGTTGGGGGTTGCTTCACAAATGCCTCTACCATCCTCATCAGAGTGGACGACAGTGCGGATTGCGACGTCTGTGGATCCGCATGCAGAACACATCGACCATCTGCTATGCCGTTGCCCTCAATTCGCCTCGGAGAGACAAAAACTTTCTGACGCGTTGCTACAACTGGACGATCGACCAATATCTGCGCAGATGCTGCGGAATCCCCGTTCTCGTATTGTGTTGGCTTAAAAGGCAGCCAGAGCACTCTTGCGCTTTGAGGACTGCGGGCCTGTGTGAACGCTTTCAACTTTTGTGTAGTGCCACCCCTGCATACGCGTCAGATCATTTACTGACATTTTTGTTGCTCTTTTACTTCTCTTTCCTTTCTCTCTCCTCTATCTTTATACTTCCCTTTCACCTTCCCCCATTATAGGGTAGCAAACCGGGCATATGCTTGCATGACCTTTCTGTCTTCTCTCTTGCTCTTTTTACTTTTATTGTCTGTTAGATATTATTAATATTGCGTCTAAAAAGGAAACGGGCCCTTAAGTGTACACTTCTTTCCTTCGCAGGAATTACAGTGGTGCCATGCTCATGGCCCATGCTTTTCCTATCTCTCTCTCCCTACATCTTCGTCTTTATCTCTTACTATTTATCTGTCCTGTCTTCTACTCTCTTCCGTTTACTTCCAAACTTCCTGGCGGCTAGGATTAACCCTGTGCAAATAGCCTACCTTGGTCTAGGCGCATTGGGTTATAGTGGCGTTGTACGGCTGGCGTCTGCAGGTTTCTGCATTTGTAAACTTGTAGCGTCCCCTCGTTGGGCTCCGTGGTGGGTGGCCGCCAACGCTGCTGAACAACAATAAGGAAGACATGCATGGACATGCATGCATGCATTCCCACTACTGTCTGATCGTACCGGCTTATAGCCGGTACGCACCGATGATCTCACCAGAGAAGGATTGGCCACCCTGGTGCAGTATCTGGCCACCCCCTCCCGTAGGCATTCGTCAAATAACTCACGGCCCTCAGTCCCCACCAGCTGCGGAGCAACTGACCACGGCGGCGGTCAGATCTGCAAAGCAGCAGAGGGTGCTAGGAATCTCTGGATACGGACAGGCCACCATTGGAACTTGAACTTAGCAACGTTTAACGTTAGGACGTTATCTAGTGAGGGAAGTCTAGCTGTATTATTCGAGGAGCTAGAAGGCATTAAATGGGATATAATAGAGCTGAGTGAGGTTAGGAGAACAGATGAGGCCTATACTGTGCTACAGAATGGGCACGTCATTTGCTATCGGGGCTTGGCAGACAGAAGAGAACTGGGAGTAGGGTTCCTAATTCACAGAAACATAGCTGGCAATATAGAGGATTACTATAGCATTAATGAAAGGGTGGTAGGCATTGTAATTAAACTGAATAAAAGATACAAAATGAAGGTAGTACAGGCTTACGCGCCTACATCCAGCCATGATGACGCTTCAGTTGAAAGCTTCTATGAAGACGTGGAATCGGCAATGAGTAAGGTGAAAACACAGTATACTATAGTAATGGGCGACTTTAATGCAAAGGTAGGGAAGAAGCAGGCTGGAGACCAGGCAGTAGGATATTATGGCATCGGCACAAGAAACGCCAGAGGAGAGCTACTAGTAGAATTCGCAGAACGCAATAATCTGCGTATTTTGAATACCTTATACCGAAAACGAGAAAACCGCAAGTGGACATGGAGGAGCCCTAATGGCGTAAATAAGAACGAAATAGACTTTATAATGACTGCACACCCAGGAGTCGTGCAGGATGTGGAAGTGGTTGACAAGGTAAGATGCAGTGACCATAGAATGGTACGGGCTCGAATCCGCCTAGACTTGAAGAAGGAACGACAGAAACTGATACGCAAGAAGCCAATCAATGAGCTAGCACTGAGAGGGAAAGTACAGGAATTCAGAGTGTCACTGCAGAACAGGTACTCTGCTCTTAGCGAGGAAACCAACCTTAGCGTAGATACAATGAATGATAATCTGACGAGTATCATCACGGAGTGTACAGTGGAAGTTGGAGGCAGGGTAGCTAGACAGGACACCGGCAAGCTTTCCCTGGAAACGAAGAACCTAATTAAGAAGCGTCAAATCATGAAAGTGTCAAGTACAACAGACAAAATAGAACTGGCCGAGCTTTCGAAGTTGATTAATAGACGTAAAGTATGCGATGTAAGAAGGTATAACATGGAGAGAATTGAGCACGCTCTGAAAAACGGAGGAAGTGTCAAAACAGTGAAGAGGAGACTTGGGATAGGCAAAAGGTGGATGTATGCACTAAGGGACAAAGAAGGCAAAATAACTACCAATATGGATAGGATAGTTAAAATAGCGGAGGAGTTTTACAGAGATCTATACAGTAGCCGAGACAACTACGACCTTAATACTATAAGAACTAGCAGTAACCCAGACGACACCCCACCGGTGATGATAGAAGAAGTCAGAAAAGCTTTGGAGAGCATGCACAGAGGCAAAGCTGCTGGTGAGGATCGGGTAACATCAGATCTGCTGAAAGATGGAGGACAGATTGTGTTAGAAAAACTAGCCACTCTATTTACGAGGTGTCTCCTGACGGGAAAAGTACCAGAGTCTTGGAAGAACGCTAACATCATCTTAATACATAAGAAAGGAGATTGACAAGGACTTGAAGAATTACAGGCCGATCAGCTTGCTCTCTGTAGTATACAAGCCATTTACAAAGGTATTGCTAGCAGAGTAAAGAAAACATTAGAATTCAATCAACCAAAGGAACAAGCAGGATTTAGAACAGGCTATTCAACAATCGACCACATTCATACTATCAATCAGGTAATAGAGAAATGCTCAGAGTATAATCAACCACTATACATAGCCTTCATAGATTACGAGAAGGCGTTTGATTCAGTAGAAATATCAGCCGTCATGCAGACACTGCGGAATCAGGGCGTAGATGAAATATATATAAACATTCTGGAAGAAATTTACAGGGGATCAACTGCTACCATAGTGCTTCATAAAGAAAGCAACAGAATACCAATAAAGAAGGGTGTAAGGCAGGGGGACACAATCTCCCCAATGCTATTCACTGCGTGCTTACAGGACGTTTTCAGAAGCCTAGAATGGGAACAGTTAGGGATAAGAGTTAATGGAGAGTACCTCAGTAACCTGCGCTTCGCCGATGACATTGCATTGCTGAGTAACTCAGGGGACGAATTGCAACTCATGATTACGGAGTTAGATAAGGAGAGAAGAAAGGTGGGTCTTAAAATTAATCTGCAGAAAACGAAAGTAATGTACAACAACCTCGGAAAGGAGCAGCGCTTTGCGATAGGTAATAGTGCACTTGAAGTTGTAGAAGACTATGTCTACTTAGGGCAGGTAATAACCACAGAGCCTAACAACGAGATTGAAGTAACTAGAAGAATAAGAATGGGGTGGAGCACATTCGGCAGGCACTCTCAAATTATGACAAGTAGATTGCCACTGTCGCTCAAGAGGAAGGTATATAACAGCTGTATCTTGCCGGTACTTAGCTACGGAGCAGAAACCTGGAGACTCACAAAGAGGGTTCAACTTAAATTGAGGACGACGCAGCGAGCAATGGAAAGAAAAATGGTAGGTGTAACCTTAAGAGACAAGAAGAGAGCAGAGTGGATTAGGGGACAAACGGGAGTTAAGGATATCATAGCTGCAATAAAGAAGAGGAAATGGACATGGGCCGGGCATGTAGCACGTAGACAGGATAACCGCTGGTCATTAAGGGTCACCAACTGGATTCCCAGAGAAGGGAAGCGGGGTAGGGGGAGACAGAAGGTTAGGTGGGCAGATGAGATTAAGAAGGTTGTGGGTATAAATTGGCAACAGCAAGTACAGGACCGGGTTAACTGGCGGAACATGGGAGAGGCCTTTGTCCTGCAGTGGACGTAGACAGGCTGATGATGATGATGATGATGCTCATGGCACCAGGCCATAGTTCTTCCGAGTTAGGGAACTGCGTACTACGGGCCCGTAAGGGACCCGTGAACCTACCCGTTATTCACTTTTTCGATGCCCTTTGCTGGTCATGCTGATGACGATTTAGGTACGTCAGAACATTTTGTACTGGGTTGGTCTTTAAAACATTCTCTTGCAGCTCAATTCACGTTTCGACACCTGCCATGATCTTATGCTTCTTCCACGCAATATTATATGTGCTAAGAGTGCTCTTCTCTATACATGAAATTTGTGTAGTACTTTTTTTTTCGAAGCTGCGTCAATAAATGTCGTGGCTCGGTGGTAAAGCGCCCTCCTGACAGGCAGACAGCCAGGGTTCGCTCCTTACTCAAACAGAAGATTTTATTATTCATTTTATTTGCATCTTTTTTCAATTTCTGGGGTCACAGACAAACTTGATTTTTCGCTCACACATGATGACGCCGACACTGACATTAGAATTTTTGTGAAACGAGCTCTTTAACACTATTGCATAAATGGTATGCCAAGTTTTGTGTTACCAAGTTTGGTATGCCAAGTTTCAGCCTTTCATTGCAAAAAAAGTATCAAAATATATCAGCGACCCGTCGCGATTGGCGACGACCGGGCCACAAATATAAACAGGTAGTTTCGTAACCTTTCTATCGAAGCCCGGCGCCGTGTCAAGGCAACCGATTGCATTGTTCTAAACGTTTAAGACACGCGGAGTGAAGTACGCTGATGCATGGCTGTTTTTTGCGCAACACACACACACACACACACACACACACACACACACACACACACACACACAAAACAGTAATGCATCAGTACCGACTGGCCCAATCGTTACCACTAGAACAATGCTGTTTTCACCAAGCACGCATTTTCGCATTTGACTTGCCTACATTGAACTACGAGCATGGTAAAGAATCAGACAGAACCTGTAGTGTTCATTCTTTTACAGAGTGCCAACTGCAAAATGCAGTGCTGCAACCGAGCAAGTTTGGGTGGGCCACCTTGCAGGACATATCCCATGCTGGACGGTATGCAGTGCGCACATGGCAAGGTTTGTCATATTTCTCTGTGCTTCATTTCAATAATTGGCAACAATAGCAATTTATAATGGAAAACTCTCCAGCAACCAGACAGGTGCAGAAAATGCACACTGCTACTAATAATTACTTTTGGGAGTTTCACGTTAGTGTGTCTGTACTGTGCCGGGCACTCCCAACGACCCTTTCGTCGAAGCTTCATGAGGCTCTGCGGAGCCCCGCTCTTTACGACCAATTTGGGCGACCCATCACGCCCATGAGGCGGCGTCGAGGCAAGTCCTTGACGTCCCCTCATGGGAGGCTTAGGCCCGGCCACCTAAACCTGCTGGTTTCTTATAATAAAGTTTATTTCTCCTCCTCCCGGAGTTTCACGTGCTAAAACCACGATGTGAATATGAGGAACGCCCTGCAAGAAGTCTCCAGATATTTGGACCAGCTGCTGGTGTTCTTTGACATGCACTGACATTGCACAGAACAAGACGCTTTGGCATTTTGTCTCCGCCAAAATGCGACCTCCACGACAGGAATCGAACCCGCAACCTTCGGACCAGCAGCCGATTACCATAACCAATACACAACCACGGCATCCCGCCTGCTCGCCGTGGCTGCCAGTAGCAGCGTCGGCGTCTCGCCTATGTTGTGAAACGTCTAAACACGCTCGTTCTCGTGCCACTTGTGAATGAGCGTTGGTTGACCATAATAACGCCGTTTATTGATTCAAGAGCATGGAAAGCGAATGAGAGTCCAATGCGAATGGACCCAATAAACGCATTCCACTCTAAAAAATAAAAGCTTGAGGTTCTAGCGAATTCTTAAAATCACTGAACGCCTATACAGTACCACAGTACGTCGTTAAGTTCACTCAACAAACCAAAGTCTCATCAGGGGTATTTTTCTGTGTTTGTCAGTCAAGCATTGTATATCGAACTTCTCCAAAAGCTATGAAGTAAGTCGATTAAAAACCTAGTATTGATCCTATTAGTAAAATGATATCAAAATAGGCTCCTCCTTTTGCGCGGATACGTCGCTTCCAGCAAGATTTAGAGGCATTGAAGGGGTCAGGAAAGACGTCCTGCAGTATGGGCTTTAGATCCTAGGTGCAAGCTGGTTTGACTTCGTCGACTCTCCCAAAATATAGTTTTTCATGAATGTTTTTAAGCGCGTAAACAAAACAATGCCCGGCAGAGCCAGGTCAAGACACTTGACGCCTTTTGGTGAAGTATCCGATTTCCAGCAATGCAAGACTGGGTGCGATGAACCCTTTGCTTCCGTCGCTTTGACACATCCACGCAGAGCATGGTGTTCACGTTTGTGTCATGCGATACCAACTCGTATATAATATTCGAAAGGCCACGTAAGGTCAAAGAACACAATAGGCATGACATTGATATTTGACTTGCTCGTTCAAGCTGTGCCAATTGAGGTTAGCCCGCTGCCAGTGAGTTCCCACAAGGCCTTCTTGGAACCAGGGGACACTGTGGTATGCCGCTCGGCACTTTCACGCGTTCTTTTAGTGCCGTCTTCAAACACCCGACACTGATGATGATGTTTGGTGCTTTGTGGCGCAAGGGCCATTTGATGGCCAAAGAGCACCAGTTCATGGGACAAGAGATGTGGATGATGATTGTGATTAGCGGCACTGACACTGGTCTCCAGTTATAATGTAGTCTTGAATGTGGGGCTCACTATCACGCAAGCGGTAAATTTTTTAGCATGTCTTGATTCAGTGCGATATTTTATTCTTTACCCTCTGGGTTTAATCTTTGCAGACACTTCTCGCTTCTGCAGATTATTCCTCAAAATCTGGTGAATGGTCTTTTTGGGAGCCTTCAATGCCTCTGCCATTAAACGGCCACTGAAATAACGGTCCGAGTTCAGCACGTTTTTCACACATGTAACATTTTCATGAGCGATGGTCGTTGATGCCCCTGAAGTTCTGGCTTCATTGCTGACCTCTTCGCGAATCATTAGCAGGCCCTGTGGCACCGGTACAACTGACTATCCACTGAACGTCAAGTTTCTTCTGGTAAAGGCAATCTTTATTGTGGGAAAATATTCACCACGGAATTGCAGAGTTTCACGGAAAACTTGATGACGTTCCCACCTTCCAACGAGTGCTGAGTTGTGGCTTGCACTAAAGGTGGGAAGAACTTGACGCATAAGTCTCTTTTTACTCACCAGGTGGTACCACATGACAGGACTACCACGTGTGCCTAAGCTAACTTCCTTTTTCATAGTAAAAAAAAAACAGAGCGAAGAGAACAAAGACGAGACAGATGAAACAGAACGAGCGCTGTCCTCGTCGTCTCTCTCGTTTCTTTTTGTGCTATTTTCGCGCTGTTTTTACTACGCATGTGTACCACCAAGCTCAAGTTCACATGCTTTTAACTTCTTTTTTTATTGACAACAACTGGTCCAAACGTTCTGTGATGCATGGACACTTTACAGTATATCACCTGACAACACTTTTCGGACAAACCTTGCATTTCCCATTTGTCTAGAAGACAAGTTTTTCATAATTATGTTCATTCAACTGTATTACAAATCGACTTGTGATGTCCGTCTATGTAATTCACTTCCTCATTTAAAAGCAAGCACATGAGCTCCGCTAGTATAAGATTTATTTTCAGATAGTGAAATCTGTTGATTAAACTTATGAATATACTTGATGAATGCATAAATAAACAGTTCAAAATAGAGGCAGTTATGAAATGTTGCTGTTCAATCTCTTTTTTATGTATAATTACCACCCCTCAAAAAAATACTGCTGAAAATAACAAGAAGTCGGCAGTTTTTATGTCCTCTGCTCAGCCCCTCATTTCATTCAGAGTGACGCTAAACCTACGAAACAGCTTTCTTTCGAGTTCTCCATCACACTTCGACCTGCATCATTTTTACCCCGGCTAATCATTCATACTCAGCATTCTCTGATGGTACTTTTCATTTTCACCAAGCTTTGTAAGCTGCAGTACTGTTTTGCTCAAGCATGTACAACAAGGCTCTTTCCTCGCTAAAGGGTCAACATTACCATTTATAAAATTATTTTGCTCCAGCATTAAAAGTGCGTCTAAGTAAAGGTTATTCTAAGCGTGCAACAGGGATTCACAGTTTACTTACTTCACTTTCTTTTTATTGCAGACTTGCAAAAGAGGAATCTGTGGAGTACACACGTGGACGAACTAAACAATAACATTCAAAAAACATTGACCCCAGATTATTGCTCTGGAAATAAACAAACTACATTGCGATACAATACTAAAATATCCACGTTTTTCATGCGTTCTGGTCTAGCCTAAAATACTGATAGTACCACTATGGGAGGAGCTTATGAGAACTTAGGTACCTGACATTTTTCCTGATGTATAGTCCAGAGAAGTATCGTCACAATAATCTAGCTACCCCAACCCAAGCTCTATTATGTATTGCTAACTTTTTATTTGTTTGCTTTTATGCGTTTAGTTGTAAAGATCCCCCACAGGATCAATAGGCAGTTTCAGTACGAGGTGGTGAATATAGGCTCTAGCACTTGCAGGACACATCCATAATCGAACATACTGCTAATGTATAGTAAAAGAAACAAAAATATCAAATATATTGTGAAAATAGTCAATAAACCAACGAAATTAAACATCAATAAAAATTGAATCTTGACTATAAAGATCTTGAATTATTTTTTAAATCATTATACAGGACTGTCAGGTGAATCTAGATAATTATACGCTAGAGAAATGTGAATTGAGAAGATTAGTTTTCTTGTGTATACTTAACTTATTCTTACTGCCATAGCTTTACTGTGTTGTTACGAGCATTTCCTTAATCTATGTCGTAAAAATTTCTTACCTACAAAGTTTTACTCGACATCTAAATAAAACATGACATTAAAAGGAAATTACACAATAAAGTATGTTTCTCTCGTATGAATAAATGGTCATTCAACAACATCAAAATTGTCCCTTGTTCACTGAGCAAGTGCTTAATAACACTGAAAAGCAAAAGATTGACTGGGGACGCGGCGATTGATGTGCCTGTGCCAACTTTTTATAACGCCAGAAATTTTGGCGGCATTTGCAAGGTCCTACATAGCTCTATATCCGTAAAAATAGATCAAATGAGTCATATAATGGAGTCTAACACTAAACACAGCAATTTTAATGGAATTTTGAACGAGAGCAGTCAAAACAACTATGAATGTGTGTAGAAAAGAAGTGTATGTTTAGGGGCTATGTTTCTTTGTTAGACAATACTAATGAGATCTAGAAGGCAATCATGCGAACGAAAATACACGGGATCTTATTAGAAGTATTTGTAATGTAATTGCGGTGAGAGAAAAGTGGACGGAAAGATAACTTGCCGTGAGCAGGAACCAGACCTGTGAACTTCGAATAACACGTCCGAAGCTCTACCAAGTGAGCTACTACGGCGGCTATCCTCCTGTCCACTTTATAGAGTATATATGTGCGTCAGGTTTGTGCGTGTGAAACAACGCACGAGTAACCATGATGTTGAGTGTGGAACGCTCTTTCAGTGTCTGTTTGGCATGAAGTAGACCGTTATCTTATTATGAGCTGGCAGCTGACCAATAATCCCTCGCATGCTACCTCTAGGGTGTTCCACACTCACCGTCATGGCTACTGATAACTCTGACTGACGCTCCACCGCTTAACGCGCATATATACCCTTTAAAGTGGACAGGTGGATCGCCGGTGTGGTAGCTGAATCGGTAGAGCATCGGAAGTGTTATTCGAAGGTCGCTAGTTTGGTCCCTTCCCACGGCCTATTATCTTTCTGTCCATTTTTTAGTAATAACATTTACATTACAGTTTCTTCTCATGAAATTCTCTATACTTTCGTTGGCATGATTGTCTCTTATGTCTCATTTATATGGGCGTGCGTGTGTTTTTTTTGTGGTTCAAAGGCAAGTGTATTATTGTAGGTCAAATACAAAAACTCACGCGGCCATTTATGCATTTTCCTATGGTGACTAGCAGGTAAATGTCATCTTCTGTTTCTTCTTAGCCATTGTTTTGATCCTCATCTTCCACCCACCCCCCTTTCGAAAACTTTCCTCACGTGACGTACTTTTCGAAGGGAGGCGGGGCTGAATCACACAGTCATCTCAAGCGACCGCGTGAGAAATATAGTTATTTCTTTTGCCACGCGAACGTTTCAAAAAAGAAATGAAATCGCATTTATCACAGTCACGGGATTTTTATGGTTTTTTTATTCGTTTAATCACGCGACCACCGCAGCGATGAACTGAATCCGCAGTTAAGGCACCTCAACTCGTCTAAAGTGGCTAAGAGGACATGTAACTTCCTGTACCATACACTGGTCTTGGCCTTTCAACGAGGGGCCTTTTCATGAACCGTTTAAGGCTTTCTAAGGCTCTCGCCTATAATGAAGGACTACGCCAAATTCACATTAAAGCTTTATTATGCAAATAAGTTCTGCGGAACCTCGCAAGGTAGCGGAAGAGTCAAAAAACACTGACAACCAGTTTACCGTTTGCAGCACGAAGCGACTAGGAAATCCATGCGGATTTCTCAAGCAGAAGGTTGCACTTATTTCGGCACGTTCTGGAAAGAAAAACTTTAGCTTAATTTGTCTTTCAAATGAGAAATCCACAATGAAAATTTTAGTGACAATGCTCTTTACGATCGAAAATTTAGCAGTGTTAACTGAATTTGTGTGGCCACATCAGCCATCTTGTGTGGAACTTCCGGTTCATCTAAAAAAGAAAGAAAAGAGCAGAGGAAAGCCATCGTTGAGCTCGGCAACTAACATTTGTAAAAGGCATTGCGTCAGTGATGCATTTTAAGACAGCAAATGTCAGGAATTCGTCATCGCAATCCTAAGCATGCTTATCGTTGCTTGCCATATGCCAATAGTGCCTAGCCGAGACTATTGAAGGAAAAGAACATCTGTGCACGTAGGAGCTTATATCTATGCGCAACAAACAGAGAAGAAGAACATGACTGATATTTAGCATAACGTAGTTCGACATATCGTGAGCGTAAACGTCGTGGATTGATGATTTGATTGATTGATTTGTAGGGTTTAACGTCCCAAAACCACCATATGGTTATGAGAGACGCCGTAGTGGAGGGCTACGGAAATTTCGACCACCTGGGGTTCTTTAACGCGCACCCAAATGGCGTAAACGTCGTCCCCGAAAAGTCACATCACAAATTGTACGTAGAGTGTTTCTGTCCAAATAAGGGAGCAACATGCTTGCAGATTGACTGCAGGAAATGTTTTAGACAACATAAACAGAGGGGAAACATTGCAAGTCTACGAAATGGCACTGAAATTGCTAAGGAGACAGAATAACGGCAGCATTCTTTTTTTTTTGACGTTTTATTATCACCCTACTGAATGGTGTATTAACAGTGGAGGTGTTTCGCGCCAATCTAAATACCTGTGGATTGCTTATCCGTACATTTTAGCCCAGCTGCGACCGTGAAGCCGGACAAGAGGGAAAGCAAGATTAAAGCTGAGTAAGTGAGGGGGAAGTCTGGTGTAGCGAGTTGAGCATGGTGGGGGAAATGTAGTGACGTGAAGAGGATGAAGAAGGGTAGTGGGAAGGAGAGCAAAGGCAGAGAAATTGTGGGCGTGACGCATGTTGGGTAGATGGGGAGTTGCTTACAACCATCTTTAAGAAACTGAAGTTCTGCGCGTTTGTGCTGAAAAAGTTCGGGGATAGCCAAACTAAATATGACGCCATCAGCTTTACTTCTTCGTCTACGTTCCTAACCTCCAGTCACCCAATGCTGCGCAGTTTTTTTTTGTTTTTGTTTTGCAGTTTCAGCCTTCAGACAACAAAATTAAGCCCAAGCGGGTTGCCCCATAGTCCGATAATTTGAGTAATTTGAGTAATTTCAGTAAAGCTCTACTGGGCTTCTAGCGAACTACTGGCCTGTCTGAACGACTCTGAGTTGACCATTTTCATCTGTGCGTGCCCGTGTTTTGTTCTTATTTGCTTTTTATCTCTCTCTTTCTTTATCTCTCTCTCTCTTTGTACCCAATCATCACCAGCCCCAGTGCAAGGTAGCATGCCGGATCCTAGCATCTGATTAACCTCCGCACCTTTCTTTCTTCTCGTTTTCCTCTCTCTCAGTTTATCTGGCATATATTCGTAGTTGCCCATGGTTAGAGCATATCTGCCATCATTTGAAATTTATAGGGTCTTGCGTCTTCGGGAACTTGTTTGCAGCAAGAAAAGAACTTTTCGAAACATTTGACTTAAAGGTCATTAGTTACATTCAAAACACGGAGCCCTCTGACCAGGAGTTGCGTGTGATTGAACTTTCCCTCCAGCAACTTTCTGCACTGCCAGATGTAAACAAGCACTTGAGATAAATGCCTCGATATCTCGGAAATAAATGCTGTGGTCAGAGTCTTTTTTATTTATATGTTGCGGTGCACCCCATGCTAATGGAAGTGTTTGATATGAAAGTGTTCGTCTTATTCACGAGTCTCCTCCTGTGTTCATCTGCCCGTAAGATTTTTCTTGTTTTTGTTTTTTACTGGAAGAATACGTTTACACCAGCCAATCATAGTCCACAAGTCTCTCATGGGCAAACTTCATGTGCATGTTTTTTTTTTTTCTTTTGTGATTAACATTCTAAATCAGGAAAACAACAACATGTGTACCCAATAATCTTGGAAGCGAGGTCAACTGCAAGCAAGCTTGTTCTTCGAATTAATGACAAGATTACCCTGAACCTAGAAAGAAGTGAAGTATTGGCTGACGAGCTGCATTTCGTGACCGTAACGGCTGAAGAACATGAAATCGAAACGGTAAGTACTCAAAGTCAAATACTAAAATTTGGGGGGAAAGCGACTCTTCAACCAAAACAATCAGTGTTGCGGCAGGGAAAATTGTAGTTCCTAAAGTAAAACCAACGGTTTCTAACCTACAGTTAGTGATTACAGGTATACCTTTTCACAGAAACATGGCCACGTAGCTCTATTGCATGCAATCAAGCACATATTTCGGCATGCACAACCTTCTTGCTTCATCTAATGAATGGAAAAGTACCAAAATTCGTAGAATAAGATCATATATCCCTATTATCACCACAGTTTACGTTGCAGAGCAATAAAGAAAATCAGAAAATCGAAAGGAACATTTCGACGGTGCCAAAGGTATGCGAAATGAGGGGCTGAAAATAAAAAAAAATATTCATGCTTAGTGCTAAGCAACGAATCGACAAAACTGCACCCCACCCCCCCGTCCGCCCAATTGTATTTAATGAAGAAACAAATTCCTCGGTTCATTCCCCTTCTTTCGTTCTTTAGCCAGAAAAATGTCCTGGTAGGTTTGGTACCTTTAGGCAGCGTGAAAAAACATTGTCAGCAGGCATATAAACAGCAGTTAAAGTGACAGTGCTACACACTCGTCACTATGGCTGCGAATGACGCTGCTTGATAGCCGCACGATTATACTGTTATAAATACCCGATAAAGTTGACGTATGAACGACGGCCGCCGTACCTAAATTGGTAGGCCAGTGGACATATAGTTGGAAGGTTGTCACTTAGGTCCCGACTGACATGACGTTCCTTTAACAGTGGACCTGTTTGAGCTCGTCGAAACCCCGTTAATAGTGATCAAAAATCACCATCTTCAACCGGAAAGCCCGCTCTTCGCCCTCTTGGTCCACCTAAAAACCACACAGTGTCCTTCCGTACATATAGCACCACTTGGCGTCTACAGCAGATGTAGAAACCGAAACTTCTGTGTACAACAAAAAGGTTATGAAAGGTGTTAAGCAGGACAAACAAAATGAAAAGCCGCCACACTGAAAGAACATCGACAATTAACCACCAATCGATGAAAGTGCATGAGACAAGGAAAGGTTAACAAGAACATAATCAAAAACTCTTAACCAGATGTAATAGAAGTACGCAATTTATGATTTCGTGCACACTCCTCTGCTCCGTCACAACCATTCACAACGTTGATATGCGTGAATTTTTTTGCTTTTTTATCTTCTTAGCTCACAGAACACGCTACTTATTTTGCACTGTAGACGATTGTGGTAAGTCTAATGGGTGGGATAACGAGTAGAAAAGTATAAGGATGAACGAAGAGAAATACACAGCAAAATTCCCAGCGAAATGATTTCTTGTCGAGGCACGATTAGTACCTGTCTTTCCGAGATTGGGAGGTGAGCAGAGCATATAACATACCTTTGTATAGCAGGAGGGTGAGAAATAAAAATTAGAATCAGGAGGAGAGGTTGTAAAGCAAAGCATAGCCGTGTATAGTACACAAAGAAAGGTAATAAAGAGAGAAAAGGACAAAGAAATTGATAAATGTATCAACACAAGAAGAAGCGGAAAAAGCAAAGCAAGACAGAAGTATAAATGTAGAAAGTACGAAAAAAAGGTAAATTAGCAATAAACAAAAAGCAAGCCATTAGAGAAAAATAAAAAAAGGGTTAAAGAGAAAGAAACAGATGAAGTTATTAAAGAACAGAAATAAACACAGAGACAGCAAAAACAAAAAAGAAGGTTCCCTAATTCAACTCTTCTTTCGGGCTTGGCACCAGTGGTTTGAAAGTGCCTTCATTTTTTTTTTGTTCGCGTTAATTCTTTTCTTTTTATTTATAACTACAACACATTATCATGAGCCTGACTACTTCCACTATAGGACAAAGACCTCTGTCACGATCCTCTAATCAACCCCGTCTTGTGCTATCTGCAGCCACGTTACACATGCGAACTTTTTTAATCTCATCGGCCCCCCTAACTTTCTGTCTCCCCTTCGTGTGTTTGCCTTCTCTGCGAATCCAGTCAGTTGCCCTTAATGATCAGCGGTTATCCTGCCCACGTGCTGCGTGCTCGCCCCATGTTCATTTCTTTTTTTTTTATTTCAACTATGTTATCCTTAACCCTCGTTCGTTACCTACCCACTCTGCTTTCTTCTTGTCTCTAAAAGTCACACCTATTATTTTTTCCTTCCATCGCTCACTGCATCGTCATCAGTTCAAGCTGAACCCTCTTTGTAAGCCTCCAGGTATCTGCTCCGTAGGAAAGTACCAGCAAGATGCAGCTGTTATATAAATTCCTCTTGAGAATTAGTGGCAGATTACAATTATTGATTTGAGAATGCTGCTGAAAGTGATGCACCCCATCTTTATTATTCTAGTTATTCTATTCTCATGGTTCGGCTCGGCGGTTACTACCAATCCTAAGTAAACATATTTCTTTACACAATAAGCATGAACTACAAATTATCTGCATCTTGCTTTCTTTGGCTTCATTGGGCTATATTCAACAAAGAAAAAGCCTTGCATTCTTCAGTGTATGACCGTGTCGTTGAAAAGTCGAAAGTTCTGGTGTTTGACCATTTTCAAGTGAATCTTACACTGGTAAGTTTATTTCTAATGATTTCGACAGATGGCACTGCAGTTCAGCTTTGGTTAAGGTCCCTAGATGAAACAAGTTTCCAAGGTAGCGACACCCTCCCTTTTCCTCCTCGCTTATTTGCCTGAAATGCCCCCTAGAAGGTTTAAAACTTTCATCCAAAAGCGAATGTTTGGGTTCTGTTGCTACGGTGAATAGATGTAAATGAAACAAAATGGAACGAAATAAGACGTAGAATAAACAGTTACCTTTATGAACATAAACTGCACAACACAAGAGCAAGTGGGATGTGCGTTACTCAACCGGCAACGTTGTGCAGTTCTATACTTTACACCACCAGCCATGGCGTCTCGCGTAGTACATTTTAGTTCCACGGCCGCGGTATTTTGTCCAGTTCTAACTAGTCCACTTCTCCAATTGTGTTTTGTTCGTGCTGTGACACAGAGAAAGTGCTTCTTGCTGGATCCTGTAAGTGGCCACAGGACGTGACGTTGTGACGATTGATTACAACCGGCTTGTGCACACGCAAGAAAAAAAACTACGACCAGATTGGTACGAACACTCGTCCAGCAGCACTGCGATGACGTTTTTTTCTAAATGTGCCCATTTGGACAATCGTTATGCCAAGTGATTCTGATGCGGTGCTGGGAACTTCCTGAAAAGTGAGAGTTCTACTAGTGAGGTGTCTCGAAGCAGCGCGTTTCGGCTCAAGCGGGAACTGGTCAAGAGTGAAATGTTTCTGAAGGTGCGTTGATTACAACCTACAGCTGCTCTGTATACGTGCATACCCACATGTATTTGTACCAACTGGCATGCACTAGACACGCACTAGACGCGCGCCTGGCGTTTCAATAAAAACCGACAAGTGAACTCGCTTCGCAGATCCGCGTCGACATACGTTGACGGAGTTGCACGAAAGCAACCGCGTGAAATGGTCCATAGTTGCACTTCATGGTGCGCTTCATCTCGGAAAGCACGAGGTAAGTTGAAGAAAGCGAAACTATTTTCTGTTGTTTACAGCAACGCAGCATTGCTGAAAAACGCAGATGTTGCATTGAACGAGCATGGCGAAACAATCTTGGTCGACGTAGCGCACACCGAAACGCTCCTCCTCTTCAGTTTATGTTCTGGCTACGATTTTGTCTTTGGTCACGGCGAGAATCCGGCTGGAGCCATATGCGCATGCGTACTCGTTTTGAACCTTTTGCATAATAATAAATAACACCACCAGCCATTTGCAAGATCACGTGCAAGCAATGCACCAATTACAGACGCGGATGGCAGAGATAAAGAGGAGTAATCGAGAGAGTGAGGAGGACGGCTCGAGAACAATGAGTGACGCTACCTTGTTTCATCTAGGGACCTTAGCTTTGGTGTTCAAAAGGGAGGTACTTTATGACATACCCTTCGTCGCACAACAGTGATATGCGAGTTAGTACTGAAATGTGGGTCGTTTGAACACGTTCGACATATAATGAATGTGGATCAGGTGTACCTAAGATTATCCTCGTAATGACTTGATAATCTTCTGCAGATCAACACAGCCTCTGTTCAACAAAATATCTATCATGACAGCAACGAGCGATCATCTATAATGCTACAACGCAAAGACGGAGTCCTTCATGTGGTAAGTTTCCGAGTGGAACCAGCTTAAGGCGCATACATGCCTAAGTGGCATATTTTTATTGTTCTTTGTGTGTGAAACTGAAAGCGTGAAATACACATCAACAGCATTCACGGCATCCGAGCTAGATAGTCATATCAATAACTGTTAAAACTTCACCATTGCAATTCATATTTCTCATTTTTCTGAAAGCAGGATTCACTAGCCTCTCTCTCTCTCTCTCTCTCTCTCTCTCTCTGTTTGAAAGCCTAAAAGGTTAAATAGCATAAATATTTTCTGTAAATATAAATATGCCACTTATTTCATTCACGCGCGTTACTTTTGAATGGCTAAATATTTTCTATAAGAATTTAAAAAAACAGCTGGTGGAAAGACTTTTTCAACTTGTGGGCATTAAGGACAAACATAAAGGAAGAATACAGGGAGGCCAGAAAAACCAGAGAAGCTTACGGTTGGTGACCCTACACAGTTGAACTATTGTAGCAGATAGAAAGAGAAAAGAGGTAAGAGAAGAATAATAAGAAAACAATGAATTCCAGGCAGCGTACGATACCGGATCCCACGTCACAAGCGTTTCCACAAGCCCGTCTTTCTCGAAAAGCACTAGAGTGCCTTCACAGGCCTGTGGACTGGTGACAAATATTCAACTAATAAATATTGAGCAAAATCTGTAGTCTGTGAAAGCACAGTAAACTATAAACATGGTTCACAAGTTTTCTAGCAGTCCGCAAAATGTGTGGAAGGCTTAAAGTTATGTTATCTGTCCAAGTGTTGTGCAAGCCAGCACATAGGCCCGCATAAGGCCATACATAAATGTTTCATGCCTAAACGAATAGCTTCCCGGACCATCTATTCTGTATGCCCCAACGATTAGTAAAACTGAATAAAGGTAAACGACACGCTGGCGATCACTTGGTTTTATTTGATTTCTACTGTAGGAAGGTATTGTGAACAGAAAGCTGAGAATCAAACCGATACCCGAAGGTGAGCGCTCCGCACAAGGCCACATGCTTCATAGTTTGTATGAAGTGCAAGAAAGAGGAGAATATTTGGCGAAGAGGGGTGCATATTATCGACGTCCACCTGGTAAGTACAGAAAACATCATTTCTCTCATGCATTATTTTGCACAACCGGTGTTTTTTTACATTTCTATTAGAGGAGGAGGAGGAATGAAGGAGGAAGCATAGGGAGGTTAGCCAGTTCTCAGACCAGCTGCAGGGCTAAAGTGTATTTCTTTTGGAAAAGACTATATATATATATATATATATATATATATATATATATATATATATATATATATATATATATATATATATATATATATATATATTAACGCGTTCGATGCTCGAACGCGTTATAAGGAGGTCGTAGGTTCAATTTCTGCTCACGGCAAGTTTTTTTTTTCACCCACTTTTCTTTCTTCTTGTTTACTTCACATTGGTTCTAATAACTTTCCATTAAATTTCTTGGCATTATTGTCTTTTAGATATCACACACACACACACACACACACACACACACACACACATATATATATATATATATATATATATATATGTGTGTGTGTGTGTGTGTAAGGGGAAAAAGTGTATACATACTCGTTTTTCCTTGTTTTGACACAATATTAATGAGATCTGACAGACAATAATGTCATGGAATGTATAGGGGAAGTTATTAGAACAAATGTATTGTAAATAAGAAGCAAGAAAAGTGGGTAAAAAATTACCTACCGTGAGCAGGAATCGAGCCTTAGGTATACACTTCTCTCCCTTATTCATTAACGAGGGTCTCGTACTGGCAGACATGGTGCCCTTAGGTTGTATACGAGGGACTATTGGCCAGCTGCCCGCTCGTAATAGGCTCACGTGCTACGTGACGCCACACAAGCTCATAGAAGGGTGTTCCACACTCACCGCTTGGCTACAGATGGCGCTGACTGACACTCCCACGTTTAAATTCACATATAAACTAAAAAAAAAATGGATGGAGGGAAGGCCGCTGTGATAGGTCAATGGTTAGAGCATCGAACGCGTTAGTCGAAGGTCGTAGGTTCGATTCCTGCTCACGGCAGGTAATTTCTTCACCCACTTTTCTTTCTTCTTATTTACATTACGTTCGTTCTAATAATTTCCCCTATAGTTATAGATTCCTTGGCATTATTGTCTGTTATTTCTCAATTATATATATATATATATATATATATATATATATATATATATATATATATATATATATATATATATATATATATATATATAGACATGTATATAAACAGCACTCGTGCCATAAACTGTATTCTGATGAAGGCCGGACCCAGCATCACTTTCGTTTTTGGTATATATATATATATATATATATATATATATTGATTGATTGATTGATTTGTGGGGTTTAACGTCCCAAAACCACTTCTGATTATGAGAGACGCCGTAGTGGAGGGCTCCGGAAATTTTGACCACCTGGGGTTCTTTAACGTGCACCCAAATCTGAGTACACGGGCCTACAACATTTCCGCCTCCATCGGAAATGCAGCCGCCACAGCCGGGAATCGAACCCGCGACCTGCGGGTCAGCAGCCGAGTACCTTAGCCACTAGACCACCGCGGCGGGGCGTATATATATATATATATATATATATATATATATATATATATATATATATATATATATATATATATATATATGGGTATTTCGTTTTACTGTTACGACATTGTTCCAATATACGACAATTTTGTTTCACTCTTTTCTTAACGTGTAATGTTATTTTTCGGAACCAATCGCAATGAACATAACACAAATCAACTTACAAACTAAATTCACAACTGTCGCATATATTTTCGCAGCATATACAAAATTTGCTTTTTCCGCAGCAATGCAACTGAACCTACGAATGGTTGAATTACTCGCGAGAACATATATTTTCTTACACAAATGCAAGTGAGCTATAGGTCTATGGACAGTATTAATATACTGCATATGCATACCTTGCTGACACAAAACAAATTATCACGAAAAGCCCGGCTGCTTCACGTGCAAGTGGTGGAGGCAGGTTGTGCACCGAGTTTGTAGGTAAGTGAAGCGTGGACGGCCCCACATGTACTTTTTCTAGCTCATTCATTCCATTGTTCACCATACTAAAAGAGAAATATAGCATGGACATTCAGCTTACCGAGCCAAACATGACGCGTTTTCAGCTACTCTTCAGAACTATGTACTTGTTTTCAGTGACAAGATCAGTGTGTTTTACGGATCAAAATTTTATGTCGAAGTTTTTTTGTATTGTACCAGGAAGAAAGTTAATGAACTAACTACTAGCCAACAACTGATTCACCTGTGACTGGTACACCAATACTGTAAAACAGAAACTAATAAGGAATTCTACCCAATAACATAACCCAACATATATCCTAGCTCATACGTTAACTCTCCTAACTCTCATTCACAAATTTGGCATCTCTTCAATACTTAACAACTCTCATAAACTCTTGGCGCCATGTATTAAGTTAACGGCAAGAACAAATAGAATATACAAAACAAATATCATAGGTCGTAAAATATCTCAATTCTGTGCGTAGAGCACCAAATGTTTACGCGTGCGTATCCCGGGTATTCTGACGAGAGGGTTACAATGTCAATTCTTTCAGTTTTTAGCTAAATAACGTGCAGACCTTGTAGATCAGTTTGCCAAAGTATCATATCCTTCTTAACTAGATCACATGACTAACACATTGATCAGTCTGTAGGCACGTGTAAGCACGCATAAGTCAAATCGGCTGTCACGTCTCCACAACACATCCGAATGGTGATGTGCCATGCAGCATTACAGGCGTTCTTTGATTGGGAACATAGAAATATTAGACCAAAATGGTAAATAGGGTGGCAGCCTCCTTTTCATTGGGGTTAACGCACCTGCTATTAGTTGCATACGTGACGCGGATGTGTCCAGGTCTCTCCGTTTCACATTCGACCTGCTGAAGGTCATGTTCCTGTGTACATATTTCAAGCGCTGAACGCAAGAAATCACCATATGTAGCATGACAATGCAGCCTACCATTTAAAACTATTTTTTTTGAAGATTAAAAAAGATTGAGTCCTTCAACGCAACTGATATTGAGAGGTTCACGTGCGATATATTAACAACTCTCGAATAGAAGAGCTTCTTTCTCTATCAGAATACTTCACCAACTAGGTGAAAAGTAAGTAATATATCGGTTTGTTTCAACCAACTTGGAGGAATGAGACTGGTTTCTTGACGACATAGGGTGGTAGTTGTTCTAAGAGGAAGTTGGACTCTTTTTCAGTGTTGTAAGATGGGAAATAGTTCCACATACTCAAGTCATCATGAAAGCATAGGCAATAAACATGTCGAAATTATGGCTCCTGCTGTTGGTGCAATTTAGTGCTTACATTGTACTGACCAGTTACCATAAAATGAAAAATCATGCATAGGTGATCGGTGTACTCGTTTTTTATTACTTGTTTTATTTCTGGAATGAATCAACCTTGGTGAGTAGCAACTTATTAAGCTCTGTTGACGTTGTTGTCGTCATTGTCGTTGGCGTTATCGTCGTTTGCGTTATTGTCGTTGTTGGTGTCGTCATTGTCGCTGCTGTTATTGTTGTTGTCGTCGTTGTTTACCGACCCACAACACTCTTTAGGAAACGTGCGATCACCATACTGGGGATGGAGACCGACTGCCACACGCCCGGGGCGGTATACCGGTCAGTACCTCATCTACAACATGTTCCTAGTTGTTTAGTGTGCGTAAACATAGCTTACACGGCATTGAAACATAGCTTACACGGCATTGTCTGTCTGTCTGTCTATCTATCTATCCGCCTACGTCTGCATCCTCTCGTGATCACCTTCTTCCCTTAGTGTAAACAAAACTAGGTATGGGAGGGTAAGATGGTCTACACAAAAACAACTCACTGGTCATGACATGATTAATCTCACAATCCCGTCGCGTACATCGTCAAACACTTTCCACCAAACGTCTGCACATACCCGCTAGCGGGTATGTGCCGCTCCTATGTGGGTATGTGCCGCAGGTGATTGACACTTCATATCTACCCAGGAATGTTGAAAACACACATGGGTAATGTGCAGACGCGAGCGTTAAAAAAAACTTGACATCGGCTGCGCTGACCCGATGAATGTAACAGAAGCATTTCACAGTCCCAGCGGGAATCCAACCCCGGCATTCTGTGTTGCAACCAAATATTCTACCACAGAACCACGCAAGGTCTCGCAATTGCTTTTCCAGTAGACTGTAATCTTCGTGAGCCAACAGTTAGGGATGCAGTCATGCATATCCAGTTTTATAAACATTATATATGTACACATATGATACAGCCGTCACGTTGGGTTGACATCAACTGTAGGTAAGCACCATGCACTGAAGGTGATTGGCAGTTTACATCAACACAGGAAAGGCGCGAACAGACATTGGCAAAGTTATTTCGAGAGCTTTAAGAAAAATGTGCGCATCTACGCGAAATAAATGACAACGAGTGGGTGAAGCTATACTTTGTAATGTCCTTAATGTCTATACACATTGAAGTCGCCAACTAGCATAAATGACGTACAAATGGCAGAACGGACAAACGCGACAGGAGGACGTATGCACGAATACATGGATAAACACACGAACGAATGCAGAGACGGATGGACGGACAAATAAATGAACGGACAGACGGACAAGCGAAACGAGCGGATGATCATATATTGTGCTATTGTACGGTTGAGTACACACAAAGTCGGTTGTTTACACATCTGTTTTCATTTTTCAGTTTCGGCTTTGATTTTGCGGGGCGTGATGCACGCCAACTGAGTCGGCCCTAAGGAGCTTCGCCCATAAAACTGGGATTGGAAACGTTGACCCAATGAATGCATAGAATAAATGTGGTCCCAGCACGAATCGAGCTCCAGCATTCTGCGTGGCAATCAAGTACGCTACTACAGAGCCACGCTGGGTCTCGGAAAATTATTTTCAAGTAGACTGTAATGTTCTTGAAATGCCAATTGTGCTGACAGGGCTGGTTATCCAATCCTATAAACAGTACGCACGCACTCCTATCACACAACCGTCACGTCGGGTTAACGACTGATGTAGTGAAGCGCCGTCCACTGAAGTTCATTTATGTAGCAGTGTCCACGGCCGCCATCCTCGCTGGCGAAAGCGCTACACATCAGCTTACCCTTTTGTTGTTGCTAATATCCATGTTGCTGTTGGCATATTTACGTCACAGTAAGTATGTGACTGTTTAACATATGTCGGGGGTACAACATGTGTACATATCTTTTGTGTGATTTCGTAACGTTTACTCAATAAAAAAAATTACGATGTAGTCGCCTTCTCTCCGCATGTTGTGCATAACATCGATTTCCAAGGTGCGTGGGAACTTTTTTTCTTATAGACTTCGCTATTTTGTCCCCATGTTCTTTGCTGCGACTATTATACGAGGAAATAAGTAGTTACGTAAAGGAAAAGGAAGTGACCTTGCACCAGGTGTTTAACTATTACTATAATCTCTAACAACACTATAACAAAAACGCCTTTGTTTTGAGCTAGCTATAAGCAGCCAAAATGTGAGCAATAAATGTCCTGGTGAAATCATTTGTAGCAATACGTGTGAACTCTAATCAAGCTTTTCTTTACACTAAGAGTCTCACATCGAACCTCAAAATTGCACAAATGTATGAAGCTCTCGCAATAGCATCGTCATTTTCGTAATGAACAAATTCATTGCATAATAAACAGCGTGTCATGGTTGATGATATGTTGGTATAACAAATATTTGCTGAGGGTTACTAGTTATGTAAAGCATCTGTATAACTGTAACTGATGCTGTAGCAGTGAAAATGCAGCAAATCTTCGGCAAGGCCCGCAGTATAGCACTTTTCATCTACATACCAGCCGTTCGTATCACATATGCTTCTGATATCAATTCATCAAAAAATACTCATTTTACATGAAAGCCTTTTTGATTACGTAAGTATCGCGTCCTAAAAGCTTAGTTGTTGAAACTGCGAACCTTATAGTCTTAAGCATAAGTAGGTTGTGACTCCATAAAGTGAAGATTTTCTCATATTAAGAAACACATGCCTTATCAACAAGCAGAATTATCCGTATGCTATCAATATAATTGGAAGTCTAATGGTACATTTAGAATCGTCGTAAAGACGCCCTCTAATCACCTACAGCAATATATGAGCAGAGTTCAATAAAGTTTCAGCACTAGTTCTTGAAGGGACACCAATGCGAAACAACGGCTTGGGTCAAATTGACAAAGTGCACTTTGAGAACTGTAATACTATATGTCTCACTGTCATAAGTTTATTATTGCAGGAAAAGTAAGCTGAAGTTTCTTTTTTTGAATGTGGTGCTGATTACTCCGCGAGTAACGTCAAGTTTTTTCAAAATGCATTTCCCGTACTTTTTCCTAATTGACTCGATGAAATTTTTTGAAGCTTCGTTTGCTGCGTTTATGACACCCACAAATGATAATTTAGTTTCATTTTACTGGTTAAAAGTTGTATAGCACACAGTAGGTACCTTGTATATGTATGACGCGATGCTGTCTGGTGCGGAAATCTCAAGGGAGCGTGTCTACGCCCGCATTTCTATGTCGCGTGTTTTCTTGCTTACCAAGCGGGGTGTCGCGGTAATAGTGGTGTGTTCGAAATTGTTAAATCATGCTTTACTAATGCGCGAAAAATGATTCTGCTCTTCACTGTTCCTTTGTGATTCTGTCAGACTCCAGGACTACAACGACCACGGCATCAACAATGATGGCCAGAAGGCCGGTAACTAGTTTTGTGGTTGATCTTCATATAGTTTCTGACCAAGAGCACAACCAGAATTTCAAATCCAAAGAAGATTTGATTGTCTACTTGGCGATCATGGTGAATGCGGTGAGAACGCTACATTTTATTTTATGTTTTTCTGGCGCTACTTCTCTTTCGCCATCGCATTTCTTCAGCCTGATTGATAACTCAGAGTATGCAATCATGCAGTCATAATTGAATGAACGATAAAATAACGTTGAAAATTTTACTATATCATTTAAAAAAATTATTTTTTTTCTTACTCAATCTGCTCACTCTTTTTTTCTTTTTCAAGTTTGTAAGCAGTGGGCAAGCTAGTTTACTTTTACAAGCTTACAGTATGATTCGTTCGTTACAAATGTGTTGCTTTACTAAAGCACTTTCGTCACACCAATATATGCATATTTTGCCCCGCCGCGGTGGTCTAGTGGCTAAGGCACTCGGCTGCTGACCCGCATGGCGCGGGTTCGAATCCCGGCTGCGGCGGCTGCATTTCCGATGGAGGCGGAAATGTTGTAGGCCCGTGTGCTCAGATTTGGGTGCACGTTAAAGAACCCCAGGTGGTCGAAATTTCCGGAGCCCTCCACTACGGCGTCTCTCATAATCATGAAGTGGTTTTGGGACGTTAAACCCTACATATCAATCAATATATGCATATTTTACGAAAGGTCTTGAAATGCCATCGCACTGGGCTCCTCAGTGCTAAGCGAGAAACGGGCAAACTCGTTCACACTTCCTCTTAACCTTCTCCAAGTGCCACTGCTTCTCGTTCAGTGAGCAGATACGCACACACGTTAACTGCAATTGTACTCCACTACAATCATTATTTATGCTGTGGGATGAATGTGGTGCCTGAACACTCGTTTTGGCGTAGATATTTAGCAGTTGTCCATTATATTTTAACCACGAAGCGTGTACAATAAACAAAGTAGCAGCCATTGTCAGTAGGTGGGCAATCCGTCACGTGTAATTTCTGCCTAAAACTATTGCTGGCAGAGAGTCTTCGATGGCGTTATACGTGGTGCAGAGTTATAAAGACATGACGTGCGCTAGTGCAGTAACATTGCTGAAAGATGGGTTGGTTGGTGTACGATTTAAGATTAAAACGTCTTCGTTTTAGAGAACGTTATGCTTGTTGCTGGCTTTCATCTTGAATTAGCTCGGTTTGTGAAAAAGCAATGTAACTCAAGTAAATGAGTAGCAGATAAACTTGTAGAAATGATTGTACTTATCGCGAACACATTTCTTGATTTTTTTTTCAGGTAACGCTAAGATATCTCGAAATAAACACGCCTAGCATTACATTCAAGATTGTTGGAGTGACTATGAGTAAGGTGAGTGAAACGTAGCTATACGTTGAAAAATTTCTCAGAAGATTTCAGCCTGTCAAATTTGTGATTGATGTAACCTTTAATTACTTATATTTATTCAATTTGCATAATTTCAACTTTTTCATTATTGGATTTTAAAGCAGCACGTCAATAATACTGAACAATCAGGAATTCTTCGTGATGAAATGGTTGCAAAAAAATACAAGCATTCAGAAAAAAAACACAGCACGAGCACTTACTAGCCACTGATTTTTTTTTATTTCAAAACGAACGCTTATATATGCATAACACGCATGTACATCATCTCAAGCCACACCTGCTATCATTTACAACGTGATACACAAAAAAAACACTTTCACATTCGATGGCACACAACCGGAAACACACGTGTTAGGCTCCCCAAAAACCAAGGAAAGAAAACAAAATTAAATGCACCGACTTAGGTTACGTCCAAAAAAGGAAATTCCGCATCTGTTATCAGAACAGACGCTTGACTGACGCACTTGTCACCTCCTTTCTCAATTCAATACGCTTCCAATATTTCTCCCGTCGTCCGCTTCTTGTGTCTGCCAATTATTCGTTGCTGAAAATTTTGGCTGGCAATCTGTGCGACACTTTGTGTTGATGCCTAATATCAAGTAATTAGGGCATTCCGTGCACAAGTGCCTGCGCATTTGAGAAAACAGCGATCAGATTGCGTGCCTGGACAGAAAGGCTTATTTCTAAATGAAAAAAAGCCGATTCCTTAGCTAAGGCGTGAATTAGTGTACCGATTCTACCACACTTTCCATCATCTGCTTATGTGACTTCTGCTTGATTCCGCGGAGGTGCGCTTATAGAAGTTTCTAGAGGTACAACACTGGCAAACTTTACCCAGTATCGTCATTTATTATATCCCTGGCGAGAAGCCTTTTGCCGCACTCGAAAACAAGAAGTAGCTATCACAAGGCTGCGTTGCCGGGTACCAAATATAAATTTCTATAAACACAGGTCTGCTCAGGTACCTTCGCCACTGTGTGCGTTCTGTTATGAACTGGAAACAATAGATTATTTCTTTTAGACCTGCAAGTGATTTAACGCAATACGAAAAACCCTTTTAGAAACACCTTTACGTGGTATTGCTATGGATTTATTTGTGCATTTCATTTTGTCTTTTGGAAGCTTCCATTTGTGGGTTTTCCAGAGCGACAGTATGCGCGGTTGTCCGGTACTATATTAATGAAACTAATAGGTTGAGTAATTATTCTGTATTATTGTCCTAGGGTTCCTACAACAATATACACGCATAAAAATCAGAGTATTGATCTAATTTAAGAATATATTTCTTTACATATTTATACGTTGTAAATCAGGCTCCATAATTTTCTAAGCCATCAGTAATCTTTCTGTTATGTAATGTCTAATGTTCTAAATCTGCCAAATGTTTTATAAGATCACTCCATTCTTGGCCAGTCCCCCACAGTTGGTATGTGCCACTGAAAATAAGTGAACAAGAACAAGTGCACTCCTTGCAGTGCATCTCAAAATTCGAGTACGGGGCCCCCTTTAGTTATGTATATACAAGTGTTCGTTTCGAAGTGAATATATCAAGTTGCTGGTAAGCGCTCGTCCTGTGTCCTTTCTGAGTGTTCGTACTTTTTGGCGCTTGTTTCATGATGAGCTTATACCAACATGTCCAAGAGGCAGTCATTCAAGGATTCTTCCCTGTTGTACAGCCATGATGCGCCCGTTCATATTGCATCAAAAGAGTTGATTGTTGGGCGAGTTCATGCTTTGACACGGAAACTATCGTGAGGGCACAAATAAACACAATGCACAGGAAGAAACTAACGAGTACACCGTGTTGTGTTTAGTTGCGCCCTCACTGTGGTTCTTATGTCATATTGCATCGATAATGCATATTGCATCGCCATTAGAACATATGTCACCCGCACAAACGTCTTTCGGTATTCGTTTTTCCCCAATGTTATCGAAAACTGGAATGCGCTACCTGCACATATTGCTGAGTGCACGGATGCAAGGGCTTTTGAACATTTGCTTGACAACTATTTGTTACCTAACAATCGTTGGATGATGTGTTGATGTTTTGCTTTCCTTTTGTCATGCCAATATTGATGATTTTTTTTAATATTGTTGACAGTTGACATTACTTGAGTGTTTTTATATACAAATTATTACTTTTATGTACTCCCTCCCTGTAATGACCCACAAATGTGGGTTAACAGTACGCTCAAATAAATAAATAAATAAATAAATAAATAAATAAATAAATAAATAAATGTATCATTTTCGTGGCAGTGCAGCAATCTTCAGCGATGTTTGACACCCGAGCTGCAAAGTCTTATTTATGAACGAGTTCCTTACGGGAGGCGTTGCAACCCGAATCAGATGCTATATATTTTTTTTTTATTCAAACGCAGGCCGACGTTTTTCTTAGCCACATTCTCGGCACAATAGAGGCATACGAAACTCTCGTGAAACTGGAAAATTATTACAACGACGGTAACATTCCAGGAAACCCTGATGTAGTGTTCCTCCTAACTAAGTGAGTACTAAGAAAAATCTTGTCATAACCTAAGGCAGCTGTACATGTAAAAAATTTTTCAAAGCAGTGTCATTTTCATGATCATGAGATAAACGTACACGGTGTTTGTCTATATTACCCATCTTTTTTCGCTCCATTTCTATATCACTGTCATGCTTCCTTTCAGTCGGGATATGTCTACAGCTAGGGGCGCCTCTCTTGATAAGAATATTGCAGGTAAGAGCAGTCATTTAGTGCTTCGTTTTATATTAGAGTAATTTTAATAAGATGTGACCTTACCTGTATTGTATACTGTACAGCATTGCTTCTTTTTTCTGAAATTGAGTATGGTTGTTGACATGACAAGCTTACAAAGTGATTGTTGAGAAAGTAGAAAAAAACTTACAAGCAGTTAAAATTATTAGTAATATTCTAACGATCTTAGTGACCTGTTACACCTCAAATCATTTGTCGTAGCAGAGCTTGAGTAAGCAAAATAAAATGTCTCAACACAAAAGAACGTGTTTACTTTGATAGTGTCACGGCTAGGTATTTATTTGACGATGGTCTATCATTCCGTCTTCAAGCTTATTTCGGGCGTGTAGAAAAAGAAAGCCCTTTGTGGACTTTATATTGCTCAATAACAATACAACGGTGTCGGTAAAACAGTGAAATACAAATAGCACATGATGTTACTACCTAGCTAGACAGGAAGCATTATAATCTGTGTATCATGCAGAAAACGTAAACGTAGGAACGACAATTGAACAAAGTATGGGTCAGTCTTGAATACTGTGTGTAAATACGTGGATAAATGCGTGATGCAATGAGGTGTAATAAAACATTATGTAGGGGTAATCGAGCGTCATAGAGGGTTCTTATGTATCCCAGTATTTTATAGGCGAAGCTGCATCAGCTCGTAATATAATGTATGACAATGCACAAAACTATCATCATGGAGGTGCGAGTGTAACAGAACTTGGGTCACTTCCAATACTCACCACTAATGCAATAAAACAGAGCGAGCAGCAGACGGCCATCAAATACCAAATAATATTTGCGAGTGAGTTCTGCGGAAACACGCAAAGTAGTGGAAGAGTTAAGAAAAAAAATAACGAGCCGTTTGTGGTACAAAACCACAAAAACATCCGTAGGGATTTCTCAGAAATGCCTCTTATTGCCGAAGCAATTGTCCTGGCGCAAGCCTCTTACTTGGGACCAACGCTTTTCCGGGGTGGTCACTCTACCTATTGAGCTAACCAAAAAGCTAGAAATTGGTAGCGCAAGGGTGAATTCGTCGACAACTCGAAGCACATAGACACAAGTACTGCAAATGAGTTCTACAGAGACCCGAAACGTGGCTGAAGTGTAAAGAAGGGGAAAACAAACCACCACGTCTATTTTTCCTTTCACAATTGTTGTTTCTATACAAATGTACCCAGTAGTTCAGAAGTGTGGCGGTTCGGGCTAGGTGGTATGACATGACGATAGTTAAAACACGAGATCTGAACGGCGACAAAGGGTCATCTTCTTTTTGTCCCTTTGTCGTCGTTATGATCTCGCACTAAAACAATCATCAAATTGTAACCAGTAGGTGGCAAAAACTTCCATAATGTGCTATTAGGCTGTTCTAGTGTGCTGTAAAATCTCTGACGGTACCCCAAAAACATCGCGTCGCATTGCCCGGCGACCAGCTGCGCTGCAGCCGGGCAACAACTGTCATAACCTTGTAAAGCCGCGCATGCGCAGAGCTGACCTACGCCCACCCACTGACAACGCACACAACTTCCGCACTGCAGTGTATAGCCTCGTATCACCTAACCCGGCAATTAGTCACCTCACAGGTTTAGACGCCGGCACGGACGTTTGCAAGAACAGCTCTCTGGGCGCCGCCAAAGTCCTTTCTGGGTGGCGAAAATTGGCGTGATCTCCAAAAAAATGCACTGCCGAGACTTTTGCTTCAGCCTTTGTACTCCCGCGCGCTGCCCAACATTGTGGCGTTTTTCCCTCTTCTGAAAAAGTGTATGGAGGTCTGCATGAATGTGCCCAGGCAGTCGTGGGGCCTCTTAAGAAAGCGGGTACTCACCAGGAGGCAGCCGTGCTTCTCGAAGCTACGCATCTCGGTAAACGGCAACAACAGCATTGGGTCCCACACTGATGCTGTCTCGGCAATTATTTTTTTAATGTGGAAAGTTCACACCAACCCGCTCAAACCTCCAGACTGGCAAGGTGGTTGACCCACAAGCAGAACTTAGTTACAACATAGGAAAGCCTAACAACATAGCGACAGCCGTCGTAAACTTAAACACTGGAGGACAATTTTTGACACTTATCCGCAGGTAGTGGCCACTAAGTTTTTAGTACATGTGCCCTTTGATTCAGGTGCCTCTGATGATAACATAATGTTTTAAGTATGCGCCATCAATATTCTTTTCAAACCACATGGTTGCTTTGTTTACTTTTCACCAAAGCACTCTTGTGTTCCAAGCAGCACTGAGTGCAGCATTACGTTGATCATACGCGAAATATCTTAGAAAGAGATACTAACCTCCAAACTTCACATACAATTTATCTAGTATTAACTAGCGACTTCTCGCAATTCCTGAAAACGTATTGTCGAGTGTATTACTAGTGATGCACAATGAGTCCGAACACAAGCCAGTTTAATATCAAATTTTGTCTTGTATATATTGAAAGTGCTTTTAATGGATCATGGGTATATTTAGTGAAGAGGCGCAGGCTTTTAAAAAAGAAGCATTGGATAATTATCAGCGACATTATGGCAAGTGTCTTTAAAAACGAATAATTACTTTCAATTATATATAGCAACTTATGCATTCCTGTACAATTCGCACTCAGCAGAATGCGGCAAAAGCGTTCGAAAGGCAGATTTTTTAGGAGAATCATATCTACAAAGCTACTTGTAACAATAGGCGTGATCAAGTGATTCTGTTGTCTAAAGCATAACACTTTAAGTCCCTTATTACAGCAATGCACCACCTCCTCTGAGAGACTCAGACATTTCTAATAAACTTTCAACTGTTTGATTGCGAGCGAATCAATGTCCGCACACCGCACAACAATTTTAAATCCAACCTCCGCTGTAAATTATTCTGTTTCTTTCGTCTTTTCATGGGAGTCATGCTATATAACTTGATGTTTGCACATCTATGGCAGGACTTGCAAATGTCGCTGGGGTCTGCACAAGGCACCGAGTGGCTATGGCTGAAGACGTCTCTCCCTCGTTTGACGGCATCTTCGGAATGGCTCACGAGATCGGCCATTCGTAAGGGCATTCTTGGCAGCTTTGTCTCGTTTTGATCGGTCCTTATACTTTGCACGGGAAGCCAGCGAACTTACTTTTGGCGGCGCAGGCTAGGCGCTCGGCATGACCCTCGAGGACCCGGGGAGTGTGCTTGGAGACTTGGCTACCTGATGAGCTATGAAGACGGTGGCCCGAACAAGTACAGGCTATCTACGTGCAGCATGGATGCCATAAAGGTTAACACAGAGTAAGTGCAGGAAGTGGCTTTCAGTGTTCTAAAAATTCTCGTGAATTAGCTACTACATGTAAGACGTGAAATATCGGACATAGCATCGCAGTGTGCTTTGATTAAGAGGACATCGAGCATGGCTTAAAAAAGATGGTACAAAATACTTGAGACAACTTCGTGTGTGTGCTGGCTCAGCCATTAGAGCCTATATAAGTAATATGGTTTGCCTCATTCGGGTATTAATGTTTAATAAGGATAAGGTCAACTGATCCCCGTACACCTCCTCTGTCAATACCTATAAGGGGCTACTTATTTGCGATTCCTTATGCTTCATAACTGCCTAACTATATCGACTAGAGCGGTCATTGCACTGTGAAGAATATTTCTTGCCGCAATTGGCACGCTCGTAATCAAAGTTATATAACCTTCCCTTGGTATTTTTTTGTAATTTGTTTCAACGCGATAGCATTAAAGAACTCGTTTCGCAGAAATTCCGGCATCGTGACCCACGTTGGGGTCAGCGTCTTCAATTGTAAGCGAAAAATCATCATCTTGGGCATGACGTAAAATTCGAGAAAGATGCAAAATAAAACTTTGCTCCGAGTGGAGATCTAAGCCTGGTCATTTGCGCGGCCAACGGGTGTTCTACCACATAGACACCCGCGTTATATAGTGAAAACAACTTCCTCTGCTTGGAAAATGCAGTGAAAGTAACTTTCATGCTTCGCAAACACACGGATCCTACATACATGCTTCACAACATAGCATGAAATATTGCCGTGATAATGTGTGGTGAAGGCGTCCATTGCCATCGGGCGTCAAACATGGGCTTATCATAATGACTTGATTGTTTAAAGCCGGTCGCCCACTACAAAAGGCACGCACGTTACTGCAACTATTCACTTAGGGCCACGTAGGGGGTGCATAGCAAGCTCGAAAAGATTTCGTGCACTAAGTGCTTGAAGCACGCACTAGGGACAGAATACTGCTATCGCGTTGAACTCCTAAAAACTAAGCTTAAGGATGTCGTTTTTTTTTACAAAACACTGTGCAATGTAGACCGTACCTTTCATTGTCTATATTTCTGGGCATCGCTATCTGCAGGCGGTCACTGGGGGTAAAAGTGCAAGAACTCTCTTTTCGCCATTCCACTGAGGTATGCAACGCGCATAACAGCTAACCATATATGTGAAAGAAAAGAAGCTAGAGTTTTACCCTTTGATTCTTTCAAAAAAGTCGTCACTCGTGCGGAAGAAAACCGTCTTACAAAATTTTACAAATCTGCTTATGACTCAGACCGCAGGAAAGATGTAGGAAGCTCAATGTCCTCACCCTATTACTGCTTAGTAACTTCAGAAATTTGCCAATGCTTGTGAATGCATAGTGATTTTCTGCACATTGTCATGGAGTAAAGTAAAACTCTGCCTGTGTATCACAGCACTGTCATTCTGATTTACTCATTGTTCAACATTATTACATGTAGTCAGAGGACAATGGTGCTCATGCCACAGGCACTCTATCCCGGACCTGGGCCTTACTTTTCGTGAACGACTGGCATGTGAATTTACGGGTACCGGCAGTTCTTCCTAAAAGAATAGTAGCAACATGTTCCTTTCTCCGCTTTCTATTGTTTGTGCACGCAATTAGCTGCAGATTTACATATTAAACACGGTAAAACTAAGCAAATTAATGGCAACTAGAAATTAACAGAAATCTCAGAAACAACAGACGGCAACTACAAATGATCTAATGAAATTACATTAACGAAACGAATGAATTGGATGGTTTGCGACATATGATTGTTTCTTCATTTCTTTTTTATTCAATTTTAGCGAAACAACAACAACCGGAGGACATTATGGGACAGTCCCAGGGCAGTAATACCACATACGAAGCAGACAACGTAAACCACGCCGCCTTTTAAAGTTTCCCTAAAAGACTTGTAAAGAGGGTACTTGATGGATCATAGGGCTGGGACACCTTTATGCTCTCCCATACTAGAGTACATCGTGCTCTAAGTCGTGTAACATTTTTTTAACACAAAGCATAATGAAACATTTGTGAAAAGGTATTGTGTACATCACTGAAGTCATCATGGCAGGCCGTAGGGCTAGTTGGTGTCGAGCACAACCACACAGCATTATAAATGCAAAATTTAAAGAGTACAAGAATAACAACGCGTTCAGGTCTGTAGTGTTGTAGTCTAGTGAGTTAGAGTCTAAAGTAGAAGTCCTTCTTCTCGTGTTCCCTTCTACAGTAGTATCCATGTGCTGCTTTGCTGACTATTTCACTGAAGTGCTTGCGATATAATCACGATGCTGCAGCATAGTGCGCCTCATTACGCTGTCTGAATTGTGAAAAAAAAATGAATGTGGCAAACTGGTTTGCAGGAAGCTCTCGAATGATTGTCTCGGTGAATCGGCAACCAGAACGCCCCACATGGTAAAACCACATGTCATGCCGGGGCAAGAAATATCTGTCCAATACTACTGCACGTTAGTCATGAGAAGAACAATGAGACAGAAGAGGATTTCTGGCGATGCGTTTCCGAAAACGGTGAGATTTTCACATAGATACTGAAAGCCGGCTAATTAATGCTTCATAGTTATTTATTCATAAATGCGTCAGTACCGAAACAAATCTACCCAAAAAGTTAGATTCATATCTCAACTTGTCAGACATTTTATTACAAGAACTTTATCGGAGTCCTAATTAACTAATGTATAGGGGAGCCATGGGCCTCCCAGATGAAGCTTGGGGCTCCACCCATGATCGGACCCGAAGTCGAAGTTCCGTCACGATGTCATCACGATGACGATGAACGGCCTGGAGTTGAGAGTGAAAACTGCAGGTCTTCAGACTTGCATCCCGATTGCTCCTTCAGGACGGGTAGAGAGGCATCAAGTGCTGGGCACAGCCAGAGTGTGTGTTCGAAAAGACATGACTCATGGCCATATTTGTGGCATGAGCGTTGATACCCAAGGTATATCTTAGTAGGAGACCAAGGCGTGGGATATAAATGGGTTTGCAGAAGTCCGAGGGTGCTAGCCTAAGGCTGGTTTCATTCGGCATGGGGATTTGGAAATTTTTTCAGTGCCCGATGATAGTGGGAAACAACTTCGTGAAAAGTACACAACAGATTCTTATATATGTCGACCTCGTTACGAACCTGGCTATCCATGACAGTGTGGCTTGTGCATCGCATGCTATCCGGTGAGCCTGCTCGTCAATGTTACATCCGAGGGGGTAAACTGAGTGGTCTAGATGAGCTTAGAACTACGTGACGTGATACTCGCCGACGTTGCATTCTCGATTTCGTTCAAGTGCTTTGGTCAGAATACTGTTCACCTGTTGAGACACAAAGTCGTCCGAGGAAAATCTTACTGCTATGTCCGATTATGGGAAGACAACAATGGGAACCTTTGCGCAGTGAAAAGCCAGACCAATCACCACTTTTTCCATCACATGGACCACCGCTACATAACAGAGGCTGCGTTCACCAGTTTGCCTTCTACGTAAACGACTGGAACAGCCAACTTAGCCCCACCGTTATATCTACCAGCATCGACAGAAAGGGCCTCTAGAGTTTTACCAATTGATCTTTTTAAGGATCACGTTGGCTCTCGAGCCCCGTCACGTGAAACAGTACATTTTGTCAGAAAACCAAATATCAAACGCACCTCACGAGCCAAGCTCCACAAATCATTTTTAGTGGAAGTGCATTGCTGGAAGTGCAAGCCTATCTCGATTTCACAAAAAAATTTATAGTCAAAGTTTTCTTTTGCTCGTTGTTTTAGGATACAGTTGTATTGAATTTTGTCAAAGAGGTTTTGTGGCTCTTTATGCTCCATCGTTGCTAAGGATGCAAACAATAGCAGTGTCATACTTGCGCTGAATCCTTGATGCACGTGTTTCCGGTGTTTGTAGTGTTGTCCTATAAGTGCGTAGCACTTTAGACTCGTCATCCATCTATATCGTATGGGATCAAGCTCAAAGTGGAGTAGTCTATGCAGGCCCAAAACTCGACTCTCAATGCTCAAAACTGGGTTTAAATAAACCATGAAGGTCAATTATTAAAATTAACGCCATCATCATCATAATCAGCAGCAGCAGCAACAGCAGCAGCAGCAGCAGCAGAAGCAGCATGACTACGTCTTCTTCAGGACAAACTTACCAGAGAGTACATTTCATGGTTCTCCCGTCAACTCGGTCTTGCACTTTCTGCTGCCACGTTGTACCTGCGAACTTTTTAATATCATCAACCCACCCGACTTTCTGCCTCCCTCTCGGGCATTCTCTTTCTCTGGGAATCCAGTCAGTTACCCTTAATGACCAGCGGTTATCGTACCTACGCTCTACAAGCCCGGCGCTTACCCATTTCAGAGTTCTTGATTTCAACAATGATATCCTTAACCCCGGTTTGCTTTCTGGCCCACTCTGCTCTCTTCCTGCCTCTTAAGCTTACACCTGTCATTTTCCTTTTCATCCCTAACATTAAAAATATCAAAAATATTTAAAGTAATCCTAATAATTCACTTGAAATCACTAAAAACGCTCCGGAAACGTGTCACTAGCACACACGTTGTGCAATAGACGGCGTTACAGCTTCGTCTGGCACGCAACTGCTCTTATCACTTACACTTCCTCAGCGCAATATCTGAAGAGCAAACAACCTAGCGTAACTCACTACATACGCCCCGTATTTCAACTGCTGTAGCAATCCGGAAGTCCTCAAAGCGCAGCAAGAAGTAGCGCACGTGTCGCATACCACTAGGTTCTACTTGTGCTAAGCAAACGCTACATGCTTACGTCAAACACTGACGTCATCGACGATTTGGTAAACGGAGTGGTGGGCACTCTATGAACGGGGATCGCTGGGTAACCGTGCTACACACTTCCTATGGTTTCAAAGTAGGGGAGCTGCATTTAGTGCAGGATTTGGGGCTACACTCGTCACTAGAGATTTTTTTTCACGCCTACTGTTTCATATTTTGCATGCCTCTAACTTACAGCCACCAGAACTCACTAGGGAGTGCAAGATGAAGTGCTGTTACTCGCAAGGTCGTCAAACTTGGTGCCAGAAAGTAGACCTTTTGGATGGCATGGAATGCGAACACAAAAACGTAAGTACCTTGGTACTTCTGCCCATGTTCAAATATTAGGAGGGAACATTATAACACCTGGAAAAACCAAACTAAGATTTCAACCGCAATGACAATTTCTGTTCACCACGTACCATTAAGCTTTGTAGCACTACCGTCAAAAAGGCATACCTTCAATGAAATAGAGAATTGTTAAATACAACTAAGTACGGACATTGGTCGCATAGTGCGTTACGTGTGCGGAAGTAACCTGGAACAAAAGAAAAACGGGGTTGTTTGTGCCTTCACGAGTTGTTGCAAGTACTACATAACTGTCACTTGTAAGTGCAAGTCAACGTATTCTGCACAATTTCAGTGGGCGTCCGATCATGTCGATATGTCTGTTTCTAATAACATTAAATAATTTCAGCACCCCATTTAGGTGATGTTCATTGTGAATATGTAAGTAGTTCACTCGCATCGAGCTTGTCTTGAGGTTGTGTTTTGAAGAACCACTACTTCTAGCTTTTGTGCATGTGTTTTTAGAACCCGATTGACACCATCCCCTTTGCGACAGCGTCATGATCGGCTGTCTATAGGTGCATGAAATGTACATAACTTCATGCCAAAAGTCTTATAAATTAGTCTAGAGCAAGCGGCATTGTTCAAATAAACTGTAGTGTGTTTTACAGAAATAACTTAAATAATACTTCGGTTTGGTTACAGTCAGTCGTGGTCCACTTCTTGATAAGCTAAATCGAACACCAAATGCAAATTGCATGTGGTTAAATCTGCGGATTGCCAACATTGCTAAAATGTAAAAAAAAAAACATTCAGACATTCCTGTCTAACGTTCCATGCCCACTGTAGTGTCGCCCTAAAAATGATTCTGTGGGGCGAGCATTTTAAACTGATGGAATGAAAATTAACTTTATGTAACAATGATGCTTACGTTGCAATTGTCTCAGCGTGTGTTGTCTTCCTCTACATTAGTGCGGCAAATTTCAAAGGTAATTCAAGTCTCCAAATGAAGACGCAGTGTCGCAAAGCGTTATACTATCACGTAATCTTTTCCAGACATGCATGAGAGGCGTTTGTGGAGCGAATAACCGGGCAGAAAAATAGCTGAAATAGCTGCCTTGCCAGGAGCATCGGAGCTTTATGAAGACAACGTGGGCATGAATGGCACTAGAATCCTTTATGAAGCCGTCATTTCGTTCCACAACCACTTCTTCATTTGAACTTCAGGGTGGTATACCACTTGGGACGCTCTGTATGTAGTCATAAGCCATACGACGTTTATAGATTAAATAAAGAATGCGGTGTACATACACCCCAACAGATCATACCTTTACATATTAAATAATAGATTCGCTTTGTTTTAGATCCTCGGGTACTTTAATAAATAAATGGAAGCGGCTTATCACAAGTAATATTCTCGGCTATTGCGTTGGAGGTTTTATGCTATCAAGTTTGTAAGCAACACTACAAAGGTATATGATTGCATGTTCTACGTTGCATAATTTCATCATGAAAGTACCCGGATGTTGAATATATCTACGTCAACAACTGAACCATTCGTTGCGAGACCACAAGACCAACCACTTAAAGAAAGATTCTCTAGGCTAGTTTACGTCTTTTCATCGGCGGGACGAGGAAGTTCCTGGAAAGAATACACCAGCACAGAAACGACATACACTGTCAATTTTCACTAAAGGTAACACGCGAGTGCGTGGCCTGCACGCTACGACGGCTGCTTGACCCGGCCTCTTGCATAATCAACTCAAAAGGGAAGGGGGTTGCAATCTTGCCGCTGGTTCCTTATCATCAGTGGCTGGGTGTCTTGCGCGCCACTGTAGATGCCGTGAAGAGAGACTACGATTGCTTTCGATCCGGTTAGAACGTATACTGCATCCAGCCGCTCAATCGTGCAGTCTATTCTCTCGTGTGTTCCCTTTCACAAAAATCAACAGTGTACGTAGATTCAATGGGGAATAAAACACTCTCGCCACACACAGTGAGAAACCAAACCGTCGCATCAGCTTCGACGGTGCCTGAATAATTTAATTAGAAGGTAGCTGCACAAGACAGACAGACAGACAGACAGACAGACAGACAGACAGACAGACAGACAGACAGACAGACAGACAGACAGACAGACAGACAGACAGACAGACAGACAGACAGACAGACAGACAGACAGACAGACAGACAGACAGACAGACAGACAGACAGACAGACAGACAGACAGACAGACAGACAGACAGACAGACGACAGACAGACAGACAGACAGACAGACAGACAGACAGACAGACAGACAGACAGACAGACAGACAGACAGACAGACAGACAGACAGACAGACAGACAGACAGACAGACAGACAGACAGACAGACAGACAGACAGACAGACAGACAGACAGACAGACAGACAGACAGACAGACAGACAGACAGACAGACAGACAGACAGACAGACAGACAGACAGACAGACAGACAGACAGACAGACAGACAGACAGACAGACAGATAGATAGATAGATAGATAGATAGATAGATAGATAGATAGATAGATAGATAGATAGATAGATAGATAGATAGATAGATAGATAGATAGATAGATAGATAGATAGATAGATAGATAGATAGATAGATAGATAGATAGATAGATAGATAGATAGATAGATAGATAGATAGATAGATAGATAGATAGATAGATAGATAGATAGATAGATAGATAGATAGATAGATAGATAGATAGATAGATAGATAGATAGATAGATAGATAGATAGATAGATAGATAGATAGATAGATAGATAGATAGATAGATAGATAGATAGATAGATAGATAGATAGATAGATAGGAAAGGCAGGGAGGTTAACCAAGCTTGGCTCGGTTGGCTACCCTACACTTGGGGTGGGGGAAAAGGAGAATAATAGAACGGAAAGAGACAGAAAAGAAGAGGAGTAAGAAAGAGAAGCACAAATAGTCAGCTCGAGACTACACAGCACGGCCTCGCACAGTTCTTTCACAAGCGGTCGTGAAGTTTGGTGGTCCTTAAAAAGTACAAGAGGGCTTTCGTGGCTTTGCGCGTATGGGAAGCCGTCGGCCAAGGTCCCAGAATCTTCTCTTCTGTAAGCGGCCGTGAATCCAGCTGACAGAGTTTGGATTCCATAATAAGTCGTTCGGTCTGGTATGCTGGGCAATGACATAGAATGTGTTCAAGCGTTTCCTCGCAGGCGCAGATGTTGCATGCTGAATCCGAGTAGCTGCACAAAAAGGCTACACTTGAAATGGTGGTGCATGCAAACGACGCCACGAAACATCAAAATGGCTGTGGGAACGCTATCGAGTTTACATGCACCAAAACCTTTTTTAAGAATTCGAGGCTGCGTTGATGCGTACACGGCCTTCGAAATTTATGGAGACGGCAACGCATTGACAACGCTGCTGCAAATAACTATGGTGTGAAGAGACGCAACTGTGTGGAAAAGAAATTCCACCGGACTTACGTCACGAAAATGCGGTGGCGCTGCCTTGGTACTTCATCAATGGTACTTTGGTACTTCATCAATGTTCATGGTGTGTTGAATGAGACCTTAAGATATCAACGCATGCCTAATGACTTCCACGCTCACACCAGGTGATGGAGCCTTAGCAGTCGTTCATCTGACTGGGAACTTCTAGTGGAAGGTTGACACCAAGCGCTTGAACGAGCTCATCATTGTGGCCAGTCAACTCTGGCTTCATGTGCTCGATTAAATCGCCAAGAACCACTATATCTTTGCTGGTGCCCCACCAGTCGGCACCTCCTTCAATGCGGCGCATTAAAACATAATTCACCTCCCGCTGTTTCGGCACTATCTTCAAATAAGCCCCACCCACAACGACCGTAAGGCACTGGGTGGGGCCACCCACCCATCGGTTTGTCAGTTGTGTTCCCGAACTGTTTTTGTGTCATGAGAAGCCGACATTACCACTTCTTCTGGACTGACTTCAGTGGAGTGCATATCTATGCCACCAGCTGAGCAAGTTTGAGGTTGCTGTCAATCGAGCAGAAGCTCTGGTTCGAAAATGCAGGAACGTCCGTCCACTGCCCACGCTTCGTTGAGAAGACTGGCATGAGAGGCTCACTCCTTAAAAGCACTGGCTTTGTCAGCGTGCCGCGCATGCGCAGTCGGCGTCTCCGCTCTTCAGCTGGGCCCGCTCGCCTGCTAAGCCGCCAGTGTAACTGCCACAGCGACGCTTGCGAGACACTTAAATGTCTTGATATTTGTAAGCCCTCCCGCTCGACAAAGGTTTGTCTTCCCAATTTTCTTTTGGCTGTAGATCATTTGCACCAAAGCACAATGTTGTCACCCAATTGGCGACACGTCGGTGAACTTTTCGTCTGTATGCGAGCTCACACTTGCATGCGGCAAGTTTCTAATGGCACCTCACAGATTTCAGAAACGAAATGTCTGTATACGTTTACTAGGCACAGCTGCAGAGAGTACAAAGTAGATCGGACGCAATATGATTGCACTAATCTTGTTTCTATGCATACCGTGGTATTCCTCGGCACGTAAGTTATAGAAAATTATTAAGCTTTAAAATAAATATCTATCGCATAACTGCGGCGTACACGTCTCTGATTATTCTAACGTGAAATGGCGTTTTTATACGAAAATTCGCATCCAGGATTGGAATATCTGGTATACCCCACAATCATAGAAGAACGGTCGACTGCAGGAAATCTGGCTCTTCGTATTAATGACGCCATCACCCTGAACCTTGAAAGAAGTGATGTGTTGGCGGAACAGCTGCTATTCGTCACAGCCACTCGAGAGAGACATGAAACCAAAACAGTGAGTACCCACATCACTTCTTTTCTGCATGTACGTGACAGCTGCCTCCACCGCAAGGTCATTCTTGCGTAAGTGAAAATAATCATGTAAAAAATTAGATAAAACGTTTCCCTCGGGTCTACCGCCATCACAGAATAACAAAGATTCAGGGCTCACAGCAGCCAGCCAATTGAATCCGCGAAGCAGATCAAGAAGAAAAATAAAGGCCAGCATGTTATCCATGTCGTCTATCCGCATCAGTAGAACAGTGGCTTGGTGACGGGTTCGATTCCAGCCGTTGCGGTCGCATTTAGATGGACGCAAAATGTTAGAAGCCTGCCAACTGTGCTATGTCACTGCACGCTAAAGAACACCAGAGGGTCGAAATTTCTGGAGTATAGAGCATCTCTCGTAACAGGTGCGTAGCCAGTATTTTTTTTTCGGGAGGCACCACCTTGATTTCTGGAAGGACACCCCCGTAAATGGCCATTTTTTTGCTTTCTATGCTGTGGCGAGAAAAAAATGGGGGGGGGGGGGTCACGTGCCTGGTGTGCCACCCCCTGACTGCACCCCTGTCTCGTAATCATATCATGGTTTCGGGACGTATAACTCCTGGTAATATTACTATTACCCACGTGGCACCTGATTTGTGACTCCGAAAAATGTTTATCTAAACGCAAATAACCTCTATATAAACAAGAAAACATTCAGGCAAGCAACATTCTCCCAAAGCACCTACAACAGCTACTCTCATAATGTTAGATTTGTTTGGTTTATAGCGCAATCATAGCATCCCTATTGTCACCATTGGGACAATAATCCCGGCTACCTTTGCGCTGTCCTTGGGCTCAAGGCACGATTGGGATTGGTGTATGTTGTCTCATCGCAGAGTTCTGCTAAGGATTTTAGGTGGTAGTAGTTCTATGGATAATATCAGTCCCGTTTCAATCAAATGTCTATGTTCTAACATCTCGGCAGTTTGGCCTTGAAGGCAATGGCATGCCTACTCATAGCAACAACCCAATACGCGTCTTACTGATAGCTTCGTGTAAACGCGTTATTTCCCGCATTAACAGGTGGCCCTTAACAGTCGTATAGTGGTGAAATGCTTAAAATCGGCAAAACAGCAATGGCTTTAAAAATGTGGGAGAGGTATATATCAGCAGCAATAACCAATTACACAGCAATGGAAGAGGATAACAAGAAAGTGAAATAAAATCTAAGCAGTAAGGGATGAAGCAGAAATTATGTTGATCGCATTGTTACTAGGTTGATTGTTACAGGTCATGTTATAAGGCTTTTAAATCACAGTAGTGGCGCTGAATGAGGTATTGAGTGCCACAACAAGGCACTAAAAGTGCACATATTTTGTAAGTTTGACGTCATACACAGCGATCCTTATGTGATATTGTAAAAGAAAAAAATATGTGTCCAGTGAACACAAGATGTAAAAATTTCAAACTATTTAGAGGAGGTTTGCTCGAATCTTCCAGAATTATTTTAGAATGTCTTGCTGAATATGTCAGCTGACAGAGCAGCAAAGGTGAAACCAATAGGCTTACGCATATAAGGTCATATTTACGAAGCCTACATGTGCGCTGTTGATTGTTTTCTATGAGATGCAACAACTATATATCGACAAATGGTACGAAGTATGACTATTATAAAAAACCTTTATTTTCACCTAATTTCCGAGTTCTTCGAGCATCTGTTTCAACCCTTACAGGGCGAAGTAGAACGACACTGAACATTGCGTAGTTCGACGTGACATGCGCAGGAGTGGAGAGGTTTTTCTATTTGCTAATTTGCAGGGCAAACATGTATTCTGTTTCTTACAAAAGTCTGTACAGAATACAAACGTTTGCATGGCTCTTTCGGCAAAGCCAACTGCCACGAAACGTCTGTCCTGAAACAAAAGAACAGTCGCTGCGCACGCAATGGTTAATAGAATGAAGCATTACGTATGTCACGTATGATGTGTACGGGCTTTATATTGTATTTTTCAACACGTAAATGCACGTTGGCAACGTATTAATACTCGTATCCACTTGTCACCGCACTGGTGCTTTGGCTGACGCGATTCAGATGTTTTATTATGTAGGTTATCGACTACATAACACTGACGCGTATGAGAAACCGCAGGGAAACCTTTGCGGTGTCCTAAAGTCATCTAAACATTCGTTGTGATGGCGTTTTGTAATGCTGTTGGTATTATGAACTCTGTGTGGCCCTAATATGCATTGCCAATGAACTAATGAATATTATTTCTATTGTTACGCTGAAGTGGGTGTATTCGCCGAGGCAGCCGTCGTATCACCGGAAGAAATAGCCTATTTTAGTTTCTTCAAAATACTACCTGTATTGTTTACAACTTTAGAGGGTGGATAAATGTTATCTCCGTGATTGCCACTCGTAACATTTTCTAACGTTGTTAGGTTGAAAACTCTGAGTCCTCCTGGCACGCGATTCTCTTTTGCAGCAACACTTCGAGATGCTTGCTGGCAGCAAAATGCCGCCACGAACATAGTCAGAATTTTAAAGTCAAGCAAAAGGCCAATTGTGCTACATGCGCAGCTGAGTGTTCGACGTTTTGTGCAGCTTTATATACCACTTATGCTTGTGCCATTTAAATTTTATATTTCTCTATACTGACTTGCATCTATCAGACTTCTTTCATGATGACTTCTGACTCCTGAATATGCCTCTTAACTTCGACAGGTCGACACATCCTCTATACGACGCAAGCTGTACCACGACCTCAATGAGCAATCATCTCTTATGGTAGATCATACAGATGGAACCCTTTACGTTGTGAGTTGGTCCGTATGAATCTACTGTGTTTTCATAATAAAAATGTGACAGACATAGATACTGGAAAGGCACTATTCAAGCGTTACGATTCGCATGCTTTTTTACGTCACCATAGATTGTGTTTTTTTTATTATACTTCCCTGGTGCGTCTTGAATAAGCATTAAACAGCAAACCTCCATTATGGTTCCAGTACCAATTACACCTAGTGTTTGCCTACAGCTAACGATTCCACCCTTAGTTAAGGGTGCATAATCCTCGACATGCAGTTCACAAAAGACATGTTATGTTTGAAGCTAAGTTTAAATAATATTTAGCCACCTACACATTAACAGTCCAGAATTTACCGAATACTATTCGTACCAGCATTGTTCAAAGGCTCTGGCACGTTTTCAAATATTCCAAAAGTTATTTCAATACATTGAGTGCAATTTGTCTGGAAACGCAACAAAATCTTCGAATGATTATTTTTGATAAACAGAGTAACACCACACGAACAACTCTTGAATTTTTAAGCTCATAGTATGCATACGCACAAAATTTTTCAGACTGTTCGACAAACATGCCGAGACTTTTTTAAACGAGCTAATTCAAGTCCAAATGAAATGTTCCAATCTATAACATTGATATGTGGGGTTTAACGTCCAAAAACCACCATATGATTATGAGAGACGCCGTAGTGGAGGGCTCCGGAAAATTCGACCACCTGGGGTTCTTTAACGTGCACCTAAATCTGAGCACACGGGCCTACAACATTTCCGCCTCCATCGGAAATGCAGCCGCCGCAGTCGGGATTCGAACCCGCGACCTGTGGGTCAGCAGCCGAGTACCTTAGCCACTAGACCCCAATCTATAACAGTGGAATCCAAATTTTGCTCTCCGATGCTGACGATAGGCTATGCATATTTTAGTCACGATACAGGTTTGAGATGTTCCGGTGACATCACCACCCTGGCGAAAAAAATATTGTAGCAGACCCAGCCTTATGGTTTTTTTTGAACTTTTTTCTCTTTTTTCCAGTTTCAGTCAAAGTAGACTTGACGCTTTTAGAAGAAAAAGGTGCTGATCACCTGTTACGTTGTTCGTTGAGTTGTCCTGCAGCAAAAAAAATATTTGAAATAATCATTTTACCCGTTTTCGGCAGGAAGGCGTTGTCAACAGCAAGCTAAGAATCAAGCCAATACCTGAAGGAGAACGCTCAACACAAGGCCATGTGCTTCATAGCCTATATGAAGTTGAAGAAATAAAAGATAGCTTCATCAATATCGGAGCATATTCGCGGTATTATCCTGAAGCAGATGGTAATACTTACATCAAAGCATGCTTCTCTTGCCAGCCATTTGTAAAGTGTTAGAAATTTCGGAAGCCTTAATAGTCACTGTAAAATGTCTCTAAGCTTTCTGCCAACATGATTGGAAGAGAGCATGCATAAAAAGGCTATTTCTATTTTCTTGAACATGTGCCACAATCTTATTGCATGAAAAAAAAACCTGGAAAAGGGCTTGCTAGATCACTATAAAAACATTTGAAGCCCATTGATTCAGCTATTATATAAAAAGCTGCACTGTTTTTAATGAAAAAAACCCATGAACTTTAGTTCATGTTGCTGCTGATAAGATGGCAACTTCGTGGTTTTTGTAAGTAGACCAGCATATAGCGTATAGCAAAAACAACATCCTAGCAGGGCTCGCATAAAAGTATAACTCCCTTGAAGAAGTCATGAAGATTGTAACGAAAACAGAAAAAGTTCAAGTCGCTGTGAATACAATGCCATGGAAATCGTTTGACAAGCGCACTAATGCAAATGAAATTTGAGAATGTTTGTAAGAGCCGTTATAAATGTTTGTTCTTTTTTATTTACCAAGTTTGCTGTAGTGTAGTCAAGTTTTAAATTTATTGACGGTGTCAGCTGCCCAAGTGTTCGTTTCGAGATTTTAGATATCGTCATACTTTTTTTCAGCACAACGCCATCAAGTATCAAGTAGGAACATTCAAGTCATTCATCCTGGAAGACATCACCGTTAGTTTTACTTCTGCTGTGCTATAAAACTTTTTAACATGTTACAGCTCATATGTGAAAAGTCGGCAATCTTTGCCATTGACAAGTCTCATGTGGAAAAGAAGAGTGACATTCATTTGACGTTGTAGGTACAAGAACGTTATAGTTAAATTTAACGCAAAAGAAGTCGTCGAATGGCATGTTTCTTCTCGTGTTGGCACTAATTTATTCGCTATGTAAATGTTGTTATGATCCTGTCAGGATTAACAGGCACACAAGGTTCCCGCACAATCATGAGTAGATGTGAAGAATTCAAGCTGTCATATTCGGCTTATTATAGCATCCGACAAGATCGTAACAAAACCACTTAATCAGTGTGCTAGAAGGTAATTAATCAGCAAATCCAAATCAATCTAACAGGAAATCAGTCCAAGAAAATTATAAGAGATATCATTACCTTTCAGAATGGTGGCCTAAGTACGCCACAAAGCAGAGCGAAGTAAGGTAACAAACGAAAATTCATCTCTTTCGTTGATGAAATTTGAGCCCACAACACCTGAACGTTTGGGGTTTAGATGCCACCGACGAAAATAATGAATTTTGTTGGCTTTTATTCATTTTAATTTTTATTGTAATTAGCACACCACACTTAAAAACAACAGATAATGTTCCTTATGCTTTTTCTGGCCAAGTGTCTGCTGAATTCATTCGGTCATGTCTAACAAAGGAACAAGCCCCCTCAAAAAAATTCTCCAGAAAATTTCGCATATCGTTAACAAGCATGATATATTTTACATGGTGTAATTAAGCCAAGTACTTACATATAATGAAGCTAGAGATCTGAAATTGAATGTTCTAAACCACCGAAGCATCGTATTAAAATTGGACGAATGTGTTGCGTTTTACAAGCAACATTTTTCCTTTCGCAAAAATGCCACTATCCTATGTCGAAACAGCCTCTATTTATCGTTTGTGCATAAAATTACAAAACTATTACTGTTTTTTATCGTTTGAAATATTTTTTACTCATTCTTTTATAATATTGGCGGTAGCTCCAATGAAGACGCATAATCAGGTAAAATCGTTTGATGAAAGTGTCTCCAGTTGGTGACATTCCAGTGGGAGGAGGGGTGCAATCGCGGAACGAGTATATTTCCTTTTCTGTAAATTTCGCCACCATTGGTCATCTGAGATTGGTTAAAGCATGCCATTAACCGTATGTAAGTGGTTGAAGCGTCACTTCAACGAATTGCAGATGGCTAACAACGGCTTAACACATAAAAAAGGGAGGACCATTCCGTGATTTCACTCCTAAATGATGCCAAAAAATTGTTTTCATAAAAGTCAAGATTTGTCACCTTCGAGATGAAAACATTTATGATAACTCAAGAGCCAACCTTCTAGGTCTGTTACTGGACCTTTTCTGCGAATTAGTAACCAGCGATCGCAAACTCCACTAGGCGACTCCAAATATTTCCGCTGCAAATGCTACCTATAGCACAGTGTGCTGCAACTCGCACTTGTCAAAGGTGTCCTGCAATTTTCATGACATTTCCTCCGAGGACTAATGAGGCAAATGGGGCAAAACTTCCCCACATAATGCAACGGAATGCTTCAAATAATTTAACGTGGAGCATGTGTCTAGCACTAAAGTTACGAGGCGCAAAGTTCTGCCTACATTATTCGCAAAAGCAACGACGTAGATGAATTAGAGTCTCAGGCCCTTGATATGTCGTAGGGAGGTCAATTTGGAAAAGCTCTATTCAGGAGGTCTATAGGTTGCTATTTATCGCTTTCTTTAGTTTCACAGGCTAACAGGACGACTACGACGACTACCAGACGACCGGTGCTCGAATTCACGGTTGAAGTTCACGTAATATCTGATGAAGAGCACAACCAAAATTTTGCTTCAGAAATTCAGTTGATCCTTTATATTGGGGTGATGATGAATGCGGTAAGACTTCGATATTTTTCTTCTGATACTTCAGCTTTTATGAATTTTTTTTATTAATTGAATTTGACATATATGGTACGTATATGAGACATATATATATGACATATGTGGTAAATATATATAATACATATTCGTGACATCGGCAAATACAACTGAAAAACCTGCTTTTGTTACTACTGTTTTCGAGTTTTACTCATCACCGTCACATGTCAGTTATGTCCATGTAATCGGTGGTCAACATTTTCATTGTAATTTAAGAACTAATCAAGATTACGCAATAAAGTGTTCTCAAACCACACAGCTCGCCAGGAGTCACAACACGTATATGTTATCCTTCACTGATTAAGTTTCTTAAACATACAAGCAAAGTATTGTATGATATGAGTTACTTTGTTGTATATGAATAACTGTTGTTGGCAAAGTGCAATGTCACGAGAGATTGTTGTTTGTCGCGTTGTTACAATTGTATCACTATAGTTCAGAAGCAGGGTCGTATACTCAGGACTGACCATATCAATGGGTGACGATGTGCCCATCCTTTGTATCCAATGCTACCTTATTCAATGCGACAGACGGAAGTGTCATCGACTTTCTATAGTTGAGAGGTGTTATTAAGTGGAGGGACCTGCTGGAGTACGAGGGCTAACTTTGGTTTATGCCACTTTGTGTTTTCCTGGAGGGAGGGCACTTCAACAGAGTGCAGTATGCATCAATGCCAAAAATAGTAATTGTGTACGATACATGTTCACAATTAACAGGAGGTTTTTTATATTATATTGAATCCATTGCTTCCCAAGATATTGACGGCTATGTACTCAAATTCCTTAAATGTGGAAACATTATACACAGTACATTAGCATCTGCTCAGGCTGCCTGTCAGCATTGTGTAAACATTCACTATATTTCACGGTGTATTCGTTGCAGGTGCAATTGAGATTTCTTGGGATGAGAATGCCTACCATTAAATTCAAATTGGTCGGTGTAACAATGAGTAAGGTAAGCGGAACTCAACATTAAAAAAATCTTTGAAACGTTTTTTTTAGTCGGAACAGACCTTTTTTCTTTATTTTAAATAATTGCTTGAAACACAGTCTTTTATTGCACATCTGTACTCTTTGCGTCTGCAGCTGCATAAATCTGTCTTCATATCCGCGTAAAATTTTTGAACACGACCTAAGCTGAAGATACACAGTGTTATCACACACTGGCCTTGTGCACAGTATCTTTAAATTTTCACCCCAATCGGCATATTACACAATCATGGGAAGTCAGCGTTTTTCCCTTTGACGAAGGCAAGGCTCATAGCGAAAAGTTGTCACGTGTTTCTGTCATAGCGCCAGTGAATGCACGTCTGTGTGTATAAGTGTTGTCACTGAAAGAACCTAAAGCTGCAAGAGTCGAGTGCCCTTCTTTTTTGTACTGTATACAGTTGCTTCCTGCCACGTTTCGGGTTGACATGGGCAGCACAGTGTTTTTATAGCGTGCACAAACAGAATGCCTAAAATACTTCTCTTCAATTCCAGAGCGACACGTTCGCTAGTGTCATTTTAAACACCTTGGAGGCGTACGAGACGATCAATAAATTGGAAGAACATTACAAACAGGGATATATTCCAGGAAACCCCGATGTCGTGTACCTTATGACAGGGTGAGTAAGGACGGAAAACATTTTACCACTGACGTATTTTGTTGTTGTTGTTGTTGTTGTTGTTGTTTTCTGTTTCTTTTACTAGACATGTAGCGCATCGTCATGTCGAAAGGCTCACTCAATATGTGCAAGTTCTAAAAAATGTCCGAAAGCTGGGTAGATCAAAGACGACTAAGTAAATGGTGGAACCAGCAATACTTCTCTACATTTTTCACTAGAAAGACCAGGCTTTGTCATTACTTATAAAGATCTTCACAAACCTATTATTCGATACGAATTAAGAAGCCCGCAGCATTTCCTCCTGAATTCTCGACACACTAAAGCCTGCACCGATAGGATTGCACTCTAAACTAACGTCATAAGCCTTAGTGTCGTCGACACCACCTTCATAGAACTTACAACACTTGCTTGGATGCGTTGGTGGTTATTCATTTTTACGTTATTGCGCACCGCTTAAAACAGGAACACTAGGAAGATGTTTTGATTGATTTGTGGGGTTTAACGTCGCAAAACCACCATTTGATTATGAGAGACACCGTAGTGAATGGCTCCAGAAATTTTGACCACCTGGGGTTCTTTAACGTGCACCCAAATCTCAGTACACGGGCCTACAACATTTCCGCCTCCATCGGAAATGCAGCCGCCACAGCCGGGATTTGATCCCGCGACCTGCGGGTCAGTACCTTAGCCACTAGACCACCGTGGCGGGGCCACTATGAAGATGGGCTATATACGAACACAAGCGCTTTTATAGAGCATTGCCGAGTGTTCGAGCCGAACTATTTCTGTGTTCGTGGTGCTGACGCACTTCAGCCGTCTAGGCGGGGGCCTCTCTTTACTCCTTAAGTAGTACGCCGACTGTAGATCAGCTCATTGTTCAGCAAGTGTGAGTGTCAGTCTGCAGGCGAGTGCGCATAACAGTTACCATCGCAATGATCACCACAATGTTTTGTGACGATGTTGGCTTTTTTCTCACATGTTCTTTAAACAATGCGTTTTATACCATAATTATGCCCTCGCTTTTGTGTAAATTTCATCATTTCTCGCAGCCTAGACATCTCCTCCACAAAAGGCGAAGGTCTACAAAAGAACGTGGCTGGTAAGTGTTGTATTCATTGCCCGTCTGCATCGTGCTTGCGAGAATAATGAACGGCGAATATTTGAATAGTTATAATTTGCACATATCCTGCAGGTAGTCTTGTACTTCATTAAAGGGAAGCGACAGAGTAGGTGGCCATTCCTGTAGTGGTGGCTGCCATCTCAGCTGAAAATGTAAGTAGCTGACAGGCTAGTACATCTACGCTAACCACGATTTCACCAGAGGCGCTGCGTATGCTTCCACATAGATCACAGGAACGAGAGAGCTATTTGTTTCGCATTCCCCACTCACTCCTTAATTCTATATAATGAGGTAGCAGACAAACTGGCTCGAGGACTGACCGATCGAGTTTATGGCTTCCTAGACGATGAGTGAGAGATGAACGGACTACTTAACAATCCACAATAAATTACATACAAACACAGGTTGTGGAGATGGGTTGTAACTTCCGTAAAACAACATTCCGAATAAACCACAAACAGCAACATGGAGAGAGTTTCACACAGGAACATTGCGTTATGTGGAATCTATGTGACTCAGAGCCTTAAGTCTGGAAACTGACTCACGAATTCACCCACTCGGACTCACTCAGGGTCAGATCGTGCCATGAGTCAGAGTCTGCATGGTTCCGGGTGAGTAATATAGGACTTGTATAGTAATTGGCAATTAGTTCATGTTATTGTTTGTATGAAAATTGTACCAATTCATGTATGTATTCCTTTTATGCTCCCCTTACATAATGCCCTGTTGGGTCTGTAAGGTATTTTGAAAAAATGAATAAATAAATAAATAAATAAATATTTTATCGAGTTTTAATCCCACCGACTACTACTTTGGGGAGGAGTCGCGTTGTCTTACTTCTTCAGAACAATGGTCCCGCACTTGAAGCAAAGCCTAGCAAAACAACAATGCTAAAAACCTTGCATCTAACAGGCTGATATAACAGCTAAGTAGAGGTGAAAAGAACGCTTATTTTGACAACCAAGATTTGTACATGAGTACAGGCGTCCTTCACAGAATGAGGCACAAAAACCTCTGGCGAACTGGGAGAGTGCCACAAACTGAGCTGGCTCGTGCTTCATTAGGACGGGACGAAACGGTGATACAGAGGGGACGCTTCAACGCCTTCCTGGGGGTTTTGCTTGCTTGGCATTCCTCAGTGCCTTTGTCTGTCCCAATAACACTCCACTGAGTTTAGTTTCGTTCTATCACCGACTTCAGCGAATCCCAAGGCGTTCTGTTGTTACGGTTGCCAGCCGTCCCAGATTTTGTGGGACTGTCCCGACTTTGCGTGCACCTTCCCGAGTTTCACGCCGTCCTTGTCGGGACAGCTATCGGATTTGGTCCGGACTGTTCGGTTGGAAAATTTTATGTGATATAACGCACGCTAAACAACATTTGCCTCACGCTAAGAAACACGAAGCCGGCACAAATCGCACGCACAAAGCTATCTTGTGAGAGTTAGCGATGGCCACTAGAGACTGTAGCCGCTTCAGCTGAACTTTCGCGTGAAGTGCGACCACTTTTACGAATACATTATGCAGCAAGAGGAAGTGTAGCGAACAGCATGTAGTCAGCTGAAGTGATTCGAGAGGCCGCAACTGTAAAAAACCACGGCATATCCATGTGGTGAATGATGACAAGTGGGGTGAAGCGGACGGATGGACGCACGAATGAACGGGCGGATGGACCGACGGACTGTTCGCCCCATTCATCATCTTTCTCTCCATGGATATGCTGTGACACCGTTTTTATTGATATGCAATGCAATGCACCTGGCCACTATGACCACTACGACAAGAGACATACGATGCTCGGCGTAGGGGCTTCGTCCCCCCCCCCCCAAAAAAAGCAGCAGGTTTGCATGAAAGACACCGCAATAAATGAACCTGATTTCCCGCCTCCCCGTCTCAACTTTCTTCGTCGAAGAGTTGGTGACCCTATCTATCATTCGTTGTTTGTCTTTTAGGCTTTTGCCTTTTAGACTTTTAGACTTTTAGACTCTTTGGACTTCGCCTTTTAGGCACTGTTTAAAATGTATCACTTCCAGCTTCCTATATCGTTCATCTGGTGGAGACAAATGTCCACTATCTTCATTACAGGGCTTGCCAATGTCGGTGGAGTGTGCACAGTTCGCCGAGTGGCTCTTGGCGAGGATGTCGCTTTATCCTATGACGGAGTATACGTGATGGCCCACGAGATTGCCCACCTGTAAGTAACAGGTTTCCATTCTTCAAGTCAGCGTTATTTCGGCTTGCCTCCGGCGTGCATGCAGAGCAAGTTCGCAAATCTTACTATGCAGGCTTGGAGCACGACATGATCCGACGGAATCTGGTGACTGCGCTTGGAAGCTTGGTTTCCTGATGAGTTACGAAGAAGGAGGTACTAACAAGTACCGGCTTTCTCGCTGCAGTGAGGCTAGCATAAGGGCCAACGTAGCGTAAGATTCAGTTTTTTCTATCTCTTCAAGGATTGTTGCATTGACATGTTTGAGTGTTCGATTTCTGCCATGAATCAAAGTCCTGTGTTTCTGTGTTTTCGTACCACAGCTGGAAACTGGAGAGTGCCAGGGCCGTTAACATAGTCTACATTAATTGTTTTTTTACTAATCTCGGATATTTCTGTATGTTCACGTGCCTCGTTATCCTTATATGACACAGCAAGTGATGATGTCGAGACCCCACATTGTGACGTTTTAGTGCTCGCTCAGGCTCATTGGGACATGCGCTATGGTGCTGCCTTAGGTGTGCAATGCATCGGAGTAAAGAAAGCGATGAAATTTTTGAGCATGGCATTCCATTTGGTTGGCTTAAAACGCGACGCTCAGTATTCCCTATAGGCAAGGACTTCTTTTTAGCAGTCTATTCGAAGCTTCAGTCCATTCGAAGCGACTTGAGTCACTTGCGTAGTGGTACAAACAGATCTTAAAAATGAAATATAGATGAAACGCTTCGACCAAAGAACATCAGCATGCAGCGTAAATCAAAACGACTAAAACGGCGATCCAGTAGCACCTACTACCGTAATAATCCACTAATTGCTTAAACTACGAGCGCGTAACTTAGACAAGGACTAACTTTGTCCTTGTTTACGTTACGTGCTCGTGTTTCAAGTAATTAAGAATCAGCCATTCAACGAGTGATTGCCTTTTTGTATGAGCCTAACATTAACATAATTTTAAGCGTAATCAGTCGTGTCTATTTCATGCAACTGGATACTCGTTGACAGATGACTCCACCAGACATAGCAGACAGCCAACTTCAGCAGACAGCCAAGTTTGTACCAGCATAGGAATGAAGAAACGCGTCTTATGATTGAGGCATGGTATATCGATAATAGCGGTGCCACATGCGCGAGCCAATTGTCGAATAATTTGCACGAAGATGAAACCACATACTCGAACAGTTATCTTTCACGTAGACCCTCACGTGTGCCAGATTGAAATAGTCGCACATTGCATATATAGGCATGCGCAGGTAAGCTTTCGCGCCTTCTTTCTGTTCTGCAGTTGTGCATACGCACCTTTAGTTGTTAGGCGTTTGTGGTGTCCTGACTTTCTTCTTGAGTCCGTACTTGCACGCGCTTTCTTTAAAATGTACCGGAAGTTTTAAGTCAGCATTTGACGGCGGGGCTTATTTGTACATTGTCTCTAATTCTAACTTCTACATGAGTTATGGAAGTTTCCATAAACAGAATTAAGGAAACTCCAGTGATTTGACCTAACCTTCTTTCTCCCCCAAACCCGCTTGCCTTCCCTAACTGGATTCCTAGAGAAGGCAAGCGGGTTAGGGGGAGAGAAAGGGTTAGGTGGGCAGATCGGCCTCAAGAAGTTTGCGGGTATAAATTGGCAGAAGCAAGCACAGGACTGAGTTGACTGGCGGAACATGGGAAAGGCCTTTGTCCTGCAGTGGACGTAGTCAGGTTGATAATAACAATAATAATGATAATAACGATAACGACAATAATAACGATAACGATAATAACGATGATAACGACAATGACAATAATAACGATAATTACGACAACGACGACAATGACGATAATGATGATGGCAATGACGGCAATGACGATAATGACAATAACTATAATGACAAAGACAATAATGACAGTGATGACTTGATAATGATTACAATGATGATGATGATGTTGTTGATCCGGTGTTTAGATGGGTAGACCTATATTTGCCAAATACATTTTGTCAAATTTGGCACGATAGTTCAAAGGCGTCCAGTGATGCTGCTGTCAGTGCTTGTCATCTGAATAAGAAACTCGAAGTAGCTCAAAGAAGTATATCTAATCCCACGTGGAAAGTGTCGACAGCGTCACCATGGTCTATGACGTACACAGCTAAACCGTTTAAAGGAGGCGCGTCATAGTTAATAACCATGCCCCCTCAGTTTCATCCTGCACTTCCGCAAAATCAGCGATGGCTCCCACACCCAGAGTCAAGCATAGCCCAGTCGAGTACAGATCACGGCGCGCGCACCTCTGTCAATTCCTGGGCACTTCTGCGCCTCATTTTAAGGTGTACTTTTAGAATTCAAGTATTACCAAGTCAACAATGGCAAGAAGGCTTCTACAAAGATAAACCCATCATCATCGTCGTCGTCAACATCATTACACCTACTGCGGGACAACGGCCACTCCCATGTTCCGCCAGTCAACTCGGTCCTGTGCTTGCTACTGCCACTTTATACTCACGAACTTCCTAATATAATATATACACCTAACTTTCTGTCTCTTCCTCCCCCCGCTTGCCTTTTCTGGGAATCCGGATAGACCCATAGAGTGTCCTAAAATTAGACTCTGGCGCTGCCATCGTTAGGTGACCATGGCAATGATGGTTAGTACAAGAACATGCCTAGTCTTCCTGCTTGCGGGCTTCGAATGCATTTTTGATTTTGTCCATTGCAGTATTTAGTTTTGTTTCGAATATAAGAACAGACTGTTTTGAACTTCGTGACCTGACTTGCATCGGTGAGCTTAAAATATCAAGGTGTTGAAAGCACAACTGATAAACCTGTGTTGATTGTCGTCTCGCGACAAAGCGGCTCCAAGCCACGCGAAGACAAACGGAGTTCAAAGTACGAAGATTAGACAAATTTGTGTACTACCTATCATTCCCATTCTGGTTGAAGCACCATGCGTAGCAGTTCCCGTAGACCATAACATCAGAGTTCCTCTCTAGTTTATGCAACTCTATAGATACAAACACCTGCTCAAACGTCTGCCTGCTGGTATCAGTGGCCTAGTTCTTTTCATTGAATCTCTACAACGCATTGCGTTTCTAGCTGCGGCCCCCATCTTTATAGGGTATGGAATGGAACTTTTTCACGGGTGTCTTTCGCGAATGTGCAGTGTAAACACTGACGGCGGCCTCCACCTCGAAATACTTTAGGCTGCTCGTGGGCTCCGAAACCTGCCCGCCTGCCATCTCCGAGGCCTCGTATGCGGAGGAACGCACAAGCTCTCACGCAGTCGCGTCGACCGGAAAGCGACCGCGTTTTTTTTTTTCTTTCACTCTCACCGCTAGAGGCGTTATACCTATCGTGAAAAAGGTGCATCGTGCAACGTTGTAAGGTATAACAGGTAATTATTTAAAGCAAAACAGTGCATAATGATTGAGTACTAACGAAGAGGGACATAACACTGTGTTTCGATTACATTCACTGTGAATCTGACTATGATATTGCATTTATGCTTCATTAACCAACCTGACTGATTCTCAGCCCAATGCATGAGCTAATCGATGCATAAGTTTATGTAAGTAACACCAAAGTTCCCTGGAAAGCTATAAAAGCGCAGGCAATTTGCATGGTTCCGTGCAGGCGCCTCTCTTACATTTGCATACTGCAGATGGCAAGAGTCTCAATATCACACGTCCGCATCTCTGGTGACATGCCGGGAAAAAAGATTTCTGCAAATCGATATTGCAGATTGACCTACCGAAGGTATTTGAAAAGTAAAAGAATTTCAACTAAAGCCTACGCAGCAACGGTAAGAGACCCTGACAACACAAGTCTGAGGAAGAATGAGAAAAGTGTTAATGCTTGCCACCGTACGTCAGCGATTTCATTTTTGTATGCCATGCTCAGCAACCTTTGTGCACTGCTTTCATTTTTCTTTATGATGATACTTGAAAGGGCTAGATAAGCAAAATACATGAGAACAACTAAACAATAAAGCTCTCGTTTTCTCTAGTTCTAGTTAGTTCTAATGTATTTTGTGTGTTTAGCGTGCCTAAGTACCATCATGGGTCAATACAAATTCAACCAACTTTCTGCTCTTGTAAACTTAATTTTCTTTTACTAGTTTATGCATGAGTCATCTAGCCCGTCTCACAGAAGGCACTGTGAGTAAAATTAGTTAAATATTACTAGTTCAGGTAGCAATTAATCCTTATAATTATAATTATTTCAATATGGCCAGCTCCCCTGCATGAAAGCCGTAGAAACAGTAAAGCTCATGCCCCCTTTGGTAAGGCTGCCACATTTCTTTGTTCTGCAAGTCTTTTCTGGCTGTGTGGGTTGTATGTATGTTAATCTGTGTATTCTAATCATTCGAATGACAGCTTCTGCGCATTTTGCATTGACAAAAAAGCTGTAAATGTCACGTGTGATGCTTCCCTACCCACTTTTCTTTATATTGCTTCGGTGCAATGAAACCTTCAGTTGTTAGCGCTCGTCCTGCGCGTTTCTTTGATGTGTTGTAAATTGGCAGCAGCAAAAAACAACATGGCCTTGTTTTTAGCGCTTACAGTGTGACCAACTAGCCCAACAAACCACACTTTTAGACTAAAAAGTATCCCAGGGACGAGATTGCAATGTTAATAAATATAACAATAAGTAACCTTTTTATTAACATTCAGATGCGAATAAAGAAGATACCCTGGGAAGCATTGAGCTAAGATATACAAGGGAGTGCATGAATGACTGCTTACGTCATCGAAGTATCACCGCCTTGGTCACATGTGTGGCGACCACGTTCTCTGAGACAGCGCTAATGCTTTACTAATAAACATTAGCTGCAACTTTTTCTTAAGTAACTTATTACTAAAACAGCTTTGACCAATTTTGTAGAGCCTCGAAAGAGTGGACGGGATAACCTACACCAACATTCCCGACACTGCATTTCTGGAATATCTGGCGTAGGAGAGTTATCTAATAATTTTAAAAACAACCAACTATTTGCTATGTTATGCTACCAGACCACCCTGATATTTTTATTACAGCTCTTATATTTTCGGATCATAGGTACGCACTCTGCTCACCAGTCTTAAATGTCTACACAAACTGGAACATAGATTACTGCATTTTTTATCATGTTTTTATTTGAGGGACAGGGGGCTGTTAGAGATGCCCTAATTTACGAAATGTTTTGACAATCACACTTTTACGTCATCTAACTCTACACTTATTTATTAATGTTGCTTTTCGTGGCCATATCTGGTTTGAAAAACCACAGCTTCATTACTCACAGATGCATCATTGTTTCTTGCATACATTATGGTATCAGCCCGAAGATTTAGCCGAAAAGTGCAAGATGAAATGCTGCTATGACAATAGTGGTCTAACATGGTGTCGAACAGTACATGTCTTGGAAGGCATGGCATGCGTAAGAGAACGTGTAAGTATAACATTAGCATTATTTGATTGATATGTGGGGTTTAACGTCCCAAAACCACTATATGATTATGAGAGACGCCATAGTGGAGGGCTCCGGAAATTTAGACCACCTGGGGTTTTTTAACGTGCACCCAAATCTGAGCACACGGGCCTACATTTCCGCCTCCATCGGAAATGCAGCCGCCGCAGCCGGGATTTAAACCCGCGACCTGCGGGTCAGCAGCCGAGTACCTTAGCCACTAGAGCACCGCGGCGGGGCATTAGCATTATTTGATCAAGTAGCTCCAAGAGACAAGATTGTACAAATGAAGTTGGATATTGCTACATTTAGACCGATTCAGCGGGAGAGGAACAAACGCTAATGTTTTTGCACATTACTTTAAACTCATCAAAGTATTGTCCTATCCAACTTCAGCTATTGTATACGAACATGCCCAATCTCCAGCCTTGGCCAGATTAGTATAATGTTTTCGATATAGGCAGTTCAAAAAGATTCTTTATAAGGACCACCAAGAAAACTCGCAAATTCTGGCTTCATTTCACACATTTTGTCAATCATCTACTTCGTACTGTCAAGAGAATTGCACATCTATATCTATCTATCTATATATCTATCTATCTAATATCTCTATCTATCTATTTATCTATATATATATATATATATAGATATATATATATATATCTTTTTTTTCAATCTCTTTCAATCTCATTTTTTATCTCTATCAATCTCTCTATCTCTATGAATCTCTTTCTCTATCAACCTCAATCCATCCATCCATCTATGCGTTTGTCTGTCCGTCTGTCTGTCCATTAACCAACAACAGAAAAGTGTATGGTATTTACATTATACGCACGTCGTATGGATGTCTTACCTGTGTTCCGGCTAGCTATATTTTTGTGTCTGCCCTGATAACCTAAAAAACACCACGAAAAAGCACATGCAAAGTTATCAGAGTGGCTACACAACTGATGATACCGCTAAGATGCTTATTCAAGCATCCATACGTGTCACAAAGAGGGCTCAACTCAAGTTGGGAACAATGAAGCGAGCAATGGAAAGGAAAATTGTGGGTGTAACCTTAAGGAATTTATTAATATGTGGAGTTTAACGTCCCAAAACTACCATATGATTATGAAAGACGCCGTAGTGTAGGGCTCCGGAAATTTCGACCACCTGGGGTTCTTTAATGTGCACCCAAATCTGAGCACACAAGCGTTAAGGGACACGAGAGCAGAGTGTATCAGGGAACAAATGGGTGTTAAGGGCACCATAGTCAAAATAAAGAAGAATAATGGTCATGGGCAGGGCACGTAGCGCGAAAGCAGGATAACTGCTGGTCATTAAGCATCCAAGACCATTTTTCAAGAGAAGACAATCGGTTGAGGGCAAACCAGAAAGTCAGTTGGCCGGAAGAGATTAGGAAGTTTGCGGGTTTAAAGTGGCAGCAGCTACCACAGGACCAAGTTCGCTGTTGGAACATGAGACATGCATTTGTCTTGCACTGGTCTTAGTCAAGCTGATGATGATGACGATGACGACGACTTGTTACATGCAATGACTAGGTGGACACTGGAAGTGATGCAACGCATGAAGTATCAAAATTTAGCATGTTGCTACTGGGTCACGGCATGGCACCCCCGCGGTTACGAAGAACACCACCGTGCTTGGTATGTAAGAACAGCGCAAACAAAAAAAAAGAGACAGGACTGAGGAAGAGACGACACAGGTGCTGAACAACACAGCGCTTGTGTCGTTTCTATGCAGTCCTTGTCTCTTTTTTTTTCTGCACTGTTCTTACACCCCAAGCATAAGCCACCAACTAGCCCACCTTTCTCTATTAGACCACCATGGCATACCTGAGAGGCAGGTGTATGGTCCTTCCCTAACTACAATCTTTCTTTTCTTCCTTTGTTCTGTATTGTTTCCATGTTCACGCATCGGCAACCTTTAAAAAGTTAATTCGTGATAACCACTTGCATACTCCAGTAACTCCAGTACCGTGACAATGTTTACGCCCTGCCGTGGTGGTCTATAGATATATATAGTGGCTAAGGTACTCGGCTGCTGACCCGCAGGTCGCGGGATGGAATCCCGGCTGCGCCGGCTGCATTTTCGATGGAGGCGGAAATGTTGTAGGCCCGTGTGCTCAGATTTGGGTGCACGTTAAAGAATTCCACATGGTCGAAACTTCCGGTGCCCTTCATTACGGCGTCTCTCATAATAACATGGTGGTTCTTGGACTCTAAACCCCACATATCTACCAATAGTTACGATGTTTAATTGAGGGTGATTTTGTTAGAAAATAAAGTAACTGCATTTACAAAACCTCAATTATGTGTTGTATGAAACTGCTTAACTACCACAGTAACAAAGCAAGGGCTAGCCGACGAAAATTCAAAAATATTAGGCATGCAAGCATGCAACACGAAGTCATGACATTACAAACGGCATTTGTGCTCTCGTGGTTCTTTTTTGTGTCCATGTTCGCAAGTGTTTCTTCATTTAATAAATATTAATGCAAATAAGTTCTCAGCTTTCTTATTTTAACATAGAAAATCGATTTAAATATTTCTCTTGGTGTTCTAAAAGCGAACGATGTGGGCAACAATGTTGGTTTAGAAAACAAGCGAAACTACGCAAAAATAAATTTCAACCTGTTGTTTCACCCGTGTTTGTGTTTAAAGTATGCTGAAACATCTTCGCAACAGTTTCATTAAAAAAATAAAACTGATGCGTGTGAAAGTAATAAAGAACAGCTTCAAAAATGCGTTTTAAAAAGTAAGGAAAGTGAGTACATTATTATTCACATCCCGCTGTTTTGTATATTTACATCAAAGAACGGGGTTTTAGCATTCCAATAAAAATGAATTGATTTTATCGTACCAAAATTCTGAGATGTAGATTATCATTCGCTTGCAAGCAGTACCACTAAAATTGTTTTCAATGTTTGAAAACAATTTAGTGGTTCGAACCAAGCTGCACCGTTCCGTATACAGTGTTGCATACTGCACATTCCATTCAATTAGTTTAGGTTATCATAAAAAAGAACAGACTCAGTGCACACATTCCAATATAGTTTTCACAAATTCTACTATTACCTTCCTTTCTGCCTTTTCAGACATGCAGAAGAGGAATCTGTGCTAACCACACGTGGGCAGAAAAATAAAGAGAATATCAAGCACTCTCATGAGCAAATTAAAAAACGCTTGTTTCTGATGTTGCTTCAGAGGTGATTTGTTTATTTCGTCAATAAAATTATACATAGCCGCTGCGCTTTCAACGCACAACCTAATAAACTATGACCACGTAGCAATTTCGAAGCTCGTGTTCGTTTAATTTTTGCAGTGAAAATGTTGGGCGCTTTCGTTCACATTATCTAAAAGTTACAAAAAAAAACGGAGCTTTTTATTGCTGACAGTATAATATGGCTCGCTCCAGCGATATTTTGCCATGGTGCTCATGTCACCTAAGTACCTGAAAATAATATTGTGGCTAGTCCGCATGCAGTTGCATACCGCTCACTGTGCTCGGCTGCTGGCCCCAATTTCACAGCTTCGCCCCCGTGACCTTCATACACGTGCCTCAAGCGTTTCACCTCCATCGGAAGTGTAGCCGCCTCGGTTGGAAGTCAATCCCACGACCAGCGGGTCACCAGTAGATAACCAATAAACCACCGTGGCGCTTATTTTTCCGTTTCCGTACGTTTGCAGCAGTCACCTTCCCTCCGCATGCTTCGGTTATCGACTGCTGTGGTACGTGGAATCTGCCGAATTCTCACATGGTCGGGAAGGCGATGGCTTGACTTGCCGAGAGAGAGGACCTTCCACGCAAAAGGCATACCATTCTGTACTTTTGTAGCATTTTCTTTTTTTCTGCATCTATTGAACGCCATGAAGAATGCTTCCCTTGATACGGTAGCGCAAAACTCCAACAGAAACGATAAGAGCCAGAAAGTAGTAGAAAAGTCGGCAGTCTACTCTGTCCAATCAAGTTTTACGCTTCAAAGTCAGGTCATTCAGTAAGTACCTACTGGCCCCCAAGAAAAACTAATTGTGGAACGAAACCACAAAGCAAAGCCAATAGGACACAAGCGAAGCATATCTAATGGTCCAACTGTTTTGTTGTTATGGACACGATTGTTGAAGTGGTGCTTGTTTATTGTATATGGCCTAATTTCATTCAAACAGACGCTGTCCATGGCTTATTGTTATTGTGAACTACTTTGAACTTTTTGATACCGTCTTGAATATGCCCATCGTGACAATTCTTTATACAAGTTGAATATACCTCTGCACGCCTTACGCTCGTGTGTGAATTAGCGCCACATAGGCGCGCAATTTAGCTCAACATGGGCGTCTAACTTTTCTCCTTCATTGAAATGAGATCACAGAGACATGAACTGAAAGCGCCATTTTCGGTCCAGCAGCTGAGCGCCATAACCATTCCTCAATCACGGCGGAACCCTACGAGCTTCTTAACCTCGGAAATTTTAATATACAATATTTTGGCTGAACTTTCAATGTCCTCTGAGACAAGACAGCCTGCGAATGGTTTTCTTACAGAAATGGGAACTTGTTCATTTATATTAGAAGGTCACAAAAATGGTCTTGCGCGGTTATTCTTTTACACGAAGGCTTGTTGATGTATACCACTTCTCGGATAAGTGATTAAGTGCACCGACTGAAGTATGACACCGCACACTTGCACCCAATATTTCTGCAAGGAACGCATATTAGTGCATCAGTGGAACATCTTTGTAATACCAATACAAACCTTAAACGCACGGATATTTATAAACAGTGCGGGCCAGAGGTGTAATATTAGTGTGTCGAATTTCTAGAATCAATAAGTAAAAGAGCAGGTCGTGTACAAAGCAGCGCATGACTAAGTTGTCCAGTGCATGTAATGCTTACTAACGTATTACCCACAGAGAACAATATGCTGTCCACGGGAAGAAATTTCTTTGCTGGAAACTAAGGCAAATGCTGTCTTCATAAAACCCAACAAGGTTTTTGAAATAGGCCACGCAAAAGCACAGGAGAGTTGGCTATCTGATCTGAAGCACACATATTTAAAGGAAGAAAATATAGACATCAAGGAATGCTACCAAAATCTAGTCAAAAGGGGTGAATAAAAACTATGTTAAAGAATACTAGCGAGCCTAGTCAGTTTTATAGAAGTTTGCAAGATGTCGAGGTCTCTAGAAATTTGGACCATCGTGTACCTAAATTGAAGTCCAAGAGCACCTAACATTTCACTTCCAGTGGCTGCTGTGGTCTAGATTCAGTCTCTCGACCTTCCAGAGAGCGGTCACGTCTTACTCACTGCCATTTCAGTGAAGCTAAAATCATTCTCAGTTATGAAGAACGCAAGAGAAGATGAAGTCGCCCCCTCAAGGGATAAATGGTATTTTAAAAGGCATGGGGGAACGTTCACAGCAGCTTAAAAAGTCATGCTCGTGCTGTCACTAACAGTTGTCACTTACCAATATATTTCCTGGCAGTACAAGCATTATTGGTGACAAAAAAACGCCCTTTCTTATTACCTTTCTAAAGTTCAGCTTGTGTTTTCCTGCTTTTTTATGAAGTATCTGGCAGCTTTTTATATAACTTTTTCATGACTATCCACACTATCATGCAAAAGTCCACTTTAGAGGAGATCATCACGTTATAAAAATCATACGCACTTAGACTACATCAATATTATACGTCTGAAAACGGTTTTCTCAAATACAAGGACACCGCCTTATGAGTCAAAGCAAAATTTTCGCTAAATTTAACTCACAAAAACTTCTAAACAAAACGCTTAATTCTAACATCACAAAAAGGTTCACGTGAAACAGGAATTAATTCTCGGTTTAAAAATCACTTTGTTTTTTATTACATTAGGCGTCCAATTGTTGCAATACATGCATAAGAATAGTCTTAGGCATTTAGTAGCAATTAAATTTAGGTCTTTGAAATCACTTTATTGTAAATGCTAGAAATTATGACTGCAGATGGGGCAGTCTCAGTATTTGCCCCCAAGTACTATTTCATGCAGCTTATCTCATTAACGTAATTAAGCCAAACAAAAAACCAAACCGGAAATCAGCCTTTTTGCCAGCGCATAGGGAATGCAGTTGTCCCAAGAAGCTCATTTATATAAAAAGAGAATACGAAGGGACCCGTGAAACCTGTGACCTGTTACCTGAAACCTGTGACCTGTGAAAGAAGCGTAACGTGTGAAAAATTGCATTTATTAAAGAAACAGCACTTACGTCCATATCATTACTTTCAAAGAAGTCCTCGTGGCTTTCACATTTGTATCAATATGTCAAGGCAAGTACAACTTCTTGAAAGTTAGCAGATACGTGAAATTTACCAGTGGGAATCAGCACGATAGCTCACTTACCTTACGGAAGCAGATTTTTGAGAGTTTCTTTTTGATTGAAACCGACGCATATTCTTTTAGCTCCTACCTCAATAATAATAATAATAATAATAATAATAATAATAATAATAATAATAATAATAATAATAATAATAATAATAATAATAATCACGTTTCTAATATTAATAATTTGTTGGGGTGTTGTGAGCTAAAATCACGACTAAATTTTGCGAGGCGCCGTTGCGAACGGCTTCGAAAATTTCGACTACTTGTAGCTCTTTAACATGCACATATATATAAGTACGGGATGCAATCATTTCCCCTCGAATGAAATGTTATCGCCTCGGCCGGGATTCAATTCCGCAACATTCGCTTCAGCAGTCGAGCTCGGACATCACGGCGTAGCGTCAGTGTGGACAGCCATCCACAAAAGGGCAAGTGATCAACTTGGATACTGTGTTGTTAGCTGTGTAAAAGGTCATATCCTCCCTGCTTATCTCGTACTGTAAACTCATCACCCATTGTATCATTTGTGACTGTCATGCTCTTATTGTCCTCTTCCTGCCTGCCTGGTCTTTGAGATTGCAGCATTAGTAAATAAACATAAATGCCTCCTGATGTGTCTGTCACATTTACGACGTCCACGCTGAAGAATACTGCTCTAGTCAAGCCTCCTACTGCGGGTGCCACAAAATGTTAAAAGCTTCAAATTAGTTTGCAGCTATCATTGAGATGAGGCGCATGAAAATTGTTGGTGGCCCGGAAATGATAGGGATTTTTTTAGGGCTGTGTCACGTCGTCTTTTCCTTCGCCCGTGAGTCTTTTAGTCATTTTGCAGAGTATGTATGTCATGTACATTAGCAAGTAAAAACTTGGATCGGAATGAAGTTCTTACATTGCTGTGTTGCTTTCTTTATTTTCTATATGATTTACTTTCTCGTAAAAGAAAAGAATTCATTGATCCCACCATGCACATTCGAACAAAGCTCTTTGTCTATCTCGTTCAAAGCAATAATTGCCTCCACTGAGGTGAGAAAAAAATTGCACAAAGTGCGCAAGCTTAGAGTTGAAGTCTGGGCTAGTGATTGGCTGCAAGCGAACTAAAATATTTTGTTCGTCAAAAGCCTCTAACTCTTTACAATTCGTAAAGCTTATGTATTCTATTGTGCAAAAATATTTGCATATCTCAGTGGAATGACAAGTGTACAATTATTCTGGTCATTAAAGTATGTCGCGTGTGTAATTATGTCTGTGTGAAATCAGCACTCGAAAAAAAATTGTTGGCAAACAGAGACAGAGTGCACGGACGAAGCACGATACCTACTGTCTACGTCCATGGCGACTATGTTTTATGCACTTTGATAATATATATACACATATAGACCACATATTGTCACGTGCAAGTTCATCTATGTATTGTCCGCTTTGCTACGTCTCCCGTCTCCCCTTAAGGCGCTACCCCACCAAAAATTACTTCAAAAATTTTCAATGAAAAATAACAGACAACAATGCCAAGGAAGATATAAGGGAAGTTTGCAAGTAGTGAGTGTAATGCAATTAAGAAGAGCGGTGGACAAAAAGAGAAGTATCCTTTCGTCCGCTTTTTTTTTCTTCACATTTACATACATCTACTACAAACAACACCTCCTGTACTTTTCTTGGCATGATTGTCTGTTTTCGTTAATGTTGTGCCTAATAGGAAGAACACACCCTTAATACTTCCACTTCTTTCTTTCGCTCAAGAAATGGCCGTATTATAGTAGTGGAAATAAATTAGAGCCACAAAGAATCTTTCAGTGCGATCCCGAGGACCCTAATAAGCCCAACTTCAGCGGTTTCTCCGCCACTTGTTTTTTTTTTCTGTGTGGCACATGGAAATGCAATCTTGAGAATGTTAGTTAGAGCCACACATGAACGTGGCAACGAAAGTGGTGCATGTATTTTACGTGTTCTACTCTTAAGACTCCTAACTGACTGCCCCGCCATTGTGGTCTAGAAGTTAAGGTACTCGGATTCACAGGTCGCGGGATCAAATCCCAGCTGCGGCGGCTGCATTTCCGATGGAGTCGAAAAAGCTGTAGACCTGTGTGCTCACATTTGGGTACCCAGATGATCGAAATATCCGGAGTACTCCACTATGGCGCCTCATCATTTGGTGATTTGGGGACGTTAAACCCCACATATCAATCAATGTTGACTGACTATGAGATGTTTTTTTTTTTCAGAATAAGTATTCTTTGTTGTAATATTACTTCAAATGTTCTCGCTGATTTTATTACTTGTTCAGTTGAAAAGACTGTGTCTGAATCAGTCCTTCATTCCTGATGTCTCGAACCATTTTTTTTACCAGATAAGGAAGTCTTTATCTACCCGACCATCGTCGAAGAGCGAACGAATGCGGGAAAGTTTACCCTACGACTAAACGATGACATCACACTCAATCTCGAGAGGAGCTCGGTTGTTGGCAAAAAACCTTCAATTTGTTACAAACTACAAGGGCGGACATGTCTTGTCAACGGTAAAAACTCTAGCTACAATAATTGAATCAGCTGGTCTCTTTTCATACAAGTTCTTTTCCCCCAATTACTTTTTTCTTGCCCCTGAACTCACATTTTATGCCTTTCAAAAGATGATGGGAATAGTGCACTGCTCTTTGGTGTGCTTCTTGGACTTCCTGCTTGTTTAGAAAGTTGAGGAATGTGTGATCTGCGGAGACTTTGGCGAAGTCCACTTGGCGGGAGCTATCGTGGTTTCTAACGAGTAGGTGGTGCTATTCCTTGTGTGACACGAGAGTCAGGTTACTGTTTCCGAGGCGTTTTCAGCCAATCTCAATTATTGCAACTACTTTCGGAAAAGTCCTGAAGTGACGTGCCACACTACAGACCGGACGATGGAGCCATGGCTGTACAAAGGCTGCCCCTCGTGCATTAGTTGAATGATATGACCACACCTAAACTACCTTTATTCAGCACATCGTAGCCAGGCAGTCTAACAACTCGCTAACCTATCTGTTGTTTTTTACTAGTCGTGTCTTATGTTCTAAACATATATTTGATGTCTGTTTTATTTGTTTAGAAAATAAAATGAGCGCATATAGTTACCTCAAGTTCCCCATTGTCACACTGTAACTTTGATTCCCCCTCACGGTCTCTCAATTTTATTGCGGGGAAACATGGGGAGTCCTACAAAGTACGTGAAATTGAGTTGCTTAAAACTATTAATTGCCATTTCAGATTGACACCTCTTCTATTCAGGAGAACCTCTATCAGGATCCTCAATGGCAGACATCCCTTAAAGTCGTCCGAAATGATGGAGGCGTCCAAGTTGTAAGTTCAATTCTTGACTTATGTGCGTAAGTCTCATCCGTATGTACATATGGTCACATGTATAAATGGCTATCTGAGGCATTCGGTCCGACCAGCATAAATTGGAAATCATGCTGCGTCGGTTAGGAGGTGATTAATTCGTTGAATATATAGCGTTTTCAAGCATTACGCTGTACCTCTTAATTTTGAACAAGTGAGCAATTTGTAAAGCTTCATTTTACTTTATACTTTAAGGGTTTTTTCAACGCGTTTTCATACATTCGCTGAAAGTTTCATTGAAGAAATTCATTGCCTGATGAGTTAACTGCTGCAAAAAAAAAATTAGAATCAATTGAGTGCGAGTGATGTTACAGGAATGTGTCGTGCTCTTTAAGTGCTTTCTTTTTTCTTTGTATGAGTGAGTGTGCTGAAATCTACGCTAAGGATAAAAAAGGGGACAATAAAATGCAATCATTCGACATCGCACGTCACTACCTTGAAAACTTTTCTTTGTTTTTTTCGAACACGTTCATATGTGGGGGTTTAAAGTCTCAAAACCACCATATGATTATGAGAGACGCCGTAGTGGAGGGCCCCGGAAATTTTGACCACCTGTGGTGTTCTTTAACGTGCGCCCAAATCTGAGCACACTGGCCTACAGCGTTTTTGCCTCCATTTAAAATGCAACCGCCGCAGCTGGGATGTGATCCCGCGACCTGCGGGTCAGCAGCCAAGTACCTTAGCCACTAGACCACCGAGGCAGGGCTCGGTGAGCGCGTCGAGCCCTGCCTCGCAGGTGCTTTAACCCAGGTGCTTCACATAGCTCGCAGGTACTTTAACGCGACTTCTATCACCCGTAACATGGCTGGAAAGGCGCGCCTGAAAGGTCGTAACCCTGCTGGTTTTCCACCCGAACTGGAATGCTCGTGCATGTGATATATGTAGCACCTGTGCTTTGCCCTACAGGTTGTGGTGTGCACGCACCTATCTCTTGATAGGGTAGGTATACAAGTGTTGTTCCTTCACCACAAAGTTTGCGTTGAAGTTACACTTCAAGAAAAAGAGGACTGAAAGGGGTAGGGAGGTTAGTCCTTTTGGGGATCAACTGATTTGCTACAACTGTCCGTCCTTTTGAAGACTAACTGGAAGTGAATAAACAGTCCTTGAAGAATGAACCGCAAGAGGACTAATAGTTACTCTTGTAAGGACTAACAGCTGATTTTTGGAAATGGTCGCTAACAGAGCAAATTTTACTCTCATAAGGACTAACTGTTAATTTCGAAAAATCATAGGAGAGTGAGTGTTAATCTGTCGGGATAAACTTTTAATTCATTCAAACAATTTTCAAAGGGGCCAATTATTAATCCATCATCATCATCATCATCATCATCATCATCAGCCTGACTACGTCCACTGCAGGACAAAGGCCTCTCCCATGTTCCGCCAGTTAACCCGGTCCTGTGCTTGCTGCTGCCAATTTATACCCGCGAACTTCTTAATCTGATCTGCCCACCTAACCTTCCGTCTCCCCTAACCCGCTTGCCTTCTCTGGGAATCCAGTTAGTTACCCTTAACGACCAGCGGTTATCCTGTCTACGCGCTACATGCCCTGCCCATGTCCATTTCTTGTTCTTGATTTCTGCTATGATATTCTTAACCCCCGTTTGTTCCCTAATCCACTCTGCTCTCTTTTGTCTCTTAAGTTTACACCTACCATGTTTCTTTCCATTGCTCGCTGCGTCGTCCTCAATTCAAGCTGAACCCGCTTTGTAAGTCTCCAGGCTTCTGCTCCGTAGCTAAGTACCGGCAAGATACAGCTGTTATATACCTTTCTCTTGAGGGATAGTGGTAATTTACCTGTCATAAATTGAGAGTGCTTGCCAAATGTGCTCCACTCCATCCTTATTCTTCTAGTTACTTCAATCTCGTGGTTCCGCTCCGCGGTTGTGACCTGCCCTAAGTAGACATAGTCTTTTACAACTTGAAGTGCACTATTACCTATCTCGAAGCGCTGCTCTTTTCCGAGGTTGTTGATTCATTTTAAGACCCACCTTTCTGCTCTCCTTGTCTAACTCCGTAATCATGAGTTGCAATTCGTCCCCTGAGTTACTCAGCAATGCAATGTCATCGGCGAAGCGCAGGTTACTAAGGTAATCTCCATTAACTCTTATTCCTAACTGTTCCCATTCTAGGCTTCTGAAAACCTCCTGTAAGCACGCGGTAAATAGCATTGGGGAGATTGTGTCCTCCTGCCTTACACCTTTCATGATTGGTATTGTTGCTTTCTTTATGAAGCACTATGGTAGCAGTTGATCCCCTGTAGATTTCTTCCAGAATGTTTATATATACTTCATCTACGCCCTGATTCCGCAGTGTCTGCATGACGGCTGATATTTCTACTGAATCAAACGCCTCCTCGTAATCTGTGAAGGCTATGTATAGTGGTTGGTTATACTCTGAGCATTTCTCTATTATCTGATTGATAGTATGAATGTGGTCAATTGTTAGTAGCCTGTTCGAAATCCTGCTTGTTCCTTTGGTTGATTGAATTCTAATGTTTTCTTTACTCTGTTAGCAATTACCTTTGTAAATAGCTTGTATACTACAGAGAGCAAGCTAATTGGCCTGCAATTCTTCAAGTCCTTGTCATCTCCTTTCTTATGTATTAAGATGATGTTAGCGTTCTTCCAAGACTCTGGTACTCTTCCCGTCAGGAGACACCTCGTAAACAGGGTGGCTAGTTTTTCTAACACAATCTGTCCTCCATCTTTCAGCAGATCTGATGTTACCTAATCCTCACCAGCAGCTTTGCCTCTTTGCATGCTCTCCAAAGCTTTTCTGACTTCTATCATTACTGGTGGGGTGTCATCTGGGTTACTGCTAGTTCTTATAGTATTAAGGTCGTGGTTGTCTCGGCTACTGTACAGATCTTTGTAAAACTCCTCCGCTATTTTAACTATCCTATCAATATTGGTAGTTATTTTGCCTTCTTTGTCCCTTAGTGCATACATCCGACTTTTGCCTATCCCAAGTTTCCTCTTCACTGCTTTGACGCTTCCTCCGTTTTTCAGAGCGTGTTCAATTCTCTCCATGTTATACCTTCTTACATCGGATACCTTACGCCTATTAATCAACTTCGAAAGCTCTGCCAGTTCTGTTTTGTTTGTTTTACTTGAGACTTTCATGATTTGGCGCTTCTTAATGAGATTCTTCGTTTCCTGGGAAAGCTTGCCAGTGTCCTGTCTAACTACCCTGCCTCCAACTTCCACTGCACACTCCGTAATGATACTCGTCAGATTATTATTCATTGTATCTATGCTAAGGTTGGTTTCCTCACTAAGAGCTGAGTACCTGTTCTGAAGCGAGACTCTGAATTCCTGTACTTTCCCTCTCAGTGCTAGCTGATTGATTGGCTTCTTGCGTATTAGTTCTTGTCGTTCTTTTCTCAAGTCTAGGTGAATTCGTGACCGTACCATTCAATGGTCACTGCATCGTACCTTGCCAACCACTTCCACATCCTGCACGATGCCTGGGTGTTCACTCATTATAAAGTCTATTTCGTTCTTATTTTCGCCATTAGGGCTCCTCCATGTCCACAGTATTCATTAACTTGGCCATCTTCCCCAGACTGACATGATAGCTCCTGTCGACTCCGCCTCACTAAAAATAACTACATTTGTGAATGTGTGTTGGAACGAAAATTTGCAGAGACTAAGTCAAAGCTAGGAACATTTATTTTCCATAAGCAGTGCGTCATGCGCATGAGCGGTGTTCTTCGTCGGCTGCTGTGCCCTCTTACCTGCGAGATATATAAAAAAATATGAAAATAAGCTAGCTTGAAGGCCATAACGTCATTGCCAAAGCCCAAATAAAACGCAGTTGCAAGCTAAGGAAACATGCTAAAACATGGCGCGCACAATGCTTTTTCAACTTTTACACTATTATGTAATGTGCCAAAGTGACGAAAATTCAAAACTTACCTTGAAAATTAACAGACATACGTCATTCTAGAGCCAGTTAATCCAGAAAATAATGATCACACTTCAAGGTGATGGCGTCCATTCTTGAAGCTTTGCGAAAAAGAAGCCGTGAAGGAGCCTCGCATGTAAGCTGGGGTGTCCACTTCTTCGCAGGAAAGCTGTGGTGTTCAGTACATTGAACAGCCGTTCCACAGAAACATATATGCACGTGCGTCCACAATTCCAGCACATGCGATGAAGCACGTTTCTTACAGCTACGTTGATAGCTTGTGAAGCGGCACTTGCCTTCCACAGAACCAGGCAAAAAAGATCACCACGAACGACGAACATGAGCCACTCTTGACGACAGTGACTGTGAGCGATTCCGAAGTGGTCCGGCGCGGATGGATACACAATATACACACTCAAATGTGCGTCAGACTTGCATGGTTGTCACCGCTAGTAAATATTGCGAAGTTTATTGAACTACGTTTCAAATCATTGTAATGGTCGGTGCTGTATTCTGCCCCGACAAATTATTGTTTTCTTGCAATATTTTCTTCATCCTAACTGTGAGTGGGGTGAGGAGCCTTGTCATCAGTTCTCTGAACCTCTGAACACGCATTTGCCACATTCTTCACCTCTCAGTCCTCCACCTCGCGCTACCACAACCCCGACAGAGTAGAAGGGCGAGTTTCAGAAAAATGGAGTGCACCTGACCGAGAACCAGAGCTTCGAAAGACTGCTGACCCGTCCACACAACAAAAGCTGTAGAAAAAAGCGTCTTTTCAGCCCCTACTCGAGGGAGTATGTGAGCCGTTCGTCCTCTCGTTAGTCCTCCGCATTGGCACACGACACGCTTAGTCTTTTGGTGGACTAACCACATGACTTGAGGACTAAAGTTAACGTTTCTCCCCATTGAGCTCGATTTTTTTTTTCAGAGTGTATAGACCACATGAAGGTCACTCCGCTGACCGTAGTGGCCACCATTGTGAAAGTAGTGAGCTGCTTGCTATAATATAAAAGCCAAAGTAACGGCTTGATGCTCGGGCATAACCGACGCTGGCGGCATGCGGCTCAAACACAAATAACAGCTGTGACAGCTGTGATTTCTCACTCGTTCTGTGTATACCAGTGCGTGCTCTTCCTGCGTCATTCTTTGTGTTTGAGAATCAATCTGCAGATGTCGAACTGTGACAGCTGTAATTTGCACCCATTCTGTGTGTGCTTTTTTACGTGCAACCTTCGTGCTTGAGTAGCGTGCAGCAAGTTTCGGGCCACTTGCCATTTCTCGCGTGACATTCCAATATGAGGCTACAGCATTCATTACTTAGTCCTCTCGGCGAAACTGCCTTATTTTTCATAGTCGCAATGAACCTACCCACTTATTCTATGACATTCCCACAGGAAGGTATCATCGACAGTAAGCGCAGAATCAAACCATTACTGCAGAGTGAGCGCTCTTCACGTGGCCAGGTGCTTCACAGCATCTACGAAGTGCACGAAATTATTGGTTATGAAAGCGAGCCCGGTAAGTGGTCGCGACCTCTCTTTCTTTCATATCAGCTTGACTCATTGTTCTGGAATACGCGTCATTGTTATTCGTAAAAAAAACAATTAACAGTGATGTCGAAGAAGGGGTGCCCTCCGAAAGGAATTAGGTAGGCTTGCACCATAAACGTACATACAACGATGCTCCACTGCAACTCCCTTTTCAATCCAGTGCATTAGCTTATATCCGTTCCTTTCCTCTTTTTTTTTTCGAAGCGAAGTAGTGTTTTTTTTTTCCAAGCGCGCTGCTGCTTCTACCTAGATGTGATAATACGCCGCGACTTTTATTAATCCTCCAGGGGTGCTGTAAAAATACTGGAAATGCACCTCTCTTATTGCTTGTAAAATTAAAAAGGGAGACGAAGATGCTGATTATCTGACGTTTTCAATGCGCAACATTTCTTAGCAAACTTCGGCGACTTTCAGCGTATCTATCTATTTATCTTTATATCTATCTATCTATGTATGTATTTATATAACCGCTTACGTTTGGGTGCTCTCGTGGTAACCATATTAACTTGGCGTGAACCAAAGTTAGCATAGGAGGGTTAGATGGTTTGACGAATATGACGCACTGGTCAAGACATGAATAGCGTCACAATCCCGTCACGTACGTCGTCAAACACTTTCCGCCAGACAGTGACCACTGCTATGCGGGTATGTGCCACAGTTGATTGACACTTAGTATCTACCCAGGAACAACGAGAACACAGATGGGCAGTTTTTACACGCAAGCGTTAATAAATACCCGACATCGTTAGCGTCGACCCAACGAATGCAAGGAATAAATGTCAGGGTCCCAACTGCAATCAAACTCAAGAATTCTGCGTAGCAATGAAGTATTTTATCACAGAGCTACGCCAGATCTCGGAACTACTTTTCAAATAGACGCTTATCTTCGTGAAACGTCAGTAATGGTTGCAACGCTGCCTACCTAATTTTACAAACATTACATATGTACTCCTTTCATACAGCCTTCACGTCGGGATAACGCCAGTTGTGGTTACTTGCCATTCGCTGAAGTTCATTTACGTAGCAGTGTCCATGGCCAGCATCATCACGAGCATCAGCGCATCATATCAGCTTCTGGTGTTGCTAATACACATGTTCCAGTTGGAATTGTTGTGCAAGTGCAAACAACTGGTTATATAAACATCTGCAACCATTCAACATATGTATGTGCGCGACATTTATACATATATTTAGAGTCGTTTCATGACGTGACGCTCAATAACAAAACTGCAACATGGTCACCTTCCCCTCCGCAAGCTTCGCATAACGCCGCTTCCGAGGTACATGGGATCTGCCGTTTTTTTTTTTCTTTGGTGTAAATGTCGACTTTTACTTACGATGGGTATTGTTCATATCATTCCTTTTTTTTAGCACCAGCACCTGAAATCGTTCTTACAATCAGACTTATTGAACGCAGTATCTGGATTCTCGAACGGTGAATATGTCATACTTTCTTCTTTTATTTGAGTGAAGCAATTAGCGACAGTTTAGCTATCACTATATTGCGACATTTAGTGAAATTGTGTTCATGATGTCCACACGCATTCGCGTGCGAAATCAGGGCCAAGAGACGTACTTTTGAACTGCTGTAAAATAAACTGCGGCCATTAAGGAACAGTGAGAACAGCCAGAAGATCAGTGAATGCCTTTGGTGCCACTCGGTATAAAAATTGAGTTTATTGTTTCTCTATTTGCTATTATAACAGGCTTATGCACAAACTGCCTTTTGAATAATTTTTCAAAACCCTCAGTGCCAAGGTTCTGCGATGTTTGGCTAACTTTTAAAAAGCAGAAAAGGTATAAAAATTTTATTCTAATCATATCGCTCCAAAATATATCGCAAGGGCAAGTACCAAGCTTCAGTAATGAGCACTTAAGTATTTTTCAGCATTCAGTATTTTTCAGCCAAATATTGCGAAAGTTTTATTGAGCAAATGTGTCAGCCACAATAAATGGGGCTGATGAAACCAGTCGCTTTCATGTTCTCAACTTTAAGTATTCTTAAAAAATAGTGTTAAGGTTATTGGCATAACAAGCATAATTTTAGTCAACCGGTTCGTATACTCATCCAATGCTTTCAGAATATAGGCAGGAACAGCAGTTCTGATCAGCGAAGCTAATTAAACCTTTCAGAGCTAGGCTCACGCTATATATGAAGTTTCACGACCCATAGCGGCTCAAGATATCAATAACAACCTCGAGGTCTCTATAAAAATAATTGCGACCACCTGGAGGTCTTTAACGTTCGGTGACATAGCTCACTACGCCAGCTTCAGAGCCGTACGAATGTGCCCCTACTATATATAGAGTCAGTTAACGCTGACACAACCTCTAAACAGTATATGCCAACGCGTGAATTTGAAACGTGATCCCCACAGCTTGGAAAGGCACAAATTTTCTCTTAAGCCTATGTTTTCTCGTATGTCAATCATAATCATAAGTACGGATAAATCTGTGTGCCTCATTATTCAGTGTGAAATACACGCTGTAAATAGCGATATCTCTTAAACACCAGAATTTGTGCTAAATGAACTGACACAAAATGAAGAAAAGATGGGATTTTTTTCTGGGGACTTGTTTTTCTATTTTTACTTGCAACCAAAGGAAGGCAACTGACTATTCCTGACATGAAAATTACGACTGTTGTGGTTTAACATTCCAAAACCATTTTTTTTTCATTGTAAAAGATGCCGTACAGTTGAAGAATCTAAGGTTGTTTTTTTTTAATCTCCCTCGAGTTTCTTGTCTTGCACCTAAATCTAAACATGCGGGTCTCGATTGTTTCACCAACATAAAAAGGCAGCCACCGTGGCCGGTATTTGAATCTGTGCCCTTCAGGGTCAGGAGCTCAATAATTTACCACAAAACCAGCGATTATTCCAATACCTAACTTGTTAAATGTACAACAAATATCACTGATAATAAAAACCTAGGAACGAAGGAGTGTTTTTCTTTTGTCAGAAAGATCATTGATCAAAACGAACAGACAATAATGTCAAGGAAATCATGGGGGGTGTTGTTTGTATCAAGCATGATACAAATGTGAGAAAAGCCGAGGGAATGAAGAGATAACTTATGGCCGGCACTACTCGAAGTTGAAACTTTCAAAGGTTGTAGATTCGGTCTCTGCCGACGGCAAGTAATCATTTTCATCCACTTCGTTTTCTTCACATTTATGTGATAGTTGCTACAAATAGCACTCTCTATATTTTCCTTACGCATTATTTTCTGTTGGTTCTCATTGTTGATCAAGCAAGTTGCATTTGTTGTGTTCTGTAGCATCTTAGACTTGTTGTTGTTGATTTCTATTTTATCAATTGCTTTAAAATAGTTTCATGTTACCCCCTTTCAATGGTCCCTATTTCTATTAGGCTATGTATTGCTTTTATTGACTCTGTTTACTAGCTATTGTTCTTCCGTGTGCGTTGTTTTGGTGTAGTTTTCCCCTAACATTATTTATGTTATCATTAGACGTCCAGCAGTCAGTTTTGCTGAATCTTTGGGACTTCCTGCTGTAATACTTCCTGCTTTGAGATAACTGTAATAAACTTAACTTGTGTACATTAATTTGACCAAAAATGACAAAGTTCTTTCTGCTCTCATCGCAGTCGAATGTTTTTGTTCTGTACATGTGCTTCTCGCGCAGCAGTTAACGTATCTGCCAGAACGTCGGAAGCGGCTGAGAGTTTCACTGTGGAGCTTCATGTTATATCGGACGAGTACCACCAAAAACACTTCGGCCCGAGGCAAGCCCTTATTGATTACATAGCAGTTACGTTGGCTGCGGTGAGTGAACATTACTCTTACTTGTACATACAAAAGCCGTACAGGCTACACGCACCTTTTGGCCTGCCCGGTTTTACAGGCCGGGTGTTAATCTGCCCCCTGAGTGGGTCTCAATCATTCTACCAAGAGTATCTAAAACCCATTCGAATAAAGCCGATTTACTCTCTGATAATGCATCTAAATTTTTCATATACCTAATTAAGCTGCTGTATTATGAATATTGTATCAATTAGAGTATCTTCTTTTTTCTTTCTGCCAAGTCTTACCTCTGACCACCTCCTTATTTCCTGCATAAATTTCTTTTTCCCTCCACTCTTTCTATCTCATTTTTATTACTTTTTCATGTTCTGTGTGTAGGCTGGTGCAAGGTCTCCTTTTGTCTGGCCTGTGCCGGCCTGTCCCTTTCTTTATGCTGTGGGCGGACCACTTTATAGGCCCTGTCAATCGAGTGTTGCCTAATGTTGGTACCTGATGCAGGCTGGCATCACGCAAGCAAAACCATGCACAGCATGGCAGAGCAAGGGGGTGAGAAAGAAAGTGAGTGCTGTGAAGAGGAGGAAGGGAGGGAAGTAAAGCATAGCATAGTCATGTTGGGGTGATGCAGATAGAAGCAAGTATAACATATTGCCACGTTTCATTTCCCAAGTTTTTGTTATCGTTCCGAAACACCACACGATTCTCGGCGCAAACCGCGCCTGCAGGTTTCGAGAAGGTTCCGGACTGTAGTAGATCATTTCGATAAGATCACGCCCACTGTGCGAACGGTACAGATTGTTCTGTAACCTACGCCACCGCCAGCGATAACACTAGAACATTCGACGGCAAGGGTATAAATGCCGACGCGCTTCGCCGCTTGTCAGTTGTTGATCGAAGGCCGACGCTGCGTTCGCCGCTATCAGTCCGAGACTGCTATCTGTGCAAGACTGCTGCTGTAGTTAGACTTTCCCTTTACCGGGCACAGGTTCGCCCAAATAAACAGTTAAATCCCAACACGAAGTTTCCTGTCTTCGGCCACGTCACGACCCTGTGACAATATTCATGGGACAGTAAGGGTTAGATAAGGAAAGAGAATGAGGTGAAACGATGTGAGGTTGGGGGGTTAGAAAAATTAAGGATATGGCAGAGCATAATATATTTGTATACAGTGCAGTATTGGCATGGGGTAGGAAATAGAAGCGAAGGTAAGGTTGAGAGATGTGTCGGTGGTAAGAGAAAGCATGAGGGGGGGGGGCATGTTATCTTCTCGTAATCTCATTCAGTGTCGATATCTTAACAGCGAAATGACGCAGCACGTACATGTGTCACTTGGCGCATTCGTCACATTTTCGTACGAGTGAAACCTGCACAGCTGGAACTTCAAATTTCAAAGTTGTTAAATTCCCTGAAGTAATGCCCTATACTGTTTAATGAAAACACGTCTTACAAAAATGGGTGGGTAATTGATTGAAGAGATATGTACACAATGTCACAAATAAAGCAATTAAACCAGTTAACTCAATACGAAGAATTATTTTCAGCATACCTCTTTTCGCAGCCGCATCGCCTTACGAAGTCGGGAACAGCGAGTAATTCTTCTGGCGATTGGTGCCTTGCTCTAAGTTTTATTACTAGAGTATTTTTTATATAATAATGGTCCCTTACAAGAACGGATGCCCTGTTTTGTGCATTCATCTACTGTATCGTGTACTGTACTATAGTCGTGTACTGTACATAATGACAGCTTCGTCCTTCATAATGAAAGGGAGAAAGAAAAAGAGGGAAAGACAAGAAGGTTAATCCAAGAGGCCTTAAAAGGTGCTGCCCTACACTATAGGGAACAGAGGATGACGAAGTTTAGACGCTCACAGAGAAAGTGAGTAAGACAATAAACGTTTTTTTTTTTCTGAACAAGCGAGATGTTCACCGTACGGCCCCTATATTCTATATCTTAGCTATTCCAGGGCCATGGCCATTGCTGCTTGCTGTATGTTTATTCATTGTTTCTTTCACACAATCGCGGAAGGTTAACTGCGTTTCCCTTTTAGGTCAATTTGAGATTCCAATCTATGTTGGACCTACGTATTTGTTTCAAGCTTGTTGGGATCACAAGAAGTTACGTAAGTCTTGCACTTCAATAGTATCCGCATTGGAATTATTTTCGTTGTTTTTTACGCTGATCACAAAATTCTGGAATTAGTTCAAAAACTTCTAATAATATAAGGTTTTTGTTAATGTCACCGGTCATCAAACACACTAAGTCATTCTTGAGCATTTTTAAGCACTAATATTTCCGTATCAGAGCATAGAAACTGCGTTTCTTGAGAGAAGGGAAGAATGCCAAAGAAATAATACAGAGAGGTTCGTTAAACAGTAGCCTGGTTGTTTTCTGTGCCCTTGGGCAGAAAAACGGGAGTGGAAACATGAGACAGAGCGAAGCAAAAATAAAGATTATGTCAGTGCATTCATTGATCATTTCCACGTATCAGACAAGTAAAAATAAAAAGGCAGTGCATTCCCACTTCAAGTTTCATCGCCATTTTCTCGAAACTGGTGCAGGTGCTAGACTTAATATTCGTTCTGAAAAATTTGTTTTCTTTGGAATGAAAATGGTGGACTCTATTTCAATAATCTTGGTGTTCATAGTTAAGCTTTATGGCTGTCTTAAAAATGTAGCACTATGAGGTACGTAAACGTCACTGTTGCAAACAATATATGCTATTTTTATATTGTTTGTAATAATCAAGTGGAAAGGTGTAGCCATCGCCAAGTAACGGTGACAAAAAGTCCGTTTATTTTATACCTTAATAAAAAATGCTTGTCAAGAAGGACACAAAAGTGACGAAATAATGAGCGCGATCATTCAACCAATTAACTTATTTAATAATGAACTGTTCAGTAACTACCGCAAGTGGGCATGTTTTTATTAATAAGTTTTAGGCAGTCGCATTCTTAAACAGTTTAGACCTAAAATGATTCTGCTACAATGTGTGTGCTCTGAGATATCAGTTTTTAATTGTGGTTTGCAAAACTTTATTGCGATTTGCATGATTGCGCATGAAATACCGTGACCACTGGCGCAAATCCCTCTTCGAGGTGCCGCGGCGGTTACGTGCGGCGTTGAGTCAGACAACGGATTGTATGGGCATATGCAAGGATGATAACATTTACTCTTAAAACCGGCTGTCGATATATCAAGCAAAAGCTGCTCATTCATGGAGGAGGAGGGAGGGGCATTACGCCTATTTTCACCGCCTTTGCATACATATAATGACACAATCCACAGCCAAACTTTGTAGCGAGATATCTTGGAGCACAATTTTTCCACGTAAAAGTGTGTAGGAACACGACTGCTTTCAGCTTTTCAATATAAATATACTCGCTTGCAGTCATTATTAAAAACTTCATTATTTAATGGTAGTTACCTGATCGGCTGACCACGCTATTATTGCATCCCTCTATATGTCCGCCTGGATACGTAATTTATCTGCAAAGGCAATATCCACGTGCCACCATGGCTGAATTTAAAGAAAGCCATGAAGCTTTATTTTGAACATCTAATACGTGCAATATAAAATGTTACCAAAAAAACGTCCGCCTCGGTGGATCAGTGACTAGGGTGCTCGGCTGCTGACCGGAAGGTCGTGGGTTCGATCCCGGCAGTTGCGGTTGCCTTTCAATGAAGGCGGAATGGTGGAGGCCCGTGCACTATGTGATGCCAGTGCACGTGCGTTAAAGAACACTAGAAATTCGAAATTTCTGCAGCCCTCCACTACGTCGTCTTTAATAAGCATGTAGTGGTTTTGAGACGTAGAAATTCACATAATATTGTTATAAAAAACACAGGGAGCCTTATTTGTTCGATTAAGATCTCTCGAAGGGGGAAGCTTCTGGTGTGACTGTTAAATCGCGATCATAATCATCATCATAGACGTTGTCCACGACTACAACGGTGTTCACTCTTTTCGTTTGATCAGGTCTTATAATGCTTTCGCCTTCAAATGCCCCAATTTTGCCGCAAGGGCGACCTGGGGAATGGAATGGAAACGAGACGGCCACATATTGGAATGTTATACAAATTAAGCCAAGCACATATATTCTTTAGTATTCGGTCGGGTATAAGTCAACGAGGCGCTGGTGTAAGGAAATTTTTCTGTTGCAGCAGCCGAAGCGACTTTCCGCATTGACTATCGTTTCAACTCAAGCTTTTCAATAACAAGTAAAAATGTACGAGCTGTTTCCTGATCCAAGTGAAGGTGCATTGGTCAGCAGAGACGGCGACTGGCTTTTCAGGGTGTCCCGCATGCGACAGCAGGCGATTACGCCCAGTCTGGCAAAGCACGGAGCTCCTGCCGCATATGCCCATGCAGTATATTCACAGCCTCCGATAAAATAACATCTGAATTTAATTGGTTGATAAGAACTAGGCAAAAACACCACGCATTTAACGAAGACGGACAGAAGGAGTATGACACATCATCTGCGCCATGCATCCTTTTTATTTGTCCTCTTCAACTGCGCAATGTTTTCACCTTGTTAGAGACCCCCCCCCCCCCCATTCCGTCTTCTCCGAGCCCATCCCACGTAGCTTTCACATAACGAACATGGCTGGCGCATTTTATCTCCACTTGAGCAGTTCTCCTCGGCTGTTCCTGCGAGCTTTCAGCCGCACCCACAACATACGATGCGCGGGTCGATGTTATCACCCTCTTCCTATACGACCCTAATTCCCACTGTTTGGAACGTTAATTGTGCTGATTTCTGTAATTGATGATGATGATGATGTTTAGAGTTTAATGGCGCAAGGCCTACTAAGGGCAAAGAGCGCCAAACAGAAGTGATTACATTAAAGTGACAAGGAAGTAAAAGAAGATCTCAGTAAAAATAGACAAAGTAAAACACAACGTAATGGAAGATGACTGGTCTAAGGGGCCAGGTTGTCAAGCATGATAAGAAATGAGGTGTAAAAATTTCACGTCGGTAAGAAATTCTAAAACGCGTTTGACTGAAAACAGTGCTTCGTCTCCTATGAAGTGTGACGGGTGTGGTGGAATATGTCGCGTGTGTAGTTGTGTCAAGTGCCTTACATTGTATCAGGATGTGGATCACGGATAGGGCCTCTCTGCACCTGCTGCACAGAGGTCTTGGAGACCCAGTGAGAAGGTGCGAGTGCGTTGCATGCCCTATCCGTAATCTGGCCAAGGCGACTTCAGTGTATCTATTACGTGCGTCGGTGGTGTATGGTCCCAAATGTGGTTTTATTACGTGTAACTTGTTGTCTGTTTGTTCACTCCAGTGTGTTTGCCATGTTTTACGAAGTTGTTGTCTGATGTGTGGTTTCACGTCGGTGTAGGGTAATGTGGTTATGTCTACTGTATTTAGGAGTGTAGCAGCAGCAGCCATTCGATCCGCTGCTTCGTTCCCGGCTATACCACAGTGGCCAGGGACCCAACAAAGAACCAGTTCAAGGTTGCGTACATACACAGACATAACAGCTTTGACAATTAGATTGACAACATGGTTTTTCGAAGGCATTGTTGACGACAGTGCCCGCACAACACTGAGGGAGTCTGTATAGATAATGGATTGTGAGATGTCGCTTTGAAGTATATGATTAACAACAAGAAGAACACCATACGCCTCTGCGGTAAAGATACTAGTATGACTATTCAGCGTTTTAGTGACACTAAGGCCGGGTCCATGCGCAGCGCAGGACACAGAGGTGGCAGTTCTAGAGGCGTCCGTATAAAATTCAGCACATTGATACTTATGCTGCAGATGCAAGAAATGCTGCAGAATAGCACATGTGGGAGCTCGGTTTTTATCTATATGTGTAAAAGATGTGTCACATAAGACAGCGCGGAGATGCCATGGTGCTATAAAATCTGTTGGAGAACTTTGGATGGTGTCTAGAAAAGAGACAGAAAGCTCTGACGCTTCCTCTCTAGCTCTGTAGGAGAAAGACGCAGAGAACGATGGTCGGTTTAAAAGGAGTTCAGTCATGGACGTATCATAAAAAACTGATTTAAAAGGATGGTGAGGCATGGATGAAAGTTTAAAAGCATAAAGGAGATCTGTGTATGCTCGCTGACGTTGCAGGTTCCATTTGTTACACTCCACATAGAGGCTTTCGACCGGACTAGTCCGGAATGCACCACACGCCAGGCGGAGCCCCAGATGGAGTACCGGGTCCAACATTTTGAGGGATGTTTTACTTGCTGACCCATAAACAACGCTACCATAGTCCAATCGCGAACCTATTAGGCTGGTAAAAACACGTAATAAAAGTTGTTTGTCAGCACCAAAAGAAATGTGCGAGAGAACCTTCATGATAGTCAGTGTTTTTAAGCATTTATGTTTTAGTTGTTTTATGTGTGGTATGAATGTCAGCTTTTCGTCAAAGATTATTCCTAAAAACTTGTGTTCCTTTTTGACGGGAATTGACACACCATTAAGATGAATGTCAGGATCCGGCCGGATACCACGCCTCTTAGAAAAAAGAACACAAGTGCACTTCCCCGGATTAAATTTAAACCCGTTCCTATCTGCCCAGCCAGCTAGCTTGCTAACACCAAGCTGTACTTGGCGCTCGCAGACAGATAGGTTACAAGACTTAAAAGATAATTGTACGTCGTCTACATAAATTAAGCAGGAAATCGACGGTGGCAATGCCTTCCTCAGTGAGTTCATTTTCACAATGAAAAGGGTGCAACTTAAAACTCCACCTTGTGGCACTCCACTTTCCTGAACATGAACTCTAGATAGTGCAGTTCCAACACGCACGCGAAACGTTCTTTCGGACATGTAACTGGCAAGCGTGTTGAACATGTTACCCGAAATGCCAAAAGACTTGAGATCAATGAGGATACCATACCTCCAAGCAGTATCATACGCCTTTTCTAAATCAAAAAATACTGTCATGCAGTACTGCTTGTGGAGGAAAGCATCTTTTACATATGCCTCTAATGCAACGAGTTGATCGTTGGTAGATCGCCCCGCCCTGAAGCCTGCCTGGCAGCCCTCGAGAAGACCGTTGAACTCGAGAAAGTACACAAGTCTCCTGTTTATTATCTTCTCGAAGAGCTTACACAGGCAGCTAGTCAGGGCAATGGGACGATAACTGGCAGGAGAGGAAGGGTCCTTCCCTTCCTTTAGGAAAGCTACTACTATGGCCTCCCTCCAAGAGCGAGGAATGTGCCCCAAAAGCCATATTTTATTGTATAGGTGTAAGAGTGTTTCAAGAGTGTCTGGGTGTAGGTGCTGTATCATGGTGTATGTAACCTTATCTGCACCTGGAGCTGAAGGTTTGCACGTGCTCAAGGCAGCCCTCAACTCATAGAGAGTGAATTCAGAGTTGTAAGAACTGTTCGATTTCTCTTTGTCGTGTAAGGGCTTTTTTTCAACAGATGTTTTGTGTTTCATGAAAGTGTTTGTGTAGTGTGCTGAGCTGGACACGTGTTGGAAGTGTTGTGCGAGTGTGTTAGCCTGGTCTTCCAGTGTGTCCCCTGTTGTACTAACCAGGGGCAGGCTGTGTGTCTGTTGTCCTTGTAGTTTGCGTATTCGTGTCCAGACTTTGTGTGTGTCAGTGTATGAGTTGATGGAAGTGAGGAAGGTGCGCCAGCTGTCCCTTTTCGCCTCACGACGCACTCGCTTCCCAAAAGCCTTTGCCCGTTTAAACGAAATGAGGTTGTCCGACGTGGGGTACCGGCGAAGGGCACCCCACGCTTTGTTCTGGGCCTGTCGCGCCCGCCTGCAGTCCTCGTTCCACCAGAGCCGCCTTGGGTTGCAGGACGCACTGGAGGCCAGGGGAATGGACTTTTCGGCGGCGTCAAGGATGTGCGCCGTGATGAGTTGGGCGGCTTCCTCCACGTGTAGGTGTTCTATGGATGTGTGGTGTAGTTGAGATGTTTGTGTGAATGTGCTCCAGTTTGCTTTTGATTCATTAAACCTTTTATGGGAAGATGAACTGCTCGGGCCTGTACCTAGATACGTTAATGAGGTGGGGAAATGGTCACTACCATATGGGTCCGTGCCCACACCCCACTCAAGACATGGAAAGAGAGCTGCGGAACCAATAGCCAAGTCAAGATGCGAGTATGTATTGTGTCCAAAGTTATGGTATGTAGGCTGTTTTTTGTTGAAAAGGCATGATCCGGAGGATGTAAGAAACTTCTCTATTAGGCGACCTCGGGCATCCGTTCTGGAGGAGCCCCAAAGAGGGTTGTGCGCATTAAAGTCGCCTATGAGGATGTACGGTTCGGGCAGCTGGTCGACCAGCGCCTCGAAGTCAGAGCTCACAAGTGAAAAATCCGGAGAGATGTAAACGGAGCATACCGTTATCAACTTATTAAATATTATTGTACGGATCGCTACAGCCTCGAGGACAGTGTTTAAAGAGATAGGGTGGCATGCTAATGACTTCAGTGCGATAATAGCAACACCTCCTGAGGAGTGGGTGCAGCCAACCCTGTCCTTTCTGAATACCATATACCTATTTAAGAAATTTGTGTTTTTAGAATTAAGGTGGGTTTCCTGGAGACACATGATACTTGGCTGTCTGTCATGCAGAATCTCATACACATCGTCCAGGTTTTTAAGGAGGCCTCTGCAGTTCCATTGGATTATGTTTTCTGTTCCCATTATTTGAATTTAAGAAGACTGGAGTGTGTGTGTTTGTGTGTGTTCATGTGTCGTCTTTCGGGGCTGTTACTCTTGACTTGGGCTTTTTAGGCCCTTCTGAAGGCTTAGCCGTCACAGGCCGCTCCTTGCGCTGCGTGGCAGGCAGGAACGGCCGGACGTCCATGTCATCATCAGATGTCCGAGGGGTGCCCGTCGAGCCGGGCCCCCCGGACTTGGCCCCCTTTCGGGAGCCCTTCGTTTGAGCCGCCACCCCCGGGGGTGCCACAGGTGGCACGGGCGGTGCGGTGGCGGTGGGATCCGGTGCGGGGCCCGCGGTGTCCATCATCTCGGCACCCTCCAACGCACTGGAGGACGGGGAGGCCGAGGCGGGAGCGGCACCGGTCCCGACAGAACTGGTTTGCACCACATCCGCTGCTGCCTCAGCAAGCGGTGTGGCGTCAGATTGGGCTGCAAGAGGCAACCCAGGGGGGGGCGGGGGCGGGACCAAGTCCGACTCGCGGTACTGGGTCCCCGCCGAAACAAGACGCCGCTCCGCCCCCCGGCGAGCTGCGTCGGCGTACCTCCCCAGAGGGAAAGAGGCGAACCTCTTTCGCGCCTCCGGGAAGGTGATGTTCTCTGTGACCTTTATGTTTATTATTTTCTTTTCCAATTGAAACTTCTCGCATTTTCTGGAGTACGCCGCGTGTGGGCCCTGACAGTTGATGCAGAGAAGTTGTTGAGAGCTACAATTATCAGTGGGATGGTCATGTTGGGCGCACTTGGCACAGGTTATTTGGCCCCGACACGAGTTAGTACCATGCCCGAACCTCTGGCACTTGAAACAGCGCCGCGGGTTCGGGATGTACGCTCGGAAGGAGCACCGGATAAAGCCTGCATTAATATAATCTGGAAGATTGGACCGATCAAATGTGAGGATTATGTGCCTAGTGGGTATTTCCTTGTCATCTCTTCTGATGGTAATGCGCCGAACTGCCGTCACACCTTGGTTTCGCAGGCCTTCAAGGAGGTCGGCCTCTGTCTCGTTTGCCAGATCTGGCTCCGAAATCACGCCCTGGGAGCTGTTGAGGCTGCGGTGGGGCGTGACTCGAATGGCCAGATCGGCGATGCGGGTTTGGGCAAGGAGCTTGTCGGCCTGGTCCTGTCTACTGAGCTCGACAAGGACTTCGCCAGTTCGTTGTTTTTTGGCCTTGTACGACTCTCCAACAACACTCTCAAGAAACTTTGACACAGGAAATACCGACAGTGAAGAAAGAGGTTTGGATTGGTCGACCGATTCCATCACCATGAAGCGAGGGAAGTTGTTCGGTTTGGGAGGACTCAAGTTAGGTAGTGGTGGGAAAGAAACTTCGGTGCGGCCCCTTTTCGGGGGCCGATCACGTTTGGGGGGGGGTTTGGAAAATGCCATGTGACAGATTGAAAAGCAGGGAACGGGGGTACTTTCGTCGCTCGGTTTACCCTGATGCCGAGAGAGGTCCCGGAGCTCCCTGCCTGATAGACAGGCAGGGAGCCCATCGGCCGGAGCTTGACCAAGGCTCCGACGGCCACCGTTTACGGCTTCTACCCTTCACCTATAAACACTTCGCCACGGTTGGGCACAGCTTATGTTGGGAGCTCGGGGTCCGCGGTGTCGCCACTCACCGTCACCTAGATTACTCAAGGTGCCCTGTGCGGGATGATTTCTGTAATTACTGGCGTAATGAATGTTTGTACGCATCTGAAGATTCCTTCTGCAGCTGTAAAAGGAACGCAGCAGGTAGCACACAGACACCTCCTGTCGGTAGCATTTCAATAATGGTGGACACATTTCTTGGAGCGCCCTCTATATGGAACCGCATGACATTGTCGACGCCTGCATAAAAGTTCGCCGAGAGTGCCCATTCGCAATAAAGTTGATTAGTGAGGACCGGATATTTATTCAGTGATAATGGTTGAGAGGACGTACCGCTGGGCGATTTGGTCGAACCTGTGCCTCCGTCGAATCTGTGCCTACATTGCAGGGATTACAAGTGTCACCCATTACATGGCGAAACAAAGGTGTTGTTGCGGCACAGAGATAGGACAGCGAGAAACGTTGCTGAGGTTTTTTATATCCACAAGTATGGCGACACGTGTCGCGAAGCCCTCGGTCACATTGCACCACCTAGAGGTAGATTATCTAACTGCCAACCTCTAATCCTTTACGTCACATTTTTTTGCTATTTACATATGTGTTCCCTTCAATAAAAATTCTGCGCTAGTGTGTGTGTGTGTGTGTGTGTGTGTGTGTGTGTGTGTGTGTGTGTGTGTGTGTGTGTGTGTGTGTGTGTGTGTGTGTGCCTTCTGTTTCTTGTCGCTTTTTTACGCAGTTTTTTAGTTATGACAATATTTAATGGGGTTTTAGGTCCCAAAACTATTTTATAATTATGTATGCCGCATTGAAAGGCTCCGAAAATTCTGACCATCTGGTTTTTTTACGTGCCCATTAATTCAAATACAAAGGTCTATAACATTTTGCCTCCATTGAAACGAGGCCCCAGAGCACTGCTGATGTTTCTGCGACCTTGGAGTCAGCTGTCGAGTGCCACAATTGCTAGACCACCGTGGCGGGTCCCGATATTTAGTCAAATATTTACTAAGCTTTCCAGTATGATATCATGCTCCCCTTTTATAATAACCAGTGAAATGAGTATTTTTTACACATGCTCATAACAGTTTCTTTCTATTACCATTGAAATAATGAACCGGTAATATATTCTGTGTGTACATGCATCTTTTTTTTTGGTGAGCCCTCCTGATTAAAAAGTGGGGATTTTTTTTTCAGGATGATACATTTGCAACATTACTTGTTGGTGTCCTTGACACATGGCAAACTCTGGAGGGACTCGTGCAATACATCAAACAGGGTCATGTTCACGGGAGTTTTGATGTACTGTACCTCATGAGCGGGTAAATATCACAGCCTCTTTTGGGTGTGCACACAACAGCGATCACCTCAGGCTTGCGTGATGAAAGCCCTTTCGTGTCGCTTGCCGAAGTAGTCAAGGCGAGTAATTAGGTGCTAATGAATGACCATTCCTACAGCCATGCCCAGATTCATATAAGAATATGCGACCTGCCTTATACAGTGATCGTTTTCCGCCCAGTAATTAGTCTGCAAACTTAGGTACACAGTCAGTGTCATCTGACACACGTATTTGAATCTCCTGGGCAACGCTTGATGACAAGGACCTGCTCCTTTAGAGGCGTGGCAGCTTATAGCAGAGTTCAATTCGGTTTGTTTTCGGCGTGACCATCCTTACTGCTCATGCACGACAGATGGCCCAAGCACTGTCAGAACGCGCTGGCATGTGCTAGCGCGTTCCGGCTTGTGTAAGGGGCTGTGTAAGAAGATGTGACCTCTTCTCTTTCTGCTCTCTCAGCAATAACGTGATGGCGTCGGAGAATGAGAGCCTGTAGACGCGCGACGATCCCACGTGCTCCCGCGTGGCGTGGCCATGAGTAGCAGCAACGAAAACTACAGTGAATTCGTGGTGTGCTTCACTGGCAAGAGCTCGTTAACATCGGGCAAGGTGCCCGTGATGAAATGAACTTTAAGTCGACCCATGCACTGCTTCGCTTGCTACCCGCCAACTCAATGCAACATTTGGCTCGTATGCCTACTTAAGTCCCTTTCGTAGCAACTTCTCAGTTTCTTCTTGTATGTTTGCACCCTTGCAAACAAGCAAGCGATGTCTTTCTTCCATCCTTCTCTTCTAATGAAGTATCAATATCAGAGCCGACAGAGCTGTTCGTGAAGCGGAGTCTGGAGTATATACGTCTGTGGATGTTTGTGCGGTAGATTATATGCGAACTTGCAGTAACTTATTTCACTATAACGACGTGCTAAATACTGTATTGAAACGCTTTTTCATCATCCATTACAATAATACACCCCAGTGGTACAATGTTTCCTCAGATAACAGTGAACACAGCAGTTATCATGGTAGGGGCATGGTAGGTGACGTTGTGTGCCCCTCTAACCAAGTGAGATGCCTTTGCCACTTTAGCCATTTGACCACCGCGAACTCAACAAGGGCAGTTAATCCCATTAGAAGATGCAATATAGCGTCTACCCCTCCGGTCCTGCGAAGACGCTAGCAGTGTGCAGCCATTGCTGTGGATTGCTGCTATCTTTCATTACCCAATCAGGGTAGTGAACCGCACTCGTGCACTTAAGTTTACTATTTGCTCAAGGAAGTTGGGTGTTTTGGAGAAATAAAATGAACTATGCACTCAGAAGGGCGTGCAACAGCGCCGTCCTTGTGTCCACCACGTCCTTTATAGCATTTACTGTTAGAATAGAAAGCATTCGTTTGTAATGGTCGACTATAGTGATCGATGACGAACAAGCTTTCGCTATGGCAGCCCAACAGCCAGTTCTGCTCAGTCTGAAGATGACTAATGTATGTGAGGCTCGCCATTATCCGAATCAATTTAACTTTCTACGCTATTTCCTCTTCAACATGTCCTAAATATTGCACTTTCTTACTTTATCCTATTCTTCACAGTAGAGAATTGGCCAGTATTCGGAGCAACGGCAACGTTGACAAGAACGTAGCAGGTAAGGAAAACGAACTTGAGAAGAAATTATTAATCTTATTCTTGGTTATTGTATTTCAAAATTAGATCTTGCATACATTTTTACGTAGAAAATATCGGCACGTAGCGGGATCCCACCAGCTTTTATATATATTAAATACGAGAGGTGGCACTTCAAGAGAACTTCAATTATTACGTCAACATTTTGGTCAGAGCCTGACCTTTTTATATATATAATTACTACATTGTTTAAGAGAGTCCCCGGAGCTATAACGGAATCGAAATAATAAACTTGGTGTCTCAGTTCGCTAAAGCCAAAAATTATAATGAATGGTTTGAAGTGTCCCGTGTTTTAACATTTGTTAAGAACGACCACAGCGCAATTATCAGTTCCGTGTCACTGGTTACATGTGAGACGCCTAAGTCTGCTGAACATTTTGTAACTGGCGTTATACTAGGAACATGAACATGGTGTACCAACATGAGGTACCAAATAAGGCACCAACTCACCCAAAAGCAAGTTCTTCTGTCATAGTTTCTGCGGCATGTGAAACATTCTTAACGCAACCGCACATCTCTAAAAAACACAAGCGCATGTATTCAAATTTGTGCCGGGCCGCATGTTTTTGACCATTAGGGATAATCATCAGCTCTGCTGTAATTCCACACTTCCTAGTTTAAGCAAACGGGTGAACAACGGCTGACTTTGTGAAACGTCATTTACATCCCTTAACGGGCAACGACACCGTGTAGGATGGTGCAAGGAACAGTTTTTTGTTGCATACGCAGGGTACGAACAATTTTTAAATACTAAACACCGATAATATGAGGGATTATTATGTCTATTACAAAATGCAAGAAATATGCACATCCTTGACCGTCGGTTATGGTTCTGAACCCATTATTTTACTTCAATTTAATTATATTTTTCAGAGCATCCGCATACCTCGCCAAGAGACTCTAGATTGCGCGCAAAAAAAAAACAGCTGCATAACGTAACGTAGCATTTGGAAGCAATACAGGAAACGCTGTCCGCAGAGTTCTCAATCACGTTTTAACAATCAGCGTGCCCAGAATAACGTATTCCGACCCATAAAAACGCATGTGATGCTTTTCTTTTTTATTCTAGGACTGGCGTACGTGGGCCAAGTATGCACCATACACGGAGTCGCCGAGGGTGAAGATGTTGCAAGGTCATATGCCGGCGTGCACACAATGGCGCATGAACTGGCGCACACGTAAGTGCCCATCAAGTAATTCTGAATCCTTTTGTAATCGAACACGAACGCGACGAACTTACTCCAGTACCTCCGAATTGCAGGTTGGGAGCCACACACGACCCCAAGGACAGCAGTAACTGCTCGTGGTACCATGGGTTTCTGATGAGTTATGAGGACAAAGGGGCTAACAAGTACAAACTTTCTGATTGCAGTCAAGATGAGATACGAAAAGTTTTCAAGTAAGTGGTCAGATTACGTGTAATTAGGTGTGTAGTCGTAAACTTAAGGATGGATGTTAGGTAGTGTTATGTGGTTTTGTTTATTCGCTTCTCTGTTTTTTGTATTTTTGTTACTATATTTCTATTTTACATGGCTTCCTTCCTATTGTCAAAGAAAAAGGCATTATTATATTTTCGTTGTTACTTAAGTGTATTGTATCAGAACGTGCCTTACCTTCTAGAGGTTTTTTCTTCTGGCTAGGTCATATTAAAGTTCGCTGTCTTTGTCTGTCCTGCTAGGCCACAGCTTAGGCCTGCAGTATCTTGTATACAAAAAAATAAAACTCTGCCCAAGTGTTATTTTATTTTTTATTTTTTTATTTTTTTTTATTAAAACTCTGCCCACGCCCCGCCGCGGTGGTCTAGTGGCTAAGGTACTCGGCTGCTGACCCGCAGGGCGCGGGTTCGAATCCCGGCTGCGGCGGCTGCATTTCCGATGGAGGCGGAAATGTTGTAGGCCCGTGTGTTCAGATTTGGGTGCTCGTTAAAGAACCCCAGGTGGTCTAAATTTCCGGAGCCCTCCACTACGGCGTCTCTCATAATCATATGGTGGTTTTGGGACGTTAAACCCCACATATCAATCAAAACTCTGCCCAAAATGCAGACTTGAGGATTGTAAAAGCACATGTGCGTATTGTATCTCACAAGACATATAGTATATTAACGGACAGTACTTTACCTTGAAGTTGTCAAAATTTGTGTTATTTAGGCAGTCGTATGACCTTTGTATATATATATATAGTCTAGTAGATCCTCCGTGAGCGGTCACAACGTGGTTTATTTCGACGTTTTCGCCAAGAGTCTGACCTTCATCAGGAATAAAGATACAGTTTGTCGGTGCTCAGCTTTATACAATCTCAAATCAGAGGGCAAGAAAAGAGAGAAAAAAGGAAAGAAAAAAAAGAAAAGGGAAGGAAAGAAAAAAAAGAAAAAAGAGAAAAATAATATACGGTGGACGCCCCTCGGGAGCCCCCTTCCACTTTTCCTTCCACTTCCCCCCTCATCTCTCTCCCCCCTCTCCCCTTCACCTTTCTGATGTCAGCGGTCTGTGTATGTTTCCGTTCACTAGCGCATTCCTCCCGATCAGACGGCCCCTCCTGGCACTGGCGGTTCGGTGTGGGGCAAAAAAGAGCTTTTCAGGAAGTCCTAAGCCTTTAACTACTCGGGGTCCCGTAAACAATTCGTCGTAGAAGGACGGGGGCCGCGTATTGTGGCAGAGGCTGGTCAGCGGGCATTTTAGGAAGTTCTAAGCCTTTAACTACTCCGCACCCTGTCAACATTTCGTCGTAAAAATAGGGGTGCCCCGTATTGCGGTAGGCTGTGCAAGCGCGTGCAATGCGAATTCCTTGCCCGCTTCTAAATTACGCGTGTCGTGGGGGCCTCCCGGCTGTGCACATGGTTGCTGTTGGGCATGTCGTGCATGGCACAATTGATTGGGTAGTAAAATAAAACAGAAAACAGACGACAGCTGCACTTAGGCCTGCCTATATATATTGTCACGTGCTAAGAGCTCGAAGGAACGTATAAAAGGACGCGACTGTCAAAAATCTCAGAGACCAAGAAGGACGTCTCCGCTGGCACGGGTTGCTCGTCTTCGTCTACCTCGTTCACCGGCACAGAACTGACCCACTGTTCACTGGCACAGAACACCAGGTGGCATTACTCCTCCTCCCAAGAGAGCATCGACCCGATGCTCAAACAAACGTGTGCACTGCCGTGGGTCGAAGTAGGTGATACAAAAAAAACATTAAACAAATTAGTGCACGAGAGAAAATGCGTCCTGAGCCCGGCAATTGGAAATAAACGGCATTCACTGTTCACATGAAGAGTTCACTGGCACAAGAAGAAAATTCGCATCACCGCGTAAAGTATGGTTTTAGGCGGACTACGTGTACAGTCTCTGGACGTGGTAACCTGCGCTGGGATGATGGTGAGCCTCCGTCTGGAACCACTTCGTAGTTCACGTCGCTCACACGTCTGAGAACTTTGTAAGGTCCAAAGTACTTCCTCAAGAGTTTCTCACTGAGACCTCGCCGCCTAATGGGTGTCCAAACCCAAACTTGGTCACCCGGTTCATAATTAACTTCTCGATGGTGGATGTTGTACCGCCGTGCATCTGCGCACTGTTGAGTTCGGATGTGCACACGGGCCAGTTGACGTGCTTCCTCAGCGCGCTGAATGTACTCATTGATGTCGGGGGCTAATTGGTCGAGCTTGTCGATGTCCTCATATGGAATCATGGCGTCCAGCATAGTTCTAACATCTCGACCATAAACGAGTCGGAATGGCGTGAAGCGTGTGGTTTCCTGCGTTGCAGTGTTATACGCAAATGTTACGTACGGCAGGATGTCGTCCCACGTTTTGTGCTGCACATCCACGTACATAGAGATCATGTCGGCTAGCGTTTTGTTTAGCCTTTCGGTTAAACCATTAGTCTGAGGGTGATACGCAGTGGTCTTTCGATGGGTTGTGTAACTCAACCTGAAGATATCATCCAAAAGTTTCGCTGTGAACGATGTCCCTCGATCAGTGATGACATATGACGGGGCGCCATGCCGTAACACAATTTGATGCATAAAAAAACTGGCAACTTCAGATGCGGTCCCTCGTGGCAACGCTTTCGTCTCAGCGTAACGCGTCAAATAATCTGTTGCGACAATAATCCATTTGTTGCCAGAAGAAGACAAAGGAAACGGGCCTAGGAGGTCCATCCCCACTTGTTCAAACGGTGTACGTGGTGGATCGATCGGTTGTAGATGACCTGCCGGCTTTAAATGTGGTGTCTTGCGACGCTGCCATTCACGGCATCCCTTCACGTAGCGTTTGACACAGGCAGACATTTTAGGCCAGTAGTACAGTTGTCGCACCCGATCCATAGTTCTCGAGTAGCCCAGATGGCCGGATGTGGGCTCGTCGTGGCAAGCTAATAAGACGTCATCACGGAGGGCTTTGGGCACGACGAGAAGATGAGATCTGTCACCAGCACCGGCGTTCCTTTTGTATAAGACGCCATTTCGTAGGCAAAATGATGGCAACGTTCGCGACATTGGACGAGGAATGGGCGCGGTGCCACCTTCTAAATGATCTATAATCACTCTTAGATCGGCGTCATTTCGTTGATGAGACATCAGATCCGGTCCGCTGACAGTTGCCACGAAGGCGCCGTCCTCTTCTGCGCTAGTACTGGCGGATTGAAGAGGTGCTCGTGATAGCGTGTCGGCGTCTTCATGCTTTTTGCCTGACTTGTACACGATGGTGACATCAAATTCCTGTAGTCGCAGACTCCATCGTGCTAATCTTCCAGAAGGGTCTCGTAGATTGGTCAACCAGCACAAAGCATGATGGTCAGTCACCACTTTAAATGGTCTTCCATAGAGATATGGCCTAAACTTTGTTATTGCCCAAATGACCGCGAGACATTCTTTTTCTGACGTGGAATAGTTGGATTCCGCGCGAGACAGTGTGCGACTTGCGTAGGCTATTACCCGTTCAATGCCATCTTGTCTTTGTACCAAAACAGCTCCAAGGCCGATATTGCTGGCATCAGTGTGTACTTCAGTGTCAGCATCTTCATCGAAGTGGCCGAGCACGGGAGGGGAAGAGAGCCGGTGCTGTAGTTCCGCAAAGGCAGTCTGCTGGTCGTCAGCCCAGACAAATGGTGTATCATCACGCGTGAGGCGTAATAGTGGCTCCGCTATGTTAGAGAAATTTTCAATAAAGCGCCGGTAATACGCACACAGACCCAGAAACCGTCGAAGACTTTTCTTGTCTGTTGGAGGTGGAAAAGCGGTGACGGCATCAGTTTTGTCAGGATCAGGCCGAACACCAACGGCGCTCACGACGTGACCAAGAAACTTCAATTCTTCGTAGCCGAAATGACATTTCTCAGGCTTGAGTGTGAGATCGGCCGATCTAATGGCTTCGAGCACATTCCGAAGGCGACGAAGATGTTCGTCAAACGTTTCTGAAAACACAACGACATCATCGAGGTAGACGAGACAGCTTTTCCACTTGAGGTCTGCCAGGACGGTGTCCATCATTCGCTGGAATGTGGCTGGAGCGGAACAGAGGCCGAAAGGGAGCACTTTGAATTCATAAAGTCCGTCCGGCGTTACAAAAGCGGTCTTTTCCCGGTCACGCTCATCGACCTCTATTTGCCAATAACCGCTTTTCAAGTCGACGGACGAAAAATACTTCGCACGTCGCAGCTTGTCCAGAGAATCATCGACTCTGGGCAGCGGGTACACGTCTTTCTTTGTGACATTGTTTAACTTTCTGTAGTCGACACAAAAGCGAAGCGTGCCATCTTTCTTTTTCACAAGAACGACTGGTGATGACCAAGGGCTGCTTGAAGGCTGTATCACGCCATCCTGAAGCATTTCCTTAACCTGCGTTTGAATCGCGTGCCGTTCGGTTGGCGAAACACGATAAGGCTGCTGCCGTATGGGATGCGCGTCGTCGTAGGTGATAATACGGTGTTTCGTTATCGGTGTTTGACGTATCTTTGAAGAACGTGCAAAGCATGTGTGGAACTCCAGCAACAGCTCGCTCAAACGCTGCTTCTTCGCTTCAGAAAGCGTTGGATTGATGTCGATGCCGCGGAGAGGCGTTTCAGCAGTGCCGATGGCCTCGGAAGCAAAACACTCGGTAACATTGGCGACTGGGTCGGCGTAGGCGATGACAGTTCCAGGAAAAAGGTGCCGGTGCTCGTAGCTGAAGTTTGTGACAAAAACGTTGCAGTGATCATCACGAAGGTCAACAAGGCTTCTCGCTACGCAGACACCCTGAGACAGCAAAAGCAAGTGATTGCTTTCTACGACTGCTTCACCGTGCATCACTCCGTCCAACGCCACCGGAACCGCAACAGTTGCACGGGGTGGTAACGTGACAGCGTCGTCGACGACGCGAAGAGACACTCGGGAGTGGCTGGGGTCGGCGTAAGCTGTTGTGGCGTTTGTGGTCGCGAAAGTGACTAGACGTCGTCGAATGTCAATTATAGCACCATGCTCCCTGAGAAAATCCATGCCGATGATCAGGTCTCGAGAACACTGTCGTAGAACGCTTAAACTAGCAACAAATGTACAACCGCGGACTTGCAGTCTTGCCGTGCACATACCGAGTGGCGTGACGATATGCCCGCCAGCTGTACGAATTGGCGTTCGATTCCAAGGTGTCGTTACTTTCTTGAGAAGGGCGGCCAGCTTTTCGCTAATTATGGAATAGTCCGCACCAGTGTCCACTAAAGCACTGACTTCGCGACCATCTAGCAAAACAGGAATATCTAAGGACACTCTTCCGCAATAAGCCGGTGGTGTCGTTGTCGATGTATCGTCGTTATTTTCAGTCCGCGTCGATAGGGGGCCTTGAGCATGACCAGTGTGAGCGGCCTTGCCCCTGAAGGTCGCTGAGGCTAGTTTTCCCGACGTGGGCTAGGTGACCGGCCCTGCGCCACGCCCGCATAGGTGCGATGATTCGGCGAGAACCGCCGCGGTGATGGAGAGCGTGAGTGGTGCCGAGATGTCGATCCGCGCTGCTGAGCAACGTAGTCAGCGATTTCCGGAGGCCGCTGGCCGAACCTAGGAGGTGGGGAGTTGGCCGAAAAACCACGAAGTCCCAGCTGTCGATAAGTGCACTGTCGGTAGATGTGCCCAGGTTCACCACAGTGATAGCAAAGCGGACGTCGATCGGGGGCCCGCCACACGTCTGATTTTCGCGGAATCGGTCGGCGGTCACTGAGGTACGGGCCCGCTTGGACTGCCTGAAGCATGGCTGGGGCTGTGGTATAAGGCGGAGTGAAATGTTGTGCAGGTTGGCGCAAAGTTTGGTCTGCCGGAAGCATAGCAGGGGCCGCGGTGGGGAGCGGAGCCAAAGGTGGTGCTGGCTGGAGGAGAGTTTGTGCATACGACATGCGAGGGAAGTGATTTAGGGGCCGCGGTTCTGTCTGACAGGATGGTTCTCGTAGTGCCTGCTGAACTTCATCTCGAATGATGCCGGACAAAGAACTGACAGTGGGCGCTGAGGGTGTAGATAACTTCTGCAGTTCTTCGCGAATTACGGAGCGTATGAGCTCTCGGAAGAAGTCGACGTGGGCCCCAAGACCACCCATGTAGTCCGTAGCAGAAGTAAAGTTCACTTGTCGCTCGTACGTCTGGGTCCGTTGCCGAAGCGTGCTTTCAATCAGGACGGCTTCAGCAAGAAACTCTGACGTAGTCTTGGGAGGGCTGCGTACAAGACCACCGAACAACTGCTCCTTCACTCCACGCATCAGGTAACGCACCTTCTTCTCTTCCGGCATGTGAGGGTCGGCTCGTCGAAAAAGACGTGTCATATCCTCAACATACATTGCTACGCCTTCATTTGGCATTTGCATACGGCACTGGAGCTCACGTTCAGCTCGCTCTCGGCGATCGGGACTTGCATACGTTTCAAGAAGCCGGCGTTTGAAGTCCACCCATGACGTGAACACACCTGCCCGGTTTTCGTACCAAACCCGTGCCCCGTCATTCAAACTGAAGTAGACATGTCGGAGCTTGTCTGTGTCATCCCACATGTTATGAGCGGCAACGAAGTCATAGTGGAGTAGCCAATCTTCGACATCCTCATGGACAGCACCATGAAAGGGATTCGGCGTTTTTGGTTTGAATAGTGTATATTGCGATGGCGTTGCGCCTTCCATACCGGCTTGGTTGGAGCCGCTTGGGACGGCGCTGCCTGGAATAGTTGGGGCCGTCATCTCTTCTGAGAGAAGTCCGAACTCAGGGTCCAGTCCACGGATCCTGCGGCTAGCACGGTGAACAGGCGTAACCACCGGTATGGGGCTGGAGCTTCTTGTACTAGGAGGGGTTCGGTGCATAGGGTACCCAGCACCTCCACCAGTTGTCATGTGCTAAGAGCTCGAAGGAACGTATAAAAGGACGCGACTGTCAAAAATCTCAGAGACCAAGAAGGACGTCTCCGCTGGCACGGGTTGCTCGTCTTCGTCTACCTCGTTCACCGGCACAGAACTGACCCACTGTTCACTGGCACAGAACACCAGGTGGCAATATATATATATATATATATATATATATATATATATATATATATATATATATACAAAGGTCAGTTGGCTGCCTAAATAACATATGAAATTCATTAACGAATTCCATATATAATTAATTATTTAATTAATTGTTTCATATGGAATTTCATTACCGTAATTTATGAAATCTTTTCATCACTATCAGGCATAAATCGGGTGGAAAACGTGAAAACAATCCAAATTAAGGCTCTTAATTTCTGCTGCTTCTATAGAAACGACCCAATGTGTTTTCAGTCTATTGTAAGTGCCGGTGGACTGCGCGTACTGAAAATTATCACAAGCAGCGCAAATCTAAGCTTTGGCCCCTGGTGAGGTGGCTTCATTTTATGTCCAGGTTTAAGCCCTAACAAAGACAGCAGTGTCGCTTCCAACATCATTGCCCAAGTTGATACACATGTCCTCAAAGCTATTATGCTGTACAGAACGGACCGCAAGAGGACTTTCTGCACAAATCCGTCACGTTGATACTTCAAATACTATTAGAGGTCCGGGTTAGCTATCGCGGCCAAGTGAGACAGTGTCAGTAATGAATAGCGCCTACACGTGCTGTGTATTGTCGGATGTTTTCCATGTCAATCACGTGTCTTCAAAATTAAGTGATTCAATTCGCGGGCCTAAACCATGGTGCCATCGAACAGCACGCCAATGTGAGGGACCGGAGTGACTTACGATCTGGCTCTCGTCACTGGAAATATGATCGCGCGTGTGCGTGTGTGTGCGCGTGCGCGCGCGTATGCATGTGCATGTGCGTGTGTGTTTTCAATCGCCTTCACCAGGAATCAGGCCTCTCGCTTATAATTGCAAGATTAAACCACTAGGCTGCCAGAGCGGTTACCTCGATATTGTGAAGCTGTCCCCGCCTTCGAACACAACGGGCATATGCGCCCACCTGTTTCAAGGAATTACCATATACATTCCGTGCCCTGCGCTAGCCACAAAAGGCGGGAAAAACAAAATGAGCACGATATATGACATATTTACACAAGTTTACAAGAAAACAAAATGAATACTGTCAACAGCAAACGTTTGTGGGATGTGGAGCACGTGGCGGAAGACTGCATTTCTGGATCGCCTACTGGCCCACGGCATGGTGTCGAGACTACAATACGCGGCCTTGGTGATTAATCAACGCGCCGCTACTGAATCTACTTCTCAGAAGCCTAGGCCAATAACCTCAACACCATCATCCACCGGTGCATCAAAGCGATCATCCGCCACTCCACCATGCACTGCACATACCGCAAGCTTTTGCTGTTGACTGTACACGAGCTATTCGCCTAAAAACAAGTTTTTATGGCACTTTACACGTGGTCCTAAGCTGGACATGCGCAGGCATATCAGAAAAAAATGACTTCCGTCGATACTACAGAGATTATATATGGGTAATATTACAGCGGAAGCTGTTTATGATAAGGAGAAATGAAAGTACGTTCGGCATCGGTGTGACGAGCCGTCTTCATTCGTTGGGCTACCAGTTACGTTATCAGTGTCGTGCTTAAGCCCGTGTGCCGTTGGCTACTCTGTGAATGACTTCGGGCAAATCCGTCGCAGCCATGGCGCCAAGCACGCACGTTTCTACCGAGAGCTTCCACTTGGGTAGGCCACGGACAACTTCAGAAGAGCACCAACAGTGGAAACCTAAAAGAGATTGCTACAAAAACAGGCCTGGGAGGCCGAGTGCCAGCAGGAACTGCGTACCGATGATCTGTAAGCCTTCTAAACCGCACTAAATCAGGAACGGGAATGCAAGCGCCGGGGGCGGGCGGATCTTGCAAACCACGCTGCTGAGTTAGCTCGCAATGTCAAATGCTTTCAACAACGCCGCGCCGAAAGAGTGGCGCTGCAGCGCCAACAGCATTAACTTGATGATCGCGGGAAAGCGTTCGCCGGGGCAAACGCCCGCTTTCAGCGGGAGTTTCTCCGGCGGCACTTGAGCTTCGACTGCGACATCTGTGACCGGCTGTGGTTCGAGAACAGCCACTATCGTGAACGCGTTGCGAAACGCAGTGGACCACTCATCACATTCCTTCACGACCATGATCATGCGAGACACAATGTGCATCTTGTGAAATGAACACCTCGGTAAACCCCAGCCAAACGAGTATCAAACCTCATCAACAGGCACGAACATACAACCAATAGTAGTGAAAGTCTTCAGTGCAGCGTCGGGTTGAGCCCACTGCTAAATACCTGGCCGCATGTCTAAGCTTTCGTTGGTTAACCATTCATACGGAGTGTTGGGTAGGCAATTTTTTTTTTCTCCTAAACATTTCAGAAAGAAGAGGGGAAGCTTGAGACAAGGTACTGACCCTATTCCACGTTTTATGAAAAATAAACACAGCGACGCTCACTAAACTAACACTGCGTAATCATTCACGCGTACTTTTAACGATTATTGAGTATTTTTAGATGAAACAACGCCAAGCCACTTTCATACGACGTGTTAATGAAACGTGAGATCGCGCTAATCACACAACAGACATGCGGAGGCGCAAGTAAAATGAAAGAAGATTGTATCTTGTTTTTACATTTTCCGTGACAACGGTTCTTTCAGGTTGCGTTAAGAATTCATAGCAGTCCTCGTCTCTGCTTATGTACATGTTAAAAGGTTCTGAATTTCTCGCAGGTCCCTCAAGATCAGTTGCATCCGGGAAACGGCAACCACAACTTTTTCCACAAAGAATAATGGTACCCTGCCAGGTAAAAAAGTAACTGAAGATAAATTTTGCGAACTCATAATGCGGAAATATTTGAAGACCAAAAGGATCAAAAGTGTTGCATTCTCATCAATGGTACGTGATCTTTTTACGTGCAGTCAGTGATCAATGAAACCACGTGTCGCTACAATTACTTGTCACTAAATCGAAACACAGACGCCTTAAATGCACAGCTGAGTATATTGGGCGGGATGTGGTAACATTCTAGTATCCCTTCTTAGACACGCCTCACAAAGATGTATTCAAGAAATGTCGCATAGAAAAGTTGGGAAAGTAGAATAGATGCAGTGCTAAAGGAGTGTGACTTATTGGAAATGAATCTTGCAGCATCGATAAACTCACTGCATGGACGCAGATTTAAAAAAAAGGAAATGTACAACAGTAGTGCCTTCTACTTTTTTTGCTATTTTATTCTGCATGCGTATATTACAGGAGGCGGCTACAATTTTTTTTCTCCTTTTTAACTGGTAATGTTGTGATGTTCACGAACTTGTGGTGAATAGTTCTGAATAAACGTTTTGTCGCACGAAACTACTATTCCTTACGGCCGACTATGGGTGTCTATCACTGAATACGTGCAAGCTACGTCAATGCACTGTTATGCGTCCGCACTGAAAACGTATATTAGAAAACAACGTATACATTATTTTTGTCAGATTTTCTTCCTTCTTCTTTCAGCCCCGTGATCTCACCTTGAGGTGTAAAATGAAGTGTTGCTACAAAAACGGCACTGACACATGGTGCCAGGTAACCGATACTTTGGATGGCATGAAATGCGCAGATGGGAATGTAAGTAGCGCTGTCTTTTGGTGAGAAATGCGTTTTATTCAATGCCAAGCTTTTTTTTTTTTGCCTACTGCAAGCATTTGTGGTGTCTATCTATATAAGTACTTCTGGAGTCGAACAGTGGCATATATACGCGTGGGCCAATATGTGCCACTGGTATGCGCGTATTTGCCACACGTGATTGACATCTTGTTTCTACGAAGGAACGATTAGAACACACATGGCCAATTTGAACGCGTAAGCGTTAGGAAAACATGACGTCAGCAGCGTTGGCCCAACTAATGCAAAGAACAAGTGTCACAGTCCCAACAGGAATCGAACCCAAGCCTTCTGCATAACAATCAAGCCTTCTACCACATAGCCAGGCCAGGTCTTGGAACTATACTTTCCAAGTAGACCCTAATGTTCAGGAATCGTCAATTGTGGTTGTAGTGCTGGCTTTCTATATTTATAAGCATTACATATGTACTCCTATGATACAACCATCATGTAGGGTTAACGTCAATTGTAGGTAGGGGCCATGCACCGAAGTTGATGTATGTAGCAGTGCCCAGGGCTACCATGCTCGCGAGTACCAATGCTTTATATCATCTTTTCGCTTGTGGTGTTGCTAATACTCATGGTTTGTTGGCATCTTTGCGCAAGTGCAAACAGCTGATTATACAATCATATGCAACTCTTTAAGATTATGCCTGTACGTGTTGCTTTATATTTAGCGTCATTTCGTAACGTGTCAATTAATAAAAAAACTACAACACGGTCACCTTCCCTTCGGATGCTTCGCATAACGTAAATTCTCAAGGTAGGTGGGATCTTTCGATATTTCTTTAGGTGAGACTGGAGTTATGACCTGGAAGATACCTCAATTATTAAAATGCGCACGTAAAAACACTTACACAAACATACACAAAGTGTGGCCGGATCACCCCACCCGAAGACATTTCACGCTGCTTCCCTAGGTGCAAACAATCTATTGCAACAGCATAATTACCAAAAGAAGACTACGCTCTCGACTTATCGCTTGAAAAAAAATTACACTCTATTTTCTTGTGTTTCCTTGTCTACCGTTGTTGAATAAAGTATTTTCTCTTTCTCACTGGGCTGGGCAATCCATTCCACATGTCAACAGTGAGGAAAAAAGGCGTTCTTTATACGCATCTGCTCGGGGATTAGAAGGAGACATATTCATCTCATGATGATGTCAATTCTGATAACCCATTTACGATGCAAAACCAGCCCATGTATTTCTTGGTAAATAATTGTGATTCGAAGATCTAGGGTTTAAACATTCAATTCATCATAATTGTCTATTGCTACACATCTGATAAACGTGGTCTAATGAGCAGCAAGATTCCGCCTTTACTTGTCTTGTTCCTCTTATGATCTGTTCCATTCAGATTATCCGCTTTTTTATGCTATGAAAAATGGTGTTTCTTTTTATCTTAATGTTTTCGTGGACAGACGATGATAATGCCAGTTTTCTTTTAAACAGTGTTAAAGACGCGCTGCCACACTAAGATATGCTGTGCAATGCGCAATAATTTATTTGTCTCATCTTTGGTCTAAGTGTGAAGTGACTGCAGCTCATCATTGCTTTTTGTTCCCTGCATACTTCATAACCCAATCGAATGATAAATTATCCGCACGTGTCTTTTCAGACCTGCAGAAGGGGAATTTGTGCAGATCACAGTGGAGCTGAAAAATAACCACTTGAGCACAGTGAACGGATTTTTCTATAAGATCGTAAAATAGACTGTCAACGTCGTTTGCAAGCGGCTCCATGTTTTGATCGACCATTCTTCGCCCACAGTTTTCGTGCACGGCATTCCAATCAGCGTATACCGACATGCTAATCCTGTAAATACAAAATGAATTATATCAAATCAATTTCTTGTTTTCACTGGAACGTCCGCAACGACATGAATAAATTGTGAAAAAAATGTGGAAACTGCCATTTTATTTCGTTGTTCTCAACGTTTAGACAATTTATGGTAATGTTTCCATTTGTTCTCTAGACGTATATGTTAACGTCATGCGATGTTTGGGGTTACTAAATTATGTATAGCTTTTTTGCGATCATTTATCTTGTACCGGCCACATTGCCTACAACTACTGTCGAAAGTCCGAGACACAAAACGGGCATCGAAAACAGACGTAAATGAAGCCACATTAGCACTATCTTTCAACATTGGTCGCTGGTTTTATCGTTTTTGGCGCTATTTTGATGAAGATGTTTTATATAGCCTCAAATTAAGATTGTTTCCGCAATATTTGACTTCAAAATTACACATGAGAGGAGGCGATGATGTCTCACGACGCGCGTGCTTTTTTTTTATTCATGTAATGTGAGGAGACGGTGGCGCACCGATGTGGTGCCGGCTGCTCCTTTTCCCTTAAAAGCGTCTAATAACCAAGTTCACGTAAAGTTCAAGTCTCCATGTATAGAAATTCTACAGCAAATACAATACACAATTTAGCATAACGATTAGGACGTGGTATTTTCAAACAACGTATTCGACAATCACATATAAGTACATACAAGGATGCTAACAAAAGCAAGAGAACTCACTGCGTACAGTCGAACAGTCACACAATTGTCAACATAGCAGTCACATACGTTTGAACAGAAAAGTCAATCGTCCCATAAATACTGTCACTTAAAAAACTGAATTGCACTAATATAGGCCAATCATGTCACTTTCTTACAGGAAAACCTTCGAGGCTTTTACGGTGCACCTCTTTAATTTTCTTGTTGGCCACGGGTCTGAAAACATCCTTAAACTGAAGTGTCTGCAATCTAAAGTCGTTAAGGATATCCCAAGTCGGCGTATTGGTGTTTCATATTGCGGACATCTCATGAGGAGTTGATACAAGTCTTTATTTACAAATCCACAATCACAATCTGAAGCTTCAGCATGGCCAATTCTGTGTAAAAAAAATGCTTAGTGTAGACAGTGCCTAATTCTATTGGACTATTAAGGGTTTCCACACTCCTGTCTAAAGATAACGGAGTTTCAAATTCAGTTAGTGGACCTTATAATATAAATTGGAGCTTTTGGACTTTTGGTCAAACTACTTTTTTGCACATATATTGAGAGATTTCGTCTTTAAAATGCAGCGCAACTCATTACTCATTTTTTGATGTTGGAATAAAGACCAATGTATCTCGCTGATGTGCTCGCTGTGCTGCTTCATCAGCAGCTGTGTTGCCAGGTATGTTGCAATGTGCCGGTATTCACTGATACATTATTTCATGCTGCTTTCGGTTTGCCTTTGTGAGCTCTTTAAGTGTTCCGTTAACCGGACTATCATTTATTGTTTTCGCTCGTGTGCTGAGAAGTTATGCGCGTTTTTTAGCTCTGGTCATCCTTCCCTGTGCAGCTTTAAGTGACCTCGTATATAGTAAAGAAAGAAGATGGGAGGCATAAAGCACGTCACAAATCGCTGTCAATATAGGAAGGCACAACTAAAACGCCACAAGAAAAGGGGGAATCTGGACGACGCGCCTTCTTTTGCTTTTCTTGTGTTCTCTGCCAGTCACGCTCCTCTATCATCATGAATCGAAACCAACCCACACAACCTTTTTTTTTGTACTGAAATAGCTGTAACTCCACTCATTCTAAACGGATTCAGAAAATTTTTGTGGCAGTCTATTCCTGAGCAAGTAAACTGTGGTGCTTAGGTTGATCGATGATGAGTTGAAAAACCGGTAAGAAAACCTTTGAGCAATTTCTTTTTTGTAGTCGATTTAATCATCTCTAAAGTAAAAAAGCAGACATTTTTTAAGTATGCATGTATCTCCGAAGACGACTTTCCCAAAACGGCCTTGTCTTCTTCACACGACTCATCTTTCATTACGCGACAATTATTCGCAAATTGAATGTCAAATTCCGATTTCAGGAGGTCGCATTATGCGTAAGAATCATTTTGGACTTCTCCTACCTACTGTATTGCCTTGGTCAATCAATGTGATATATACGTTTTTTTGGGGGGGGGGAGGAGGGGGGTATTATCTCAAAACGATGGTATACATGTCACACCTTAATGAAGCCTTTCTGCCTCTACCAAAAATGCGGCTGAGGTTCGACCCCTTGACATGCAGGTCTGTCAAGCATGCATCCTTCCTTGTGAAAATATATGTTTGATTGATTGAATCTTGCCCCGCCGCGGTGGTCTAGTGGCTAAGGTACACGGCTGCTGACCCGCAGGTCACGACTTCAAATCCCGGCTGCGGAGGCTGCATTTTCGATGGAGGCGGAAATGTTGCAGACCCGTGAGCACAGATTTGGGTGCACGTTAAAGAACCCCAGGTGGTCAAAATTTTCGGAGCCCTCCACTACGGTGTCTCATAATCATATGGTGGTTTTGGGACATTCAACCCACATGTCAGTCACATTGCAGTGAAATAGCAAGTTCAGATAAATATGTGCTATGAGTGTCTTAGTTGCCTGTCATTCTCCTTTTTTTTCAAAATCTACAGTGCCATATTCATCAATACCAATCACTTATTTAGCTATAGAAAAACGTAGTCTCAATCAGTGTTCACAAGGCAACAGATAACTATCGATACTCTTACAGTGCGGGCCATGCACTGAAACAGCGAAGTGCAAACTGTTGCGAACCTACGCCAACGCCTGGTTTCGTTTTTCAGAATCACGAAGACTTGTAACATTGACGCAATTCATACCACAAAACGTATATCTAGAAATGAACGTATATTGGCACCACCTAGAAAAGGATACGTCACGTATGAATACACTCACGTGTATAAAGCACTGCAGTACTGACCGAAATCAGAGGACGGGGTGCTTTCAGTAAGGAAAGTGACACTTGGGTATACAAGTAGCAAACTTTTCTTTGTTACCACAAACTCTGTACAATTGTACCGACGTTACCGATGTAGTTACCAAAGTGTGGCGTTCCGGGGGTGCTTTAATAATGATTACATGCAAAAAAATGACATTGTGGCCCCTTCATATCAATGACACGCCTTTTTCTCGCGTTTATTGGGTTAATAACCAAATCTCTATCTCATACGCAGTCGGCCGTCTTAAGTATTACAAATAAGCAAGTAACGTTTAAACTGCAAATGTTAACTAGAGTGCAGACCCTTTATATGTCACATTTCTCTTGTGCTCCCTGAGTCAATCACAGAATCCGGTGCATACACAGACGGCCAGACAAATGACCAAGTAACATAGAAACTGAGAATGTTAACATGAGTAAAGCAGACGATCAACGAAACTGCCATGCCGAAGGCGTTGAACTCGTGCTGGAGTACTAGGTGTCAGCTATAGTGATCACGTGTTATGATTCGCCAAGCATTTAATGCCTTTCCACTGTAAAAATAAACCGAAACCTCGCGGTATCCCTGGGAGTCAATGACTCAACAAACTTCTTGATTTTATCATTTTGGGCAGTGCGCGCGAGACATTTTTAGGGTGAATACGAAGAAAGGAGGAGGAAGAAAGTTTAAGCGGAAAGACAGGGAGGTTAGCCAGTTCTTAGACCGGCTGGCTACCCTGTGCTGGGGAAAGGGGTGAGGGGAATGATAGATGTTAAAAAGAAATGTCAGTTAGGGTGAATACATATGCATATATACTTATATTGCGTGCAGCATTTGAATTAAAAAGAGCGATATCAAGAAGTCACGAACGAAGGCGAGTATGAGGCAAGTATATCTTAGCAGGCCAGCTCAAATAATAATGCTCAGGCTTATGCTATTACTGAGCTCTGTTGGCTCCTGCTGGACACGTAAGTATACTGTATGTCCTGTAAGAGTGTATTTCGCAAAGTCATTTTCATTTCATATTGAAATGGCTGAGAACCCCTTCTGTGATAATGTGCTAGTGAAAAGACACTACAGAACATCTGCGACTGTCTTCGCTGCAACGCGCAGAGAAAATTACCTGTAGTCACGCTAGTCCACATATATCGCAGACCAATGACGGTAGAAACAACTCTGGAATGTTGCCTAGAGTGGTCATCATGAGTGAAGGCGACGTAAAGTAGTCATCAGCTTTTTGAAGGCGACATACTTGCACCACCGGTGATTACAAACAAATGTTATGAAAGTGAAGTGCGACTTTGTGTGTACGTGCTCTCTCTCTCTTTCTATCTATCTTTCAAACTCCTTCTACCCTGTTTTCAGCGTAGGTTAGCATACCGGCCGTTCTAAGCTGGTTAACATCCCTGCCTTTCATTCCCTCCTGTTCCTTGCTTCCTTCGAATGAATGTCTTAAGCTTTGTGATAAACTCGTTTCAGTCAACAGTACGTATTGTAACGTAACCATAGATAATTGCAGGTGTGTGCACAGTTTTTCTATAGAAGGTGGCAGCTTGTTTTGCTGCAGAGCAAAGCGATCTCTCTTAGTTTTGCTGCTAGTTTGCTGCAAAGCACCTTTGCTGGCTAGTTTTGATGCAGATCAAAACTATTGATTGATATGCGAGGTTTAACGTCCCAAAACAACGATATGATTATGAGAGACGCCGTAGTGGAGGGCTCCGGAAATTTTGACCACCTGGGGTTATTTAACGTGAACCCAAATCTGAGCACACGGCCTACAGCATTTCCGCCTCCATCGAAAATGCAGCCGCCGTAGGACACGGGATTCGATCCCGTGACCTGCGGGTCAGCAGCCGAGTACCTTAGCCACTAGACCACCGCGGCGGGGCGCACATCAAAATAAATTAGCTCACTCCTCCAGAAAACTGTGTGCACGTGCAAGTGCCAAACCGAAGCTACGTGGAGTATGATATTGGTTTCCTTTTACACTTTTCTCACGAAATCGGTCGTGCAGAGTGGACACATGTGCATGATTGATTGATATGGGGGTTTAACGTCCCAAAACCACCATTTTATTATGAGAGACGCCATAGTTGAGGGCTCCGGAAATTTCAACCACCTGGGGTTCTTTGACGTGCACCCAAATCTGAGCACACGGACACATGTGCATGTCTTCGGACTTAGAGCCAGACTCTGCCAAACGTTTCAGCGACGAGAACGCGTTTGTCCTGTATCTTTCTTGCTTCCTATGGGTCTCATTCACAACTGCGCAGTGATTTGTAGCTTCACATTTCAGCAGTGTAAATATTGAGTATAAGTGCTCGTAATGACAAATTCATGTGCAAATGTTATGGGCATGTCACAATATATGTTTATTACCACGTCACTGTCTGGAAGTGGCGTCGTGCAAAGCATGGCGTTAAGTCGTGCTTTTCCCTCTCTTCAGACGGACCTAAAGGCACAACATGAATTTCACCGAGAAGGTTAGAGGTAGGTCAAAGAACTGAGTAATGTTATGCCCTTTCTTGGCATTTGTGAACAGTCGCACACGCTCCTGGACCCTGCTCAAAAGAGAGTAAGGCTGCCCCTAAGCACTATTCACCAAGAATTATAAAAAATAAGATTAGCAACATAACTATTCTACTTGCTAGGGTGTCGAGGTATATATCGCATTTATTACATCATACTTGGAGCTATTCACTTTAACTATAAAGCATGTTGCTCAAAAACTTAATATTTTTTCTTACCCGGCTTTTTGTTTCTTACAGAAAAACAACTACTCGTCTTTCCGAGAATTGTAGAGGAACGTACGACAACGGGAAATTTTGTGTTGCGATTAAACGACGAAATCACTCTTAATCTTGAAAGAAGCCGTGTACTGGCAGATAATCTGCTTTTTGTTACAAATAGACATGACGGCCATCACTATAAATTGGTACGTAAGAACCTGTAAAAGTGTTTCAACAAAGCAGAGTCCCCGCTTCGCCTATGCAGCTCCGTTTACAATTTCGTTTAATGTGGGAATGAAAAATGTCATTCACGCCCTAGTATTTGCGAATCCAATTTACATGTTTCCATAAGCCCCTTCAGTGCTTGAAACATTAAATTCCAGACCAATAGCCAGGTAATGTCATTGCTGTGAAGCCTGTTTTGGCTCACAAAATCTTGTAACAAAATCTTAAACACTTGTCATGGCATATATGAACTGACATTCTATACCAGGCTACTAACAGACATGCCATTCATCACTTGATGCGGTTGTTGCGTCCTTCTCATACTCCCCGACCTTCAAGTACAAGTAAGAGAGAGTTTCTATCATCTGTAGGTAAAGCTTTGACACACAACATGAACTCTAGTAATCAGCCTGGTTTCAGCACGATGGCTACTGAGACGTTAATCTCCTGGCATATATGCATTTCTCGCCGTATGACCAGTTGGCTCACTTACCAAGCAGCCTTGAGACGTTTAACTTACCTTGCACTATTTTGATAACTGATGCAGCCATTTATTAGGGCGTAATTAGTACAATCATCGTAAGCCATTGTTAGAATTAAGAGGAGCGGGAGGATTGATTGAGCGCTTCCTTTTTTAAATAAACTTAATAAACGCAACATACAACGAAGTTCCAAGAAAGCTACAGCGGAGATTACTTTTTAAGTTTCAACTTTAGTATAGTAATTGTGACTTAAATTGAAGTAGAGTAAACGGTCATGTATATTTTTGTTTACTCATTTTCCTTTTAATTTATATCACATTTACTATACTGCAGTTAAAATATGCAAGTATTGTCCCCTATACCTGCCCTAGCTTCATTAGATGTAGGTTTCGGGTGGTTTTTACGAGGAAGAAATAACACTGGACCATATAATTTCATACGAATTGCGTTTTGACACCAAACTTGATGACACCTTGTTCCAGATCGACACAACTCGAATTCAGGAAAACTTTTATCACGACTCGCATCATCAATCCTCTCTCCACGTAACCCATGAAGATGGAGCACTCCTAGTGGTACGTACTAATTAATATCTGCATTTATTGTGGAAGCCCAACAGATCTGCTGCTATTATGCACGACCACTCGAAAATAAAACATAACTTGGAGACAACACCAAGGTACTTGAAATGCAATTCAAAGGCATATTTAGGCCAGTGCATTATACAAGCAGGTCAGCTCACCTACGTTAAAATTTATTTTATGGTGTATTGGTGTATTGTAATTGGTGTATTGCAATTGCTGTATTGGTGTATTGTAACTTATGGTGTATTGTAATTCACACATACACCTTGTATATACGCATAACTTTTTTCTCCCCATCACCACTCTTTTTCCCCTTTCCCTTATCTCCTTTGCAAAGTAGCAGGCTAGGGCGCACTAGCTCAGGCTGACCTCTGTTTTTCAATAAATTAGCTCTCTCTACACGTCACCTGTCAGCTAAAGTCAAACATATGTTCGAGCAACTGAATGTGAAGATAGAATGTATTGAGGTATATCTCTATTCACATAGTTAACATTGCCACGTTACTGTGCACCGCTTAGAGAACCAACTGCACAGACACAAGTGAAACCTTTAAACTGAATTTATTGGGTGGTCAAACAATGCTTTTATATATATGCATGGGTGATACACGTAAGTTACTTCTTGATATGAATCACACCCAGTGCAGCTCTGTCCTCTTCCTCTCAGCGCCACGCAATAAAATAGCAAAGAGTGGATACAAACGAGTCCACACAAGTACCCTCCCTCCCGATTTACACAGCCAACTGCTTTCCTTCAACAGAAGGGCATCATCAACCATAAGTTGAGAATAAAACCTCTACTAGAACGTGAACGTTCATCAGATGGTCGAGTCCTTCACAGCATATACGAAGCTGAAGAAATCCGGACAAGCAACAAAGACGGCAAGTAATTGCTCGTTGCGATGTCTTCCCGATAACGAAAAAATATTTGCAAATGACTTGATTTCTGCTCAAAACAACTTTGTTTTGCACTATTTCACTGTTTGTTGTATACCTAAAGTGGAGTGTGAGTAATAGTAATAAAAATACCGATGTTGTGACGTTCAGCTTAACTTTAGAAAGAGGGTGGGGAGGAATGAGTGCGGCACATTGTAGAGCATAGTTATGATGCGGAATATGCATACGATGCGTAAAAATGAAATGTTTCGGCTTTTTTATTTTGGCGGTTTGATTGTCAGCAAGACTTGGATCATATTGGGCAAATGTTTAAATTGATAATGATATTAACAAAGTCCCTGCCAAATACTTTGAACGTGAACGCACACAAGAAGCCTAGTGAACAACGCAATTAATCCCTGCTCACGTCTTTCAACGTCTTTATTTGTAAAGAATATTCAACAGATCAGTTGATCTTTTTTTATTATAAACATAAAAGCTATTACATAGGGTGCCTTAGAAGCCTTTCGTATTGAGGGACGGTGTGCTTATAACAGGGTATTAACAGCGGGCACAATCTGTAGTTCCGCAAGAACACTTACTTCACGCATAGCGCTCAAACATCTCATAACTTCGTCCTCAATGTAATTTAATTTTTCCGTTTGTTTTAACTGTATTTGTTAATGGTCATTATACAGAACGGTCATAATTCTATTTTATACTACGTTTGTTTGAATCTTCAAACATGAAATTTTGGCATCATTTAATGCAACTGTAGGCTAGACAATGGTAGCAATGCCATCTGCCGCTAGCCCAAACTTCATTTAACGCTGCTTTGTTTTTCTTTAGAAATAAAGCCTACAATACAATACTACAATAGAAGCTACAATGAAGAGCACAATTGTATATTGTAGAGGAAAAAAGGTATACACCATGTATGCATTACAAGAACACAAAACATTAATCTCAATAGCTGGGAACGACATCTGCGAACTATAACAGTACGTGCAACTGCCGCTACAGTGACTGGTGAATGTAATGTAGAGCATAAATGTTTCAAACGAACATGCATGTACCAAAGATTAACCACACATAGCTGATCTAGTATTCTCAAACCAACTAGTCTATCCAGTGCCATACGCGCATACATTTCTTCTCGCAGGCGCGCTTTTTGAACATTCGGTTTTGCCTTGGTCTTACTAGAATTCAAGCGTTGATTTGTGTCACTCACATATTTATTTGCAAAGCTTCGTGGTCGTTTGTGTGTGAACTTGTTCGCGCGTTTTCATCTGTTGAATAGGGATTCCTTGGTTATCTCCAATCATTGTGCATACGCTGAATTACAGCGCTACCGTATAAGTCCGCTGTGCCCAGAACTCAGCAAAGCCGGATATACAGTAAGTACCTTTTAAAATGATTGTTTTAATGTTACTGACATATTTTGCATTATAGACTGCCATAAGTGCATCTTCAGTGCACTTAGCATCGTCACCAGTTGAAGTGCGAACAAAAAGTGGTCGGAGGGCCAGTTACAAATTATTCCGTGCAAGTGCATGCGACGGGATACGTTTGCGTAATCTCTAGTGCGAGCCTTTTTTAAACTACTACCGCTTCTTGGAAAGCCAGCTTCACCGGAGTACGTAAGGGTGGCTTATTTCAGACTCGCGGACATTTACGTGGTACTGCTATTTCTTTTAAACGAGCTTCACGCCAAACTTGCGCGTAGCCACTCGTAGCCTGCGCTCTGACCAGTTTCTAGTTGGCATTACAACTAGTGGCCGCTGTAAGTACGCTCAAATAGAAAGCACATTCGCGACTCCTATAGGAATCCATTTCGCATCCATCTCATTTTCTAGCATAGTCTCTGCGTTCTAAGTTTGGGGAGGTTTTAACAAAACAGTAACTAAACTTTTATCGTTAATTTCATTCTAATAGGGGTCGCAGCGCAAGCGTGAAGGTGTTGGAAGAAACGCATACGAAATGCGAAGAACTAAAGGCAAATAGGGACAACACGAGCGCTGACCAGCTAGCCCAAATAACCAATTGGCCCAAATAGCCGTTCATTTCCGTCAATGCTGATGCTGAACTTTTCTCGCCAGTCTAGATTGATTCTCATCCACGCAGCTGCATGGTGCCACGAGTTCATACCGACGATCAACGTATACGTGCATTTAAAATATTGCAAATGTTAAGGTACCTCGTAGCTAAACAGTGTATGTATGAAGTAGGTATGAAGTAGGTATGAAGTAGGTATGAAGTAGGTATGAAGTATGTATGAAGTAGGTATGAAACTACATCGTATGTATGAAGTGCGTATCCTAGCTTAGAAGCACTGCAATGGTGGTGTAGGTGTCCATTATGTCACCCCGCTTTGACTGAAAAAGTGAGGGTTTGACACCGGCTGCGTCCGCCGCATTTTCGTGAAGGCTGACTGCTAAACACTCGTGTACTCAACTTAGCCGCTTGCTAAGAATCCCCGGGTGGTCGAAATTTAACCCACAGTCCTCCACTGCAGCGTGCTCCATAAAGAATACTTAGTCCTTAAACGTGAACTGAAGTAATTCTAAACTTATTAGCTCTGAACGACTATGCCTAAAGACGTCCAGAAAGCGAACAAAATTTTATGTCGCAAGTTGGGCATTTTTTCACTCGGGGAAGCTTCAAAGCGAGATGTAGAGTAAACATGCTGTACTATACACAAACCCTTAAATTAGGCAAGTACACAAGTGAAGCCGCAAAAAAAATGTTGGTTGTCCTGTAGTAATATAGCACTGAATAAAACATGACACAATTGAACTATAGTAATTGTACTTCTAATCAGCTTTTTCTACTCCGACAACAGCAGCTCCGAGGTTCGTACGACAATTTGTAGCGGAGGTTCACATCATCTCCGACGAGAGACACCAAAAGTATTTTAGAAGAGATATACACCTGATTGAGTACCTTTCAATCATGCTGAACGCGGTAAGCAAATTCTATTTTAAATAATGACGTACCGAACAAAGAATGATAGCATACGTGTCCAATTTTGTATTGCTCGTTTATTCTTTCTCTGTCTTTTTTTTATTTTATCTGTAAGTGTAAGAAATAACTGGATTTATGTGTACGTTTATTCATGAAACAATCATTTCTTCTGTCATTACTGCACAAAAACTGGGAGTGGCATTCATTACTGCTTCCCTGGAAAAGTGACTCTTCTTGCCTGCATTTCAGGTAAACAGAATATTTGTTGATATGACAGGTCCTGCCATTTCATTCAAGCTTGTCGGAATAACGAGAAGTAGGGTGAGTACATCAAGACAGTATTATGAAGATCACATTTGTTTGACGTTTGAGGCAACAATACGTCAAAAAAATTAGCGATTCAATAAAAAGAGAAAACATCCTATTTTTAATGAAAATCACCGATTTTACGTGAACCCTGAAACACACTTGTTATATTCTGCAGTTCACTCGATCATATTGTCATGGTACAACGTGAATAAAACACAGATACACCTTGGGACGACGAAAGCAGCGTGTCCTCAGCAGCTGAGCCCCAAGATCGTCTTCTTCGGCCTCGAGAGAAGCCAGAGGCCCACTACCTCGTGCCCCCTAAATGCCCCATCATCGTTATCGTCCACATGTTAACGCGCGTCATTTGCCTCTCTCTCAAAGAGCATCGCCCCGATGCGCAGTCTGTAATGCAGTTTTTTTTTCTAAATTAAAGTATCATGCAATCACTCGCTGACGTAGGGTTTCATGCGGACTACGTGAACGAGTTCAGGATGGTGCTGGCGACGCCTTGTACTATACGAACAGTCGGGAACAACTTCGTAAGTCACATCGCTCAGTCGTCGCAGAACTAGGTACGGTCCAAAGTATCTTCTTAAGAGTTTTTCGGAAAGTCCTCGTTTTCGTATGGGCGTCCAAACCCATACTTTGTCGTTAGGTTGGTAGACGACTGTTCTGCGGTGAGCATTGTAGCGGCCTGCATCGTAGTCTTGCTGCTGGCTGATCCGTAAACGTGCAAGTTGTCTAGCTTCTGCGCGTTCCGTAAACGTGTCGGCGTCCGGGACGATGTCGTCGCCTTCGTGCGGTAACATTGCATCTAACATGGTTCGTACTTCCCGTCCATGAACGAGGCTGAAAGGTGTCATGCGGGTCGTTTCTTGCTTGGCCGTGTTGTATGCAAACGTTATGTAAGGCAAGATTGTATCCCAATTTTTGTGTTCGACGTCAACGTACATCGAAATCATGTCTTCAATGGTTTTGTTTAGACGCTCTGTCAGCCCGTTCGTTTGTGGGTGGTATGCGGTGGCCTTACGATGCGTTGTTCTACTCAGCATAAAAACATGGTCCAAAAGAGCTGCTGTAAATGCGGTTCCTCTGTGATTACGACGGTTGGTGCACCATGCCTCAGTACAATATTCTCGATAAAAAATCTTGCCACCTCCGCTGCTGTACCTCTCTGGATAGCCTTTGTCTCGGCATAACGGGTCAAATAATCCGTCGTGACGATAACCCATCGGTTGCCTGCAGTAGAAGTAGGGAGTGGGCCCAAAATGTCCATGCCGATCTGGTGGAATGGAGTCATTGGGACCTGTACGGGTTGCAGGAGGCCAGCTGGTTAAGTTGGCGGTGACTTGCGTCGCTGGCAGTCGAGACAGGTACGAACGTGGTGCTTCACGGCTGTGGTTAGTCTTGGCCAGTAATACCTTTGCTGTACCCTGGCCAACGTTCTTGTGTAACCCAAGTGGCCAGAGGTAACCTCGTTGTGGCATGCTTTCAGTACTTCGGTGCGAAGGGCTGCTGGGATGACGAGCAGATAGGCAGATCCCGTCGACGAAAAATTTCTTTTATAGAGTACTCCGCCACGTAAACAAAATGATGACAACGCTCTTGCGAAAACTCTTGGCGCCTTCCGAGATCTGCCATCCAAGTAGGTAATTAAGCCAAGCAACTCGGCGTCGTCTCGTTGTTGCTGCACAATGGTGGTCGTGTCGAGGACACCGAGAAATGATGTTTCCTCCTCCTCGGGTAGGGTTGCCGACTCAATGGGTGAACGGGACAAAAAGTCGGCGTCCATATGTTGCTTCCCTGACTTATGTACGACCGCCATGTCGAATTCCTGCAGCCTGAGACTCCAACGCGCTAATCGGCCGGTAGGGTCTTTAAGATTAGTTAGCCAACACAGTGAGTGGTGGTCGCTAATTACTTTGAAGGGGCGGCCATATAAATACGGACGAAATTTCGTAACCGCCCATACCACGGCGAGACATTCCTTCTCAGTCGTGGAGTAATTAGCCTCAGCACGTGTTAACGTTCTGCTTGCGTAAGCGATTACCCTTTCTGCGCCCTCTTGCTGCTGCACAAGCACAGCGCCCAGACCAACATTGCTAGCATCGGTGTGAAGCATCATAGGGGCTCTCTCGTCGAAGTGGGCAAGGACTGGGGGTGTTTGTAGTCGCTGGCGAAGATCGTTAAAAGCAGCTTCCTCTTCGTTATTCCACTCAAAGGTGACGTCTTCTCTTGTGAGGCGAGTTAGCGGTGAAGCTATGCGTGCGAAGTCCGCGATAAATTGTCGATAATATGCGCAGAGGCCGAGAAAGCGTCTGACGGCCTTTTTATCGGTCGGCATAGGGAACTGTTCTACGGCTGCGATTTTGTCAGGATCGGGACGAATACCAGCATGACTGACGACATGACCGAAAAATCGCAGCTCTTCGTAGCAAAAGTGGCACTTCTCAGGCTTCAACGTCAGGCCCGCGGACTGTATGGCTCGTAAGACCACCTCAAGTCTTTCAAGGTGCTCGTCAAACGTCGCGGGAAACACTATGACGTCGTCCAGATATACTAGGCATGTTTTCCACTTCAACCCAGAAAGCACGATATCCATGAGTCTTTGAAAGGTAGCAGGGGCTGAGCACAAACCGAATGGCAAGACCTTAAATTCATATAACCCATCTGGTGTCACAAAAGCGGTCTTCTCGCGGTCTCTCGGGTCCCCCTCGATTTGCCAGTATCCACTCCGCAAGTCCATTGAAGAGAAGTATCGAGCATGTTGAAGTCTGTCGAAAGAGTCGTCTATACGCGGTAGTGGATATACGTCTTTCTTGGTCACCTGATTTAGCTTCCGGTAATCCACACAGAAGCGCAGGCTGCCGTCCTTTTTCTTAATGAGGACTACAGGCGACGCCCAGGGGCTCTTTGAAGGCTGAATGACGTCATCTTCAAGCATTCTGTCTACCTGCTGTTGTATTGCTTCACGTTCCTTTGGAGCCACGCGATAAGGGTTCTGGTAAATAGGTCTCGCCGTTTCCTCGGTAATTATTCGATGCCTGGTTAGAAGCGTGCGGCCAACTCTTGATGTTGTCGAAAAGCAGTCTTGAAATTCGGCCAGTAGCTCAAGAAGTCTGCGTCGGTCGTCTTTTGGCAAAGTAATGCTAACGTCCAGAACAGGAGCTGAATCAAGATTTAGCGACTCGTCGACTACCGCCAAGCAGCCTTCGGCATCTACGACATCGTCGAAGTAAGCGACAGCCGTGCCTTTAGGAAGGTGCCGGCGCTCAGCACTAAAATTGGTCAGCAGCAAGTCCGTGCGTCCAGCGGCAACTCTGACAATACCTCGTGCGACAGAAATACCGTGGGTGAAGAGCAGCGAGCTTATTCAGTCTGCAACTCCTTCGGCGTCAAACTGAGCACCGGCGGCCACAGAAACAAGCGTGCATAACCTCGGAGGGAGAACCACATCGTAATCAGTAAGATGCAGTTGGTTTCGTCGCGCCTCTGGAGAATCGGGTAAGCCAGAACTGTTGCAAAACGTAATCAAGCTTGCTGGTATGTTGATGACGGCACCATATTCCCGTAAAAAGTCCATGCCAAGAATTACGTCTCTGCAGCATGCGGTGATAACGACGAACGACGCAGTGAAAGGAGAACCTCCGATGTCAATTCTTGCGGTACATCTTCCCGAGGGCATCAATAACTGGCCTCCTGCTGTTCTTATATGAGGGCCCGTCCACGGCATCTTCACTTTTCTGAGGCTGTCAGCGAGGTCCTGACTGATAATGGAGAAGTCGGCACCAGTGTCGACTAAAGGTGTTACTTTCTGGCCGTCGAGAAGAACACTAAGGTCAGCAGTCACAATATCATCGTTTTCACGGCTTATCGGATGTATGGCGTCGCGCTGTGGGGGCTTCTTGTCGTCATCTTTATGGCCTGCAACCTTGCCCCCGGAGGTCGCCGCTCTCAGTTTCCCCGGCGCGGACTAGGTGACCTTCTTGTATTAAGGTCCGCATAGGTGCGGCGGTGCGACAAAGGCGAACGCGCGGGGGACGGAGATCGGGACTGACGTCTCGGACCATGAGGGTGAGCAGGCATTGCCTTCTCTGCAGTGGTAGAGCCGTCCTCAAAGTGGGAAAGGGCTCCATAGAAAGAGGTGTCGTCACGGCGCGGAAAGTATTCGTCGTTGGCACGTCGACCGCCAAACCAAGGTCGATGAGGATGGAATGAATCACCTTGATGCCAGCAATGACGGGCAATATGTCCTGCACCTCCGCAGTGAAAGCATAGTGGACGTCTGTCCACTGTGCGCCAGGCATCTGTTTTCCGGGTCGGTGGACGCGTCAATGCCAATGGGGTGGCTGTGGACGGCTGGTTGTATGGCTGTAGCGTGGGTGGTTGATGCAGTGTCTGATCTTGCGGCGGATATGAAGGGGCCATCAGCACCTGGTGGTACAGCGTCGGCATAGCGGGTGGTGGACGTCGGAGAGCGGCAGCATAGCTCATAGGACGCTGCTGAGCATCAGGACTAGCCGTAGACAATGCTTGGTGGATTTCGTCGCGCACGACTTCAGCGATCGACGCGATGGGATTTTCAGCAACCGGATTCCGCAACTTCTGCAGTTCCTCGCGAACTATCTCCCTAATCAAGTCTCGCAAGCAGCTCTGACTCTCAGACGTCATGGCGATAGCATTGATTGGGACATTGCAGGACATGCGGTCATATTGCCTGCAGCGTTGATGAAAAGCCCGCTCGATAGCCGTAGCCTCCTTAATGAAGTCAACCACGGTACTCGGAGGGTTGCGCATTAGCCCGGCAAAAAGCTGTTCCTTGACACCGCGCATGAGGTAACTCAACTTTTTATCTTCCGTCATGTGCGGGTTAGCTCGTTGAAAGAGACGAGTCATGTCCTCGGCAAACATTGCAACGGTTTCGTTGGGTTTTTGAACCCGTAGCTCCAATAACTGCTGCGCACGGTCCCTTCTATCGATATTGGTGAAGGTATCGACGAACTTCTGTCGAAAGTCGGGCCAAGCTGACAGATTGCCTTCTCTATTCTCATACCAAGTACGAGCACCGTCGTCAAGGTAGAAATAGGCGCGTGAAAGCTTTTCCTGTCCCGACCACTGATTTGCCTTGGCAACACGCTCATAGTGGTCAAGCCAGTCGTGAACGTCTTCGTGGGCACCGCCACTAAAGCGATCAGGAACGAGGGGTTGAAAGAGGGTCACCTGAGATGGGTGCGTCGGAAAGCTGCCTTGGGGCACCTGTTGCGAGCTTGCGTTGGCCATTGGTTGAGGTGTGCGGTGCCTAGCAGGTTCCGGCGAGTGAGTCAGCTCTGGCGCGAGGCCTCGCAACCGTCGACTGGAGCGATGCACCAGTGTTTCTACAGGTGACAATGCGTTTGGACTCAATGAGCGGCTCCCAGCGGGCGTGTGGAGCATCAGACTGGATTGCGGCCCAGCACCTCCACCAGTGTGACGGTACAACGTGAATAAAACACAGATACACCTTGGGACGACGAAAGCAGCGTGTCCTCAGCAGCTGAGCCACAAGATCGTCTTTTTCGGCCTCGAGAGAAGCTAGAGGCCCACTACCTCGTGCCCCCTAAATGCCCCATCATCGTTATCGTCCACATGTTAACGCGCGTCAATATATAATGACAGAAACATGAAAGCATGTGGCATTCTAGTTGTTATGAATAACAAGCAGAACAAACACATATGAAAAGGGTAACAGGGGGTTGTAGTATTTACAAGCAAGAACATCCACCGCGTATCACCCCATGATGAAAGTGCTTAGAGCCATCTCAATTTAATACAAACTATTGCTAATGCACGTCGTCGCTCCCCCGCCCCTTCGTACCGCAATATCAGCAAAAGTTCGGACAAAAATGCGCGAATTCATTTTAATGGTGACCTTTGAAAGTGCTTTATTTAATCTGCCAGAAACACCAGCAGATGCCTACTCATTAAGATAGATTGCGTGCAGCCATATAACACGACCATGTGACAACAGCACAGAGGCGAACCACCTACACGTCATCTTTGGTATTACTCAGGTCTTACCGAATCATGCCAGTGAACCATGTTGGCGAATCTCGCTTGCACGAAGAGCGTAAAATACAATTTAACTTTGAATGTTGTCATTTACGCCTAGAGATATTCTGCCCTTCTCACTTCTTTACATTTTCATTGCACATTTTAAAAAAATGGCAGGATGAGGAAGTTGAAAGGCTGTGATGAACACAACAGTGAACAGGAGATTGGTGCCATAGCAGATGTTTGTACAAGTGTACTTTTCTTCAAGACAAACTCACAGTTCCAGCCTTTAAGAAGACATGTCACTCCTGTTTAAACGTCGGGAAGAGCACACACACCCTCTAAGACTAACTAAAGTACTACAGTAATAAAAACATTAGAAATTAACACAGTAAGCAGCCACTATAGTTTTTCTTCCTTTCGTTATCGAAATTTTCATTCGATTGTACGGACTGCATTCATGTTCGCATTGTAGCCCAAGACGAATACCTTTCAAGCAGGCAAAAAGTAAAAAGCCCTACATGGGCAATAATGATACTGGAATAAATATGAGTCGTTGTGACAATGTGCACGTTCAGTACGTGCTCTCCGCTTCCCTCAACTTATATCTAGCCATGTCTAAAAGCTCATATTGTTCTCACACGAGCACATTAAACATCAAAAAAGTTTCGCGATATTTTTTGTTTCAGGACGACACGTTTGCTAGCCCTTTCCTGGACACTGTGGTGGCGCCCGAAACGTTAGAGCGACTGGTGGACTACACCAGTGCTAATGGCATCCTCAAACATTCGGACCTCGTTTACCTCATCACTGGGTAAGTACAAGGTTTTCTTAGTAAAAACAATACAAGCTTGCGTGTTAAGAATACGTCGCCTGCACAAACTAATCATGTCGCTATCCTTTTTTTGTGTTTTTCATTGCGTTATTTGGCACCATCCCCGATTCTTCGAAATAACAACGAACAACGATGAGCAGTGCGAACCTGGCAAGTCTCCGCAATGGAATGAAACTTGAGAGAGATGTAGCAGGTAAGCAAAATACCCGCAAAATCCACCGCGCAAAATGAAAATGTGTTTGCAAAGGAAGCATAAAGCAGCGCGTCTTATACCCGTGCCACACGGGCACAGAAAATGACATTTGGTGGCGAAGGCCTTCAGTTCCCGAATGACATTTGTTTCGCCGGTGCTGCTACACGTCCAAAGTAAATGACATTTGACTTGATGAAGTTGATCACAGCACCTTGCAAGTGAGCATTGAGTGAATAGCAATTAAAAAAATTAAGAAGCATTTACAAGCTTCATACACATCAGATAATCATCAAATGTAGAAATAAGCGTATTACGCTGTCCTAAGTTTTAGTTTCTTGCTTTGTTTTACAACATTGCAGCCGACCGTAGTAACCTAAGCCAACACTAGTCAGATCCACAGCGTAAATACAAAATGGCGCCTGTCGCATCGCACCTGTCGCATCTCTCAGAAGATGTTCGCAGAGTTCGTTTTTTCACGTCAGCACTTGTGTGTTTCCGTGCAAAGCATCGTGCTCAAGAGCGAATAATTTTAGAGCAGAGACGAGTTATTCTGCGCCAGCTTCAGGACATTGAACTCCAATTAATATTAAACCATTTCAACCTGATCACTGTAGCGTATTTGCTGAGCACAACGCCTCGATCTCGGGGGTGTTTCCGTCGTAGTCAGCACTGGTTTGAAGAAACGCTACCAAATCTTGGGGAAGCATACTTCAAAAGGTGCTTTCGCGTCTCGGCTGCAACTTTTCGTTACATTGTGGAGTCGTGTCGTACCGACATGCAGCGGGTGGACACAACAATGAAAGAGGCAATATCAGTAGAAAAAAGAGTAGCCGTCTCACTCTACCGCTTGTGCTCTGCTGCCGAAGACCGCACCATCGCCGAATTGCTCGCGATTGGCAGCTCTACTGTGAACTTGATCTACAAAGAGTTCTGTACGGCCGTACTGAAAAACCTGGAGGACGACTGGGTGAAGATGCCTTCGCCAACCGACATGGAGGAGCATACTGAGGGAATTTTTTGCAGTCCCAGGATTCCCACAGGTGTTGGGGCGCTCGACGGCTGCCACTTTCCAGTGTCACCACCAAAAAAAATATGCTTCGGACTACTACAATTACAAAGGCTGGTAAGTTGGGAAGGCCTGTTCATCGTTCATTAAGTTGTCTTTACGTTTAGTGCATTCGTTTATTAACAGTCGATGCTACGTGTTTCAAATGAAATGTGTTGGTGTGTGACTGGAAAGTTTTCTGGATAATTAGCAGTACTGACTGCAATATTGCTGTTATATTTGCAGGTATAGCATGATCTTGCTGGCTCTAGTGGACCACCGGTACCGCTTCAGGTACACAAACGTCGGCTCCCCAGGGCGGTGCCACGACTCGTTTGTGTACGGAAGATCCGTACTCTGCAAAGTTATTGAAAGCGGATCTTTCAAACGCCCAACAGCAACAATCGAAGGAGTTTATGTGCCTCCAATAGTGCTGTATGACCAGGCATTTGCTCTATCGCCAAACCTGCAGGAACCATATGCGAATGCACAGCCTGACACATCAAGAAAGGGCTGTACAACTATAATCTGTCAAAGAACAGAAGGATTGTAGAAAATGCATTTGGCCGTTTGCAAAGCCAGGTTTCGTTTCATTATGAAACGCATGGAGTGCAAGCTCGCCACAACTACCCTGGTTATTAAGGCATGTTGTGTTCTTCATAACATCTGTGAAGGTTTTCAGGAACATGTAGAACCACATTGGGAACAACATGTAGCAAGTTGGATGTGCTTACGAGCAGCCAACTTGTACATCGGACGCGTCTAGAAAAAAACGGTGAAGACGTAAGGAAAGCGTTAGCGAAATACTTCTTTGCTAGAACTCAGCAGTCAGTCACAGTCTCAGGTAGCTGAGGTAATCTTGTGCCTGCAGCAGTGAAACTGTTTTTGAAGAATATATGCACCATTTACGGCCTTCATACACTGCGTCAAAGCTGTAGTATGTTTGTGTTTGGTACAAAATATTACCTGGAGTTTAATGCCACAAAACCACGATATGATCGTGAAGAATGTCGTAGTGAATGGCTCGGGAAATTTAGACCACTTGGTCTGTTTGTCAGCTGTTAAAGTGTTTTTTTTAATAACGGCAAGCACATTGCTCACCTGTACTTGCTTCACTGATTTCAAAGCATCACCAAGCACCCCATGTTTTTATTGTTTGCCATTTATGGCACGTTTTTTACTTCACAAAAGCGTTGAAAGTGTGAGATTAGGCCTTTGTCAGAGGGTGTTTTTTTAATTGCTCCAAATACTGTTCAACCACCTTGTATACCGTGCATAATTCTTTTGCTCATAATTTTGTGTTTTATAAGGCAAGGTCATTTATCATTATTGTGCTTCAAAAGAAGCAAGTAACACAGCAAACTCTATAAGCTTTTACCATTCAAATGGCTTTTTTAAAGTGACACCTATATTCCCTGCACATTTTGGCAGGCGGCTGTGCATTGTATTTTATTTCTCTGTAATATTGTAGTCTTTACTACAATATTGTAGTCTTTTATAGTGAAGTGTGCATTTTTGAAATCCTTGTATATATTTTAATGGTTTATCTCGAACCTTTGTTTTCATTTAGTATACAACCGTTTCCCGTCTTTTAGTCACGTTTGATGCACATTTAGTCCACGTGCATGACCTCAGTGTTCGGTTGCTTGCTGCACACATTTAGTATGTTTATTATGACTCACTTGCCAAACGTTTGTCAATCTGCACTTTGTGGTTTTTTTAGTCATTGTCATAGTTCTTATAAAGAAGTGAAAGTTTGATTAGTTGAGTTATAAAGAGTTGCACAATCATGTGATGTTTGCAGAGTTATTGAACGTGTTTTATACTGTTTATAGGAATAAAAATAAAAATGCACAAATTTGTGAATTACAACTCCAATTTAGTGTTGCCCAGTGAGAACTCTCTAGAAGCATACATAAGCGCATTGGTTTCAATATGCCAAGCCTTCGGTTTCTGCACCAGGACATCTTAATTTCTCGGTGGGAAAAGTGCATACTAAACTGCAGTCAGCAAAGTGGTATTTGCTATCAAATGTCAGGGTAACAGCATTAGTGTAGGTGTGAAGGCACCAATAAAAACACGGTAGGAGGACTCTAGGTTATTGCGACATGCAAGGAATCGATGTGCGAATATATGTCACCGGCTTTTATTTTGATTTTTTAAGCTCGATAGAACTCGTTTGCCTACAACAATTTTGATTTTCTTGCATTCACTTAGTGATGTAACGTGCAAGTTGCGATTCAGAAGTTTGGAGACTTAAAACATAGTAGCAGGGCTCTTTTATTAGGCTGCACGGAAATCAGTGCTGCCTAATACTCGTATTCTATCTCTTAAGAAAGGCACAATTACAAAGGCAAACTAGTATTTATTGAATAAATAATTCTTTAAGGCCTCCATTATTCAAGGAACATTTGAAGAATATGAATCAGCTTCTCTTCTCTTTTAGCTGCTTCCTTCTGAAGCTTCAACTGTTCATTTTGTAGCTCGAGTTCTCGTGCTTTGCACTCTTGCCACATGCCTCTGAACGTCTTTTCCTCTTTAACCATTTCCATGATTGCAGAATCGGGGCCAGCTCGTGTCCTTTTTTTTATGCAGCTGGCTCTGCCGCAGGTGCTCCAGCTTCCACTGGTGACGATTCACTGCATTGCGTAAGGCTTTCCACGGCAGGTGCAGCTGTCTCCGCCGGTCCAGTTGCTGCAGTTTGCTCTAAATTAGCAGTACTTGTGGCAACGGTGGCGCTTGAAGATTCTGGAGCTTCTATCACCAGCTGCATCTCGGCCTCACTGCCGAGAAGCTCGCTTAATTCATTCCCCGTTTCCATATTGCGTACGATCTGCGAAAAGTTACATAAATATTAACAGTAGTGTCACAAAGGCTGGACACATATTAGAGACCATTTGTTACAACTTGCACCAGTGCTCAGGGGAATGTACATGCTGACGAAGCACTAGACAAATACACATTTACGCACATAAAGCAATGCAAACACTGCAATTTTATGTGCGTGATGGTGTCCGTTTGTGCAATGCTTTTTGAAATCGTCGTGGCTCACCAAGTAACCCATCGGCACATATAAGGTAGATACCAACCTGTGAAACGGAGAGGTTTTCGCAGTTGCTTTCAACAGCAAGTGTAGCGTCATTTACCGGCAGACTCCCAAGGAACTGGTGGATTCGCCAATAAAATGGCCACGTGACCGCACCAGAACCTGCAGTTCTGTTTTTTGAGAATAATCTGTAATAAACGAAAGTGCAAGCTTAGTAGTAGTGACAGAAGCAAGTCGAAACGATTCTCTGGGCTTGTGTATGACACCACCTTATGACACCAGGCTTTGAACAGTGGAATGGGTTGAATTGCTGTGCATACTGCGTGTGATAATCCAATTCGATAACAGTATCCAATGGCAAGACGACTGCACCAACTTACACAGAGTCCATTCTTGGTAGTCGCACTATAAAGATAAAAAATTCTAGGTACACAAGGTATGTCTAGAGTTAATGTTTTCACAAGTAGACCTGTATTCTGTAGGATTTTAATTCCTGAGGACAGGTTCGTTTGTTAAAGTGTTGGCTTTAGGAACATCCTGTCTTCCAAGGGTTTTTTTTCATGGCTTCAAAATTTTATCTCCGACTGAACTTGCCAATAAAGGCACCTGAGAGAGGCCATGAGGACGAGCTATTAACTCATCTATAATGTTGCCCCAGAAAGGCAATACAGTCAACGCGGGCACAAATTTGTTCAAATTGACAACTAAATAGGCATAGCAAGTGTTTTTATGCGGGACACCTAGCCAAATCACACCGAAATGGTCGTAAGGGGCAGAGCTTTTTCGCGCCGTTTTCCGCGAACATTTGGTTGGTTAGAAGTGTGGCAGCTTGAGCTAGTTGGCATGGCATGACGATAGTTTTAACGCGAGAACAAAACGACGACAGAGACAGCGAGTGCCCTTGTCTGTGTCGTCGTTTTGTTCTCGCGCTATAACTATCGTCATTTGGTTGGTGGCAGCATTGACATGCACGGCGTAAGCTCCTCGGCAGTACACAGGCATGATATTCAAGTCAAAATGCTCACCTGTACTTGCTTCACAGATTTTCGATTTTAGTATGTACTTGGACTCGCGTCCTCACGATGCCGTACCTGGCCAGCGCTTCCGTAATGGCAGAGTAAATTTTGGCATTCCGCTTTTGACCACGAAGGCCTGAGAGGTGTTCTTCCCAGAGCGTAATCAATGTCATCGTCTCCTCTTCGGTCCAGCTCGCGCGCTCATTGGGACACGTCATCTCTTCTTTTATTTCTTCTTTGTTTAAGCAGAGCGAAATGGCGCGTGCGGGTTGGTGGAAGATTGGAAAGCAAAGAATGAAAACTGATGAAAAAACAGAGAAAGTCACGGAGAAAGTGAGGGGAGAAAGTGAACTCGATGGCAGTGGTGATGAAAATACCAGTGTTGCATGCTTGTTTGCCAAATTATCGCTAAAATTGACAAGCGTTTCATTATCAATACTTTATTTTCTTCGTATAACGTTCAAAGCACCTTTTTAAGACTTTAGTGCAAATAAAAGACGGGAAATTTTATTTTTAGCTCAATATGATTTGTTTTATATACTTTCAGGTAAATCGCACTTCGCAAGCTGTGTCGTCGAGAGTAGGCATTTCTCAGTCAACTGAGTTCTGGCGAAGGCATTTGGTGGCGAATGGCATTCGAATGGCATTCGGATGAATGCCGTTTTGTTCGCACGTGTGGCACCGCGCGAATGGCAATAAGTCTGAAGGCATTCGGGGGTAAATGCCATTTTTTCTGCCCGTGTGGCACGGGTATTACTTAAAATTTGGATGGTTTGATTAAAATTGTAATGGTGGTATTTCGAAAGCGGAACCACTTGACATGTCATATGTTCCTATCCCATCTCCGAATTCCTAGAGAGTCCCTGCAGCCTTTGTGTCCATGTATGAATGAGAAATCAAGTTCACTCAATATTATGCACCACGAATACTGATGGGTATGTATTTATTCAGTCTGATATACCACTTCCTATGAGTGTACGGCAAAACTTGTTCATGAACGGCAGGCGTGGATGCGTCTTTGTTATGGTGAAACCACGTCTATCTATTCCATTGAACGTCATCTGCGTTTTTGACGCTGCTTTGTCACTTTAGAAGCATCAGGGCACTTCGTCACATCTCAGCTCAGAGCAATTCTGTATTTCTTGTGTTGTCTCTCGGCAGTTACTTTAATAAAAGCATCAGATGGCACTGCACAAGGAATATGCATAACGAACTAGCAGAAAGTTTTATTTTACTAAGACACTACAAATGCATTTGCCGAAGCTCCAGCAACCATTTTCAGTAGATGGGGACAATCTTCCCAGCAGGTGTGCTCTGTACCACTTTAAATAACAGCCTTACGAACTTCTCTTGTTGAAACGTTGCTTCAAACACATTTATTTAAGCTTACTCGTCACTTTTTTCTGACACATCTCCCTCTGAATTCCTGCCTTTGAGATGGTATTCTGTCCACTATTTGTTTTGTAGAAAACTGCCAAAAAATAATACGCGAGGTAAAGCGTTCTACACATAGAGTTGAGGGTTGACCCCCAGCAAAGGTTGAGTGTTTATTGAAAACACTTGCTTCAACCTGTGGTAATACCGAGTGTATCAGTTGTATTTCCTACCCTGCGTTTCTTCTATGAGCAACTTCAGCTTATGAGGAGCTAATTACGTATTAAAAATACTGTGGCAAAATCTTGTATTATTCACTCCTTAAGCACAGGTTTTCACGAGAAGCAGCAAAAAGTTTAAGTGCGCGCCTTGCCTCATCCTCATATATTGCTGTGTTGTTGCGAAATGTTGCAACAGACGTTTTGTTGCGTATAAAAGTGCCAGAAATCTTATGACGGCATTGGTACGGGCCTCCGTGCACTGGGGGACGAATGGAACGAAGGCAACATCTGCGCTTAGAATCGTTTTGTAAATGCGCACATACATTTCTTTTTTTTCAGGACTTGCCTACGTCGGCAAAGTGTGCACACCGAACGCAGTCGCTGAAGGCGAAGACATACCGAAGTCGTACGCAGGCGTCCACACTATGGCTCACGAGTTAGCCCATTCGTAAGTACAGAGAAAGCGCATTTTAGAGTCACATTATTTGAGCGACTAACCCTTCACAGTTGTACTGTCGACGCGTAGGTTGGGAGCATCGCACGACCCTCAAGACGATTCGGAGTGTTCGTGGAAGAAAGGTTTTCTCCTGAGCTACGAGGACAAAGGTAGCAACAAGTACCGACTTTCAAGGTGTAGCGAGATCAGCATAACGGACGTCGTACAGTAAGTTGGCACCACTCCTTTCATGTTTTGCAAGGCAGTTGCCACATTTCCGATGCTTATCTCCAATATCTGCATGATTATTAACGATTGATTTCTCTTGGTATGCATAAATGCGAAAACCTAATTCCCTTTATTTTCAGTAATATTTCGTGTGTTGCTTGGTCCTTTTGCTTTCTTATTTTGTCGGTGCTGCATCTTAAAATTTTGATTCACCACATCCGTATTTTCGTTATTGTCTGCGATTTTGGCTTTAAGTAGCAATGATCTATCTCCCGTTCGCTGCCCTGCCCCGGTGCTCTAGTGGTTGTGGCTCCCTATACTGCCGACCCATAAGTCGCAGGATTGAATCCCGGCCGCGGTGGCCAGTGTCCCTCATAATTCTATCATAATTGCATAATTCCATCATAATTCAGTGTCTCTCATAACTACAGTGTCCCTCATAATTCCATCGTGATTTTGAGACGTCAAACCCCAGATATTATTATTATTATTACTCCTGTTTGCTCATGACCACGTTTATACTATATTGCCACGACATATTACCTGCATTCAAACAGCGCGCCCATCACCGCGCACACAGGGACATGCGCGCCGTCTAGTGTTGCGCAGAGACGATGATGATAGCACGAGAACCCAGCTGGCCCCGGCTGATGTGCGGCACGCGCTTGGGGACTCCTCTTGAAGAAGTAGAAGAAGGCAGACATCGTTGGTGTTCTGCTGTAACGTTCTACGACCATAGTTCATTCGAGTTGTGGGCACAGGTTCGCCCTTTAATAAATACGTTTTATACCTAATATTATGCCTAATCTTATGCGATGGCATCTAACACCGCGGTGTGGCTGCTTGGGTAAAACATATGCCCCGTGTTCTTCGGTAGTTCCAACTTATTTCCAATGACTCAGGTAAAACTAATGAAACGTTTCCTCAAGTCTCCTTATGTATGTTCTCTGAATGTAGGCGAACGACGTTTTTCTAGGTGTGAGGCAGCAATAAAAGATGGAGCTCATTAAAATATATTTTGCGGCTTGGCCTCACTCGATCCAAGACTCAAATATTTTCAACGGCACTCATTCAGGCTCTTATTCATGAAACTTTATTTCAACTGGACTCATTCGAACTCAAACTCACCGACATATTACTCAGCAGGACTGAATGATTCGAACTCATGGCCCCATCTGAGTTTGAGCCGACTCAGAAGGAATATCGCCCACTTAATTTTTTTCGCAACAATATAGATATAAGAGATATTCTAAATCTGCGTTCCAAATAATGCTCCCGAACAGTACAGGTAGAAATCATCATTGTCTATACCTCTACCGCTCACAACAGAACGCCAATAGATCAGCAAGGGACCAAAAATTCTATTTCGCTTTGATTGTACTGTTATGGTGACAAGATCTCTCTTCATATATTTGCCGTGACGTCCGTCATTTCACAGGCCAAAGTGTGAGCACCCTCATTAAAAAACTGTCAAGTGTCCGGAACTCGACACCCCAATTCTCTTGTGAAGTGTAACGTGAAGCGAGAGAACATCAATTATGAGTATCTTTTTTTCTGCAACCTGCAGTATAAAGGGAAGTATCTTTTCTGAACTCGAGTCAGAAGAACACGAAAGCAATCAGAAGACTTGTTAAAGAATTAATATTTCAAAACGTTTGCGAGCATCGACAATATAACCATCACTTTAGAGTCTTTACCACACACTAATACCACGTTAAGGGTAATAGTCCGGACTATGTGTCAGCTGGAAGAAGGGATGCACATATATAAACCCGGATAGCACAAGACGTGATCCCGGTAGGGCAGTACACAGCCTATAGAAAGACATCGTCTGTCCCCCGCAAAAATGATAACTGTTCATGCTCAGAGTACCTCTTGACCGCAAATCAGACTCTGGAGAAATTCTTTACCAGTGGAGAACATCGTCTCGGTACTGGGGCTTTTAGTGCTAGCCCACGGGTGCAACAGCGACATCGAAATGCTAGAAGTGGGCGCCCAGCAGACGACGTGACTCACTTGGAGAGTTGAACTAAGGCACACTGGCATGAAAAAACAAAAACAAATCAATTTCACATAGTTCGTGCAAGCTTTTGCTCTTAGCCAAATAACCTGTACAATGCCTCGCACATTGGCCTGAAGGCGTCTGATAAAGAGAGACTTGACAAGTGAGCCTATTACTCTGAATTAAGAATGGAACAGGATCTCATTTGCCCTTTCACTGTGCTTCGTGTGGCTGCACGCCGCTGTTCGATCACACGCGAGTACTTGGAAGGAGCCGGGATGCGCTGGCGCGGGAGTTACTCGAAGCCTTTCACATAATGAAGAAAGGGGACTCGTGCGTCAGCGTGCCTTCAGTTGTGTTGCATAACAATGAATTCCAACTGTTGGATCTGGATGTACTTTATTTGGGTGCTACGAAGTGTCTGTCAGTCCTTTTTTGCTGGTTTTTCCTCGCATTTTTTTTGCGCAGGCTTGGGTGTGTTTGGTTTTTTCGACGTCTTTACATTAGGCATATCTGTTTGTTGCTGGTTCCCAGATTTCATGATTGCAATTATCGGTTATTACATCATAAAAATGTTCATGGCTGCACGTGCAGTGAATGGTCTGCGCATGTCCTCCAAGAGCCTATGTATTGTGAATGCTTCATGAAAATAAACTTAGTTGTGAGTTGGCGCTCTTTCTGTCTCGTCTTTTTTTTTCTCTTTGTCAACCTTGCGCCACGTATTTCAACCTAATATGTACCAACTAGCCCAACATAACGTACTGTTGAGCCTATTACAAGCTCTCGGGTCGACCTGCCGGTCTGACCTGCCAGCCAAGTTTAACAGAGCAGGAGATGCCACCTGGGTACAGGAGGTTATGCTTGCCGAAACACGAAGTCGCCCACCCAAGTGCCTCTGTTTAAAAATAAACTTTTTACTCACACCCTCACTTATGCGTCAGGCTCAAACGCAACAATGAGTTGTTATAGGTGCTTAACAGCAGCAATGTGTGCGCTGCGAACAATATGTGTGCGTGCGTATGACTTATCTTTCTTTTTTCTTTCTTCTCCTCTATCCTGTGTAAGGTAGCAAACCAGGTACAATCTAGACAGCCTACGTGTCTTTCTCTCTGTCTCTCAAGTGAAGGCCTACGTTCTATCAACTATAAGTAAAAGCTCGATCAATGCACAAAATAATGAAGGTGTGTCAAAGGCCAGTGACTTTCATCTATATATTTGTTTATTTGATACCCACAGCACCATAAGGCATTACAGTGGGGGGAATACAACATGATTACAAGACAGAACACAGGCTCAATTTGCGGCAAGTACAGTACAGCCTATCCAGATAGTAGGAAGTACACTGAATACACAACGTAACGGAGATTGACAAAAATGTACGAAAAATGCCAGCGGGTAACATACAGAAAAACAAATACAATATGTATACAATGTGTATAATATATAAATACAATATATATATAAAGGAACTTCGGGCTCACAATCAATGAAAAAGCATGAAATATTACAGGTTGGGAAATGTACCCGACCCGCCTTCATTGTTTTAAACGATTAAACTACCATCTCTACTGCTTCTATAGAGAGTAGAACATAAAAAATTTTTTTGCATGTTCATTCTTCTACTGCTTGCAGGAGGCTGTCAGACGAATGCTTAAAGGAAACTGGGAACCAGACACTTCATGTACACCACACGAAAATGCCTGGTGATATGGTAGTTAGGCACTATTACTGCAAAAAGATGCTTCAAAGAATATCTAGACGGTACTTTCTGTTTAAACAGGTAAGGTAAAACAAAAGCAGTTCTGAAAAAATATGCCTAATGCTCTACTTCTAACAAGTTTGTGTGACCTGCAACGAATCTTTTCTTGAACACGTCTGAAAGTTTGTTTTTTTGCACGAGAAATGAAGCTTACAGTAAATAACACGTGCAGTTGTTCGTATGCCATATACGTCATTCTCTTGTTAATATGTGTAGTCGTTGCACCGTGACAATACATAAGGCGCTATTCGCATGAACATATAAGAACAGAACCACGGAGCAAAACAATTCTTTGAAACGGGAAAAGGCACCATGAAGACTATACGACACCGAGCGTAAAACATGGGACGACATGCAGTCTCATTTTCAGTAATAAAAGAAGTGGTTGATGCCAATAAGTGGTGCCAGTTAGCCTTCCTCTCTTATGCAACAGTTGTAGACCAGAAGTACAAGACGAACACAAAGCTACGCTAAGGAATACAGTACAACACTCACACACTCAGTTCAAGTTTTCCAACACAAATCTGTCCACGCAACACGAAATTTGACAAAAGAAGCATTCACGTAATATAAGTCTCCCCATTTAACGGGGCTCTCAAATTTACACGAGATAGCGGGCAGCAGCCACAAAATTTTGTCTTTCAAAATGCCAGTACAGGGAAGAACTGCATGGAGGGCTTCGCGCCACTAGGGTGAAGTTCTTCTAATTTCTTTATTGCCTATCCTTTTCGTACTCGATACAGGGCATTACAGCTCTATTCTAATTTTTTTCTCGCTACAGGACCCGAACAACAAATGTAAACTGCAGTGTTACTATCATAAACAGAACAGAACATCGTTAGAAACATGGTTTATTACCGTTGATATGGCAGAAGGAATGTGGTGCGGTGATGAAAAGGTAAGTGCGGTATTAAAAAGGTGATCGGAGGCATCTCTATGCGCAGCAAATAAAAAAAAACCGATGACGTTCCACTTTGTTGGCAATGCAAGCTTTTGTGGTCCTCATGCACGACAAATGTAGAAATATAATGTTACGAGTAACCTATTTATTGAATTATATACGATGGACCATGCTTGGCAAACAAGATGGCAACAGTTCATTAACCAGCAACCGACATCGTCTTTTTCTTTTATGCAGCAAGGCTGTGGCGGCTGTTGTGTATCATAACCCCCCGGCGGTAGAAGCACAGTCTCGGTGCTTGAGCTACTCGCATGCGGTAGAAGGAGGGTGATAAGGCTTCAGTCGAGCTATGTGCACGATGTCGCTCTAAACTGACGATGATGACGTTGTATCGGCTGGAACGACCTCGTATGTAACGTCAGTCGCCTGGCGAACGACGCAGTATGGACCAGTGTAGCGTGACAGCAGTTTTTCAGAAAGACATACACGCCGAGTGGGAGACCAGAGAAGGACAAGGGAACCCGGTGAAAAGTGCACGTTTCGGTGATGGGAATCGTCGAGCTGTCTTTGGTGCTCCTGTGAGGCCTGCAGACGACTGCGGGCGAGTTGACGTGCGTGGTCGGCTCGCGCGATGGCTTCGCCGGCATACTCCGTGAACGAGGGCAGCAAGGTGTCAAAGGGTAGGGTGGGTTCGCGGCCGTATAGAAGGTAGAATGGCGAATAGCCGAAGTGTTCCGACGTGAACAATTACATGCGAACGTCACAAATGGCAAATGAACGTCCCAGTCCTGGTGGTCGGCCGCTATATACGTATTTAGAAAGCATGTCTGTTATGGTGAGGTTGAGGCGCTCCGTAACATCGTTCGTTGCGGATGGTACAAAGTGGCAAACTTGTGCTTGGCAGAGCAAGAGCGCGGGGCTGTCACGTATTTCATGGGCCATCGCATATTTTGAACAATAATTTCTAGAACAATTAATTTTTACGTATAGGAACAGAATTGAACAGAGCGCTTGCTACTTTATTAGCCTACAGTTTGTTGAAACAAAATACAAAAACATCCCGGCTAACTACTCATTATACTCACATAATCTTTTCAAGCATTTACGAATGCGAATTCTTGTCTACTTGGAATCACGAGCAGTTCAGCATGCAACATCTGTGCCTGCGAGGAGACGCTTGAGCACATTCTATGCCACTGTCCAGCCGCACCCTCCATGTTTCTTTTTGTTCTTTTAAATGAAACTTTTAAATTTTCTACGTTTCTTTCTCTACTTTTTTGTTTAGTCTTTCTCTCCTCCGTCTGTGAGTAGCGCCTCAGACGGTGCTGGTGCGGCTCTGAGCCCTTGGCGGAATGCGGGACCCCGCCTCGGAAGACTCCCGGGGAGCTATCCCTCAAATAGCACAGCACCGATGACAGAGACAGCAGACGAGAAAAAACCCCTCCCTGCTGTTTCTGATGAGAAAGTGCTGTCCACTCCCGTCAGTGTGGCCCGGGCCAGTTGGGACCTCCCCATCCCCAAGGCTATGTCCTTGGCAGCTGGGGCGGCCCCGTTACTGGACCAGGTCGCACTGCAACAGACTGCGACCTTTCCCGTCCAACTGACACCGTGGCAGTGGGCTGAGCCGTTATGTCCTGTGTCTGTAAAGATGGTCCAAGGACAAGAGGACCTCGACGCACAGTTGAGTTACATCCCATTCCGGCTCACTGCCCTCCGGGAGATAGAGGCGGTAGGACCGGGGGAAGTTACCCTTACCCTGGTCTATGACCATATAACTGCCGCCTTGGCCCGCAATCTCGGCGAGTTCTCCGCCGGCAGGTTTTTCTGCCTTCCAGGCACCATCTATACCGCTGCGATGGTCAACCTCACCTCGTACGTCGGCCACTTCGCTTTTCCTGTGCGCGATGAAGCGCCAATGGTGAGGTGTGCCCTTCTGAACGAGTTAGTGATGTTGGCCCCCAATGTGAAGAAGCTGACCCAGCTTCCAACGAGGTTTGGGCCCAGCTTGCAGATCGATGCTGTCAAAGGGAGGGTGGAAGGGCCTGGCGCCAGGGTTCCCACCGGGAAGATCGGATGTGTTGACTTGGGCACGTACACACGGATCCTTGGGGGGTCTTTCGTCCTTGAGGGCGATTATGCGGACCTGGGTCCCGGGACGTGGGAGAGCGGGACGGCTGTGGTGCCCATCTCCTTCAATGGACTTGGGTGCCGTTGGGCTATCCCATACCTCCTCTCGTTCGTGGGCTCGAAGTACTGGAGTATGCGCGTATGGTACTCTCGGGTGCAAGGACTCCCTGGCCCCAGAGGGTCAGAAGGACGTGACCATCCTTACGGCCCCGTATGCGTCGCTGGACTACATCACCGGCGACTTCAACATCCTGATCGTGCGCATCGATACCGAGCACAAGCAGGCCAGGGCTCGTAACTACAACATTGGACGAAGTGGAGTTCGTGTCCCGGTCATCGGACACATGCTCCAAAATTTTGATAATCTCGGACTGCCATGTGTGCGCGATCTGTTTGACGCGTTTCTTGGGCCCGCAGGAGAGGATGTGGCTCCAGGGAGCAGGCAGCTGGACGTCGGCCAGGCCTGGGAGTACATGTACAATTTTATTGCTACCCCAGGCTGTGCCGAACATGCACTGGCACTGGCATCCGAAATGAGCAGGCACTTCCCCGTCGACCCGCTCGTGAAGGCAGAACCTAACGGGGATTCAATTGGACTTTTCACCACCTTGGCTCACCCATTTGAGCAGCAGAACGGTAATTCGTTCCCAAAAGTCAAAACCTGGCCCGTCGGCGATCAGTGGACGGCCAAGGCGCCTGCTCATTTGACGTGGCTGGGGTGGTACAATCTCGGACAATCCGACATGCTTCCGGAGGCCGCTTTTGAAGTGGCCGTTGAGGCTGCCTTCCCACCAGGATTTGACGATCAGCTCGGTGTGTCGTCATTATATGCCACTGTCCAGCATACCATTCTGAACGACTTATTATGGAAGCCAAGCTCCGTCAGCTGGATTCACGACCGCTTACAGAGAAGAAAATCCTGGGACCTTGGCCGACGGTTTCGCATACGCGCAAAGCCACGAAATTCTCTTTTGTGCTTCTTGAGGACCACCGGACTTCACGATTACTTGTGAAAGAACAGCGTGAGACCATGCTGTGTAGTCTCGTGCCGACTTTTCATATCTCTTTCTTACTCCTTTTCTACCTGTCATTTCTATTATTTCCCCTTTACCTCACCCCAAGTGTCGGGTAGCCAAGCGAGCCAAGCTTTGTTAACCTCCCTGCCTTTCTTCTCTCTCTCTCCCTCTCTCTCAAGTATTTTCGGAAAAGACAAGTACGTGCACGGAGCTGTAGAGCAGCTTCTCAAGCCACCCTTCGAACTGACTACTGTGTCATACGTCTCATGATGTCCTCCATCCCGTGTTGCAAAGAAAGCCCGCGAATAAGTCAAAACAGCTCCGTAAAGCATCGCTGCTGTCGAGTTGCTCTCAAGCGCGCAATTGATGAACCAGACTTGGCAGCTGGCAAAAAGTAGCGTTCCGTGCTCGCCGTCCCAGCTACGAGTGGCGCCCGCGAACACACTCCGGATAACGTGCGCAGAAATACCCAATGAAAGAAGTGCAAGGACGACCCCTGCTGTAGATCAATTGGTGGAGTATCGTACTCGTTGTTTTAAGCTCGCAGGTTGTCCTTTCGTCCAGTTCTTTCGTTCAGTTTAATTTAGTTAAATTTATATAATTCTTAAGCTAGAGTAAACACCATATTTAATGTACCTTATGCTTTATGCGATTCCCTGCTATTCAGTGACCTCCTTAGACCAACTTCTTTAGAAAGGTGCCTAGACATTTAGAAATTGACAAAAAACAACGTCACTATATCAATTTTTTTCACGCCTTACCTAAAAACAGAACTTTATCTTGTAAAGTAAAAAAATGTGCCCACATTGTGACCCTCCGTTGCTTGGGTCTTGGCTTCCGTAGCTGGGTAGGGCCGAAGCCCTCCTATACTAAGGAAAAGAACCCTTTTACGAGAGCCAAGCAACTATAGAGCTCAAGTGACTCATGTGGTTGTAGCAAGGTTTTTATGTACCGGGGTAAATGCCATTGGGGAAAAATTGGTAAAGGTGAAATAACACCTAATTGACACTGCTAGTCTTGTAGTGAAAACGAACACATGTAATGTTCAAAATCGCGGATGCATAAAAGAGTGTGTGTAAAGGGGTGGGGGGATAGTTGAGTAACCGCCCAAACCTGACTAAAATCACAATGCTCCCCAGCGAAGTAAACAGAGCTACTCGACGTCTCGTTTAGTCAAGCCATGGTATTCACCATCTGTGATTGTCTCTTGGCAAAGTATAAACCTGGCTTCAAAACGCCATACTAAAAATGTAGACGTTCTTCCCAGGGTACAGGTGCTTCAACTTGGTGTACTTAACCCTTTTAGATGTGAACATCTGTATCAAGATCACTTAGTTGGCGTCCCAGGTTACGGCAAAGTTAACAATAGTGACCTGATTACCCTCCGTCACCGCTAGGTCAGGCTTGAGCGGCACGTGGCAGCTCGTGACATGCAACCTTTCAAATTCCACTATTGTCCCTGGCCACCACTTTTTCACTATGCGGGCTATATTTCTCATGGTTCTTTGCATCACCGACGTTTCCACGCACCGGGATCGGTGGCTTGCTCATTGGACAATGTTCTCGTGGGGTACAAGTTGGCGCGGAGTCTTAGTTCTTTTATACGGTCACCATCCTTGAGTTGTTTGGAGTCATACGCCTACCATGAAGTTGCAGTAAACTGCCGCTTGTGTGCAAACGGGTTCCTGCTTGCACATACTCACCATGACCCGCTCCCGTAGGGACTAGCGCTGCCCTGTCGTTGTCGTTTGGAGGAGGTTTTGACTGATTCGAGGAGAGACGAGACTCGTTTGCATGCGGTGACCCGGCGGTCTCATGCGCTGGTTTTTCGTCGGTTTGCGCAAGTTCTTGGTAAGTTTTTTTGTACCCTTTTATTTTTTATCCGTCAGGTTAGACTAGTTTTCACCTAGTCTGTCAGGGTAGGCTAGCTTCTAGCCGACTTGGCAACCTCGTGGTATTTTTACCGCGATGGCAGCCTCCTTGCTCTCGCAGATTAGGCCACGGGTACACTGCACGCGTGCCTAAAGGCGTCGGCAGTGCCGATATTTTCAAGGACCTTGTGAAGCGGTTCAAGCTGAGATAGCTTAAATGTGTGCAGGACTATGGACTTGGGAAGTTTGATGTGACATTCGCGACCGATGAGGCGAGTCGGCGGTTTTCCGACAATCCAGTTCTCGTCTTTCGCGATGCGAGGATCAGGTTTCAATACCGAGGTGTTCGAGTCAAGGTAGTGCGCGTTCTTGGTTTCCCACCGGGCGCCGAAGAGCACATCATAAGACGATTGTTGAGCAAGTTTGGAAATGTTTTAGAAGTGTCGCGCGAGGAATGGAATGGTTTTCCGGGAGTCTTGAACGGCGTCCTCGCGGTCCAACTGGAGATGCACAAGTGTGTACCTAACCTCCACCAAGTGGGGGACGTCATCATCCAGTTTGAGTACGAGGGTGTCGCGCAGGTTTGTCGGCAATGCTGCAGGACCAGACAGTACGCGATCAAGTGTACTGTTCCGCAATGTCTGCGCTGTGGGGCGTTTGGTCACGACAAGTGTGCGCTCAAATGCGGCGATCATGGCCCCTCAGAGTGCAAGGCGTGGACGAATTCGTTGGCCACCCGTCCGTAGCCTCTTCTACTTTCCAAGAGCAGGTGAACGGTGTTGCGGAAGGCCGGGAGGCTGCTCCAAGGGACGCCGAGGGCTCGACCCAGCCACAGCCGGAGCCCATTAGTGAACGGGCTCCAGGAGGGGAAGAGCAGGAGGCGGGGTTGGAATCAGCTGAGGCCCCCACCCTCCTTGCTGCCGCCGAGCCGTCGCCAGCCACGCCTGCCGGTGCACCCAGGACCAGCCCTGCTGACGTGCCTGCTGCCGAATACCAGGACAACACCATGAGCTGGACCGACGCTGTTCGAGTCAAGAAGTGGCGCGCCCACCGATCACCGGGGCCCTCCAAAGAGAGGCTGGTGGTGGCTTCACGCGGCGGCCCCGGCAGCCCTGAGGACGACCTCCAGGTACAGAAGCGACCCGCAGCAATAGAGTCTGACGATGAATCTACCTCGTCGACTGTCAAGGGCAGTTCTGCGGATGAGCAAGAGTTCTCGTTGTTCTAGCTGTGGACCAGGCAAATGTGAGTGTTCGCTCATGTCTGACACAAGGTACTCGTCCACGAACGACGACTAGCTCTCCGGGGGGACTCTCGTTCGTAGGTTTATTTTAGGTAGCTTTCCAGCAGCTGATACCTTCGAGTATTAGCTGTTCCCTTTCCTGTGTCTTCATTTTCGCTTCTTGTCTATTCTGGTATATGCTTTCCATAAAACAGATGCTTGGGCTTTCCCCTACATTTCATCATGACTTCTCTTAGTCTTGCTACCTTTAATTGTCGAAGTTTCACAAGAACAGCGAAACAAGCCGAGGTGATCCACTTAGCTCGGTCTCGCAAGATATACATTCTCGTTTTGAAAGAAACGTTTGTGTCTAGATTGGGACAGATTAAGAACTTGGACAGAACGTTTATGAACAGAACTTGGACAGAACTTGGACAGAACTTGGACAGAACTTGGACAGAACGGAGTTATGGCAGCGCACGCTGCCGGGGAGTTGCTGTCATTTTAATGCCACGATTCACCGGTTCTGTGCTAGGCTACGCCAGAGATTCTGATGGCCATGTTATGTCGGTGGATTTTGACTCTGGTGTTAGAATTGTGAATGTTTACGCTCCAGAGCAGTACGGACAGCAGTAAGATTTCTTTGATTCCTTGAACTCCTATCTAATTGGCCCTTCCCGTGTCAACAAGCGGATAGTGTTTCCCTCAGAGGAACTCTAAAGTTTAGAGATAGAAACGGCGGCCTAGAGTTGCGGGAGCTTGTTAACGAGCTGGGACTTGTCGATGCTTGGCTGTCCAGTCGTTCCCTCCAGTCAGGAATGACTTGGATGGGGAGGGGAAGCCGGTCGAGGATCGATCGCTTTTATGTCTCGCCCTCGCTTGCTCTTATCATGCACTCTAGCTGGATGCGTTTTTCCACCTTGAGTGACGATAGCCTCTTTGCCTTGAGATTCACCGACTCCACTTTATTGCCATGCGGCAAGAGACCGTGGCGTTTAAATCCGCGGCTTCTTATAGATAAGGACGCTACAAAAGATGTAGCAAGGTTTCTCATCAGTTCACTCCTTGGCGATCAGACCTTAGGCGGTAGTGAATTGGACGCGGGGAGGGCCGGAGCGCTTCCGGAATTGGGGCAAGAGGTGGGCGCGGGAGGAGCGCGCCGGGATCAAAGTGGTCTCTGACATGATTCTCTTGCTCTCAAAGTCATTGTCCGGTGGCCGGGTGGAAACTGTGGCTCTTACTTTACTGCGCAAAGAATACAGAATCCTGCTCCAGCGACGCTGAGACCGCTTGTGGGCCACAGCACGCACAGAGCAGAGGGAAATGGAGGCTTGGTGCAGCAGAAATGTCCTTCGTAGACACTTAGCTAGAAACAGTTCAGCAATGACTTCTTTGGTCGATCCAAACACAGGCAGTTTAGTGGAAACGCAGGACGAAGTATTAAAGGTGGCAAGGCAGTTCTACTAGAACTTTTGCGCCGAACCACCTCCCACTCTGCACTCGTTTTCTTTCACTTAGACTTACGAGGACTTCGATATTTGTGACACTCCTCTCCTCTCGTCGATACTTGCGACACCCCCCGGTGGCAATGTTCGCCTATGCAAATGACCTCTATTGTCGTCCCGGACGAGGCAACTGTTTGCACCGTCTTGGATGTTATGGAGGGTACTGCTCGGCGAGCAGCCCCAGGATGAATAAGTTGAAGAGCGCAGTCATGTAGCTGAACTGCGCTCTCTCCAGTCCACGTCCTGTGCATGGCCTCCCCATAAAAGAGTGCCTACGTATATTGGGTTTCCATTTCAAACCGGATGGCCTCACTACCGGAAACTGGCGGTCAGCAAGGCAAAAGCTCACCGACAGGATCGGGGAGCTCGGTGCCTTGTCTTGTCTACTTACAGCTAGGTCCACGATAATTCGATCACTTTTGTTTAGTTTTCTCACGTGCGTAGGTTCGGTTATGCCAGTTAAGCCCCATACCAAGGTTCTCCTGGAAAGGAAACTTTTGGTTTTCTTTGGAATCGTGCCTCTCCGTTTGTATCGCTGCCCGTGCTGAAGCTGCGTAGGCACGAAGGAGGACTAGGTATTCCTGACCTGAGCGTTGTGACCACGGCGTTACACGGTAGATGGACGCGGGTAGCTCTCGATTCAGATATGTTCCTTACTAGAAGCTTTGCGTCGTATTTTCTGAGCACGTGGCTGAGGCTGTTCTCGCCTGGGGCATTTTTTATTCGGTGCTTCGGGCGGAAACGCCAGCTGCCTTCTATGCAGGGGCCGCTTCTACTTTGGCCCGTCTCCAAGAGGTCGACCGCGAGATAGATTTAGTTTCGATCGAACTCCACGAGTTGGTTGATAGACTCACCCCAGAATTACCTGCAAACTGTGGAGCATTTGACCTGTCCCACCATAGTCCTAATTGGCGGTTTATTACTGCCAGTTTCCTGGACGCCAAGCGCGCTACATTCATGTATCGCCTGACCAGAGAGTGCCTGCCCCTAAAGTTCAGGCTCTTCACGCGAATTCCTCGATGAGGAACGTGCCCCATTTGTGGCAGTATGGAGGACCTGGTTCACGTGTTCTCCCAGTGCGCACTAACGCTCGTGTTGCGTGTTCTGTGTAATAGTGGCTGCGCTTTCTAGCAAGATGGATCCTTACCAACTGGCCCGATACAATTGTTTATTGAGTTACCAAACCAACACTTAAAAAGTACCTTTCAGTTTGAACTGTGAGTGTGCGAAGACCTTCGTACGTGTCATAGACAGGGGTCACGTCATCAGCTAATGCTATTGGGGACATATGAGACACCCCCAAGTTTCACCCCAACCTCGAGCCATTCAATCTCTCAAGCAACGGGTCTAACACACGTGGAGTTTAACATGTATGGCGAGAGCTGGTTTCTCTGTTTATTCGTGTGCCTTACAGGTACTCTTTGGCAATCGGTGTGCTTATCGCACCAAAACGTTGCAGTGCAGTGCCGGTGCATGTCTTGAAATGTACCGAATTCACTCTGGAATTCTCCCCTTCAGTTGGAGCCATAGAGAAGGCTCATGCTAGACAGAATCAAGTGTCTTCTTAACGTAAATTAAGACTTGGTGCATAGAAGCGTCTACGGTTCTTCTTAGAGGTTCTCCTTAGTGCCTGCAAAACGAGTATGTTAGATGATGTGGATTTGAAATATTTGAAACCTGTCTGATATTTGTGAAAGACGTTGTGTTTGGTGAAATAGTTCAAAATCATCTTCGCGTAAACGCGATACAAACCAGGAGAGACAGCTATAAGACGAAAATCGCCTGGTTTTGAGGAATTCGCTCATTTGTGGATAAAAAAAGTTCTCGCTAGCTTCATCTCGACTGGAATAGACCCAAAGGCTAACCAATTATTAAAAAACGTGAAGCAGTAATCCTGTGGATATTTTCTTAAGGTCGGAAGGTTTAAGACCTTCAAGTCCAGCGGCGGATTTGTCCGGACAGGAGTACAACGCCCTTGAAATATCACTTTCAATAAACTGACATTCAGACACCTCAGGTCCGGCAGAACCATTCAAAAACTCTTGCACAACAGTGGAAGGCTCCCCAAAAATGGGATTGTACATCTCGTGAAGGTCTTTTAGCGACCCTCTCCTCACCAGCTCAATGTTATAGCTTCCAAAGTTCTTAAGCCATCACTTGCGGTGCCACCCACTCCGTCCCAACGTTGAGCGCAGTGGAAAGGGCAGATGACTCAATCCACCAATCGCGAACGAGCCGCTTGTGTGGAAGAAAGGTACGCAGCAACAAGGTGTCACTCGTGGAAAACCCGCCATGTTTGTCTCATCCAATTTAAAGCAGTGTCATACCTGGAGATGGAGGATCCTTCTCGGCTAATTGGCCAGAGGCCCGAAAATTTCAACCACACAGGTCTTTCTCACCGGCTTTTTCCTTGCGATCAGCAGGCACTTAGCTACAGGGTATTGCTATCACTGTACCCCGGGACGCCCCGTGGAGGCATACCTGCTTGAGGCTGAGTCAAAGTCTACAAACCACAGATCTCAACCTCGCCCCCACGACAAGCATGACAAATTTCTTCGCCTCTATGTGACATCCTATGTGCGTTGTGGGACAATCCATGCATTACTTATTTTCTCTTGCAGACATGCCAAAGGGGAATCTGCACCGAAGCGCCGCCTACGAAAGCACCCCATGGCTAGCCACTGTGAAAGATAACATGGCGTATACTCACAATATAAGGTACAGCGTTCACTGCGATACTAATAAAGTACGTTTATTCATACCGACAAGGCTTTTTCTTCATCCTTTACACGCACGAGAAAACCTGCTGATTTCAGCTCATGGCCATATTGTATGACCATCATGGCTGACTTGTCACTTAGCATAAAGCCATGCCCTTTTTTGTTGTTGGAAACAGATGAAACAAATATCGGATGATACCTTGAACCATAAATAGGTATTAATAAGCATTCTCTATTATCAGTTTACGTAGTAATTCATCCCTAAAACACCAATAGCACAATGCATTCGATTATAAACTACGCAACTGCCGACTCATTGCCTTGAAGAGTACATGCTGCTTATTGATTCACTAATATTCCTAACGAGCACTGATAACTAATGTAATACATTAGCAACTCTCGCCGTACAAGGTGCACACAGAGTTCTTTTGCAACTCAGCAGAAAGGGAAACGTGCATTCACTTATTATAAACGCACAAAGTAACTAACCTATCACATAGGTTCGGTTTTTACGTCCGCTTAAATGCTACCACACCCGCCAAGACTAGATACGGCGACCTTCAGTTCAGCAGCAGCTCTGTAACATTATCAACAGCGGTGGTTTAACTATAACGTCAGATGTCTGTTTGAAAGTTACTGAAGCTGCCCCATTGTGAAGAGCTAGTTTTCTTTTTTTTAATGCCACAACAGTATAGCTACCCGGCTTCAACCATAAATATTAATACGCAACATATAACTGTCGGGCAAGACTTTCACAGCAAATCATGAACGACATTGCAGGGAAAAGAACAACACCTAATAAAGTCCTTGAAACGCACGGGGGCTTCATTTACGTCATAAATTATGTAAACCAAGGCATCATGGTTTATTTATTCCATGATGGAATGAAGTGAACTACTTGACAGACGCGATGATAAAACTTGGAACTTGTCGTTATAACAACTTGTTTGTCATAGCCTGTCAATGATCAATCCTACGCCATATTGAACAAGCCTTTGTAGTCACTGAGTTCAAGAACTACTGTAGCTAGGACACACAAACCACAAGACTAACTAGGAACTCAACTGGTTAGGGTAGTACTACTAGCTACATGCGAGTATTTAACTGACTCTTGGGTATCCTGAACAAAGATCAATCAGGATGCAAAGAATATAATGCGAGTAAAAAAGTCCTTGTTTAAAGCCTGCTCTTGATACATCATTTTCGTAACACAATTACAAAGCGACTTCGTCCTAAGAGGTTACATCTAGAAGTCGTGGCAAAGGTGACATTACAAAAATGAGGAATTATTCAGGCATCACTTAACAGAAATAGCTTATTTGTGAAGGAACCAAGAAATGAAGGATCTCTTAATTTTTTTTCAAGCCTCCCAATCTATCGCCTTTTCCATATGTTCAATTGACACTTAGGTCTTGAAAAATCAATCACAGCATCACGACTGGGTGAAGCATTGGCATGTATGTCCAAATAATCGTCAAGAATGAGCAAAGTGCAAATGCTCAAGAATTTTCTGACTTGCCTAAATAAATGTGGGTGAACGTATGCAATATGAATACCTAGGCAAAAATTATACCTGAAAAAAAAACTTCCCTTACCTATAAAACTTCGTAATGAAGTTTACTGATAGCTGTATCAAATCAAAACAAAATGAGAAGCGATTGTTGTAGTGGACTTTCTCAGATATCTCAACGTGCTAATAAAGAATCGAAACACTGTAGTAACCTAATTTTCAACAAAAAGTACAGTCTGGACAAGGAAGTCGAGTGGCTGTTAGATGCAAAAGATCGCATTGACAAGGTGCACCGCATACTCTTAAAAAATTAAGTCACTTTTCCACAGCGATCTTTCCTCTGAGCAATATCCTGGCTATTCCTGGAGCATAAAACGATTAAAGATGAAGGATTTCAAGCTCTCGGCACTTCTGTGAAAAGACGAAAGCAAATATGTTGCATTTTCGACATAAAAATTGACCATCTGAATCTTTTTCAGCCCTTCGATTTTGTATAAAGAATAAAACACGAAGGATTGACCATATTCTAGCGTGGGGACCAAAGTAATTCACAAATACCAGAAGGAGTAGGAGAAGGAAACGGAAAGAATGAAAGAAACGAAGATCAATTGGACGCACGTCTGGTTTGCTAGCCTGCCCTGGGAAACGGGTATTAAAAGAGGAGAAAAAAGGGTAGGTATATGAGAACAGTGTGCGTACATGTGCTCCTGTCTATTGCACCCGACGCTTTGCTGGCCTGTGACGCGTAGAGTCATGAACCGAGGAGCTTATATTCGAAAAGAAGCCTATTAATCACGATAGTCTTTCTTAGGGTACTACGACGCAAAAATGTCTGTCTTTTTCTGTCTGTTCATTATTCTGTTCGTCCTCCAAAGCTATTCTCGAAACAGCAAAATTCAACGCCATCCCCTGTACCCACCAAAGTTGCTCACGTTTCAGCGTTCGTACTTGTGCACTTGTCCATTTAAAAGCTGTTATTACGCATATATTAGCCACAATAACAGCACGACAATGTTCTGCGGTGCATCTTTTTATACTGAACGCATACAGAAATAATTCTAAGGACCGTAGCGTTTATCACGCTGCGCTGACAATGCAACGCCATGCACAAAAAGGCAAGCGTTTCCAACGCTTTGGCAAGACGACACGGTGGTGGCATCTACCCATCGATTTGCGTTCTATAGAGCAAACCTCATAAGCGCGAAAATGCACGTGACAGTGACGAGCTATGCTATGAGCGTCGAAACAGGGCGTTCGCGCGACGTGTCGCGTGCTCGTTTTCGCGCGACCGCTCGGTTCTCTAGATTTGGAAACCATCGCCCATCGCCCGGAAGTGCTGGCTCAAGCAGCCAATAGTGAAAAACCGGAAAAGGATATACATCAGTGACGTACAGCCGGTTGTTTCCACGTGCTTTTCAGCGTGCTCTCACAACTACCACAACAACATGGCCAACGGCGACGAGCGCAACGCGTACAATGAGCGCCTCATTGACGTGATCGAAGGCGAACGTGCGCTATGGGATCTACACGACCGAAATTATAAGTCCCGCGCCGTCACTGACGTGGCTTGGCGGCACGTTGCAACAGGGATGGGATCCACTGGTGAGTTGTGTCTTGCAATCTGCGTTCAACCGACGTTCGTGCCAGAAGTGCTGCATGGCCATTGTGCGCTGGCATAGTGTACGACTTTCCTCGATTTATGCGCACGTGCTGAAGTGAAGGCGAGATGGAAAAACCTTCGAGACACCTTTAGGCGCGTCCTTAAGGAGCGGACACGTGCACTGAAGAGCGGGGCGCCCGCTGATGATGAATTGGACGAGTCTACTAAATGGCATTTTTTTAGTAGGCTCCTGTTTCTCAAAGAGACAATGGAAGGGAGGCTGCAAGTTTGTAATCGAACTTTTTTACGCCAAACGCTCATGCAGAGTAGTTGACTCTAAATAAAGGCGTGAATGAAGATAAATAAAATATTTATAGAAGACGTAGCTCGAAAGCTGGTGTTGCATGTTGAAAATTGTGCTGAGAGACATACTATGTATTAGCTTATAGGACAAGTGGGAACTTGGAACCCCTGCCTTCCAGGGAGACTTCACCTGATGTGCTGGCACCAGAGTGCATTCTTGAAGACGTGTCTGGTGAAAGAGAGCTTCCTGCAAATCGGCAGACTGCCACCAGGCAAACAGCGAGGCGAAATGAGAGTATGGGTCTACCACCACCGCCACCACCAAAAAAAATAAAAAGCGAAGCGTTCCAAATATGATGAGGAAATTGAAGGACTCTCAAAGTTCATCACCGAAAAGTCTGATGAACATGAACGCTTCGGCGCATTTCTGGCTGAAAAAAATGAGACAAGTGCCACCGCACATCATAGATGTCATGCAATTGCAGTTACTGCAGATAGTCACCCAGTTTACGAACCCAGTGACTGCAATAAAGTCAGTTGATTAGGGTTTTTTTTGTTGCTCACATATTTTGTAATGCTAGCATTTTTCTCAACTCAGGTGCACGAAAAAAGTTGGAGCACAAAAAGAAGACACCTAGACACAGCGCACAGACAGTTTGCTGTGTCTAGGTGTCTTCCTTTTGTGCTGCAATTTCTTTCGTGCACCTCAGTCAAGAATTTAACCAACTCGGCGAGCAGTCCATGCTTGTCAAGTATAGAATAGTAGCATTCGGGGTTTAAAATTTCAAAACCACGATATGATTATCGTGGTTTTGGAATTTTATTCTGAAACCACGATAATCATATCACGTTACGTAGCACGTTATGATGATGATATAATAATCATATCACGATACGTAGCACGTTGCTACGTATCGTGATACGTAGCAACGTGCTACGTATCGCGTAGCACGTTGCGTTCATCCATCAAACGATCACACGAACACAACGCAGTAGATGTTCTATTGTCTCGTCACTGCCACACGACCTGTCACATCTAGATGTGCCTGCCATTTCTATACGAAAAGAGTACGCCTTCGAGAAAGCTACTCTTAACCGCCGGTGGCACAGAAAAGTTGCGTAGACAACTACGATTTATGTAGGCGGCGGTTCCCGACACTGGGGTCACTCGGCCAAGTTTCTGACATTGTGTCAGCGAACGAAGGAAGGCCCCTTGCAGCGTCGGTTCTCGACGAGGGTATTGAGGTTGTCTGGGCGTTCTCGTGGACGGACCAGGCAGCATCATTCACAAATATGACGCTTCGTAGTTAACTTTTATCCTGAGATTGACCTACGTGAATCGCCTGACCAATAAAAGCTTGTCACGCTTTTCGTATTTTATGCATATTTCCGTTTAAAGCGTGGTTACGGAGCTCGGATGCTGCCGCGGAACTGGTAGGTTCGATCATGACCATGTCGATCGCACTTCGATGCAGGCGAAATACCGGAGACCAGTGTACTTGTATTAAGCTGCACGTTGAAGAACCCCAGGTGGTCGACGTTCCGGGATCCTCCACTAGGGCGTGCGTCATAGGCACGTCGTGGTTTCGGCACTCCCGATATTATCCCTTTCAACCAATGTAAATACAAAATTGAATGTCGCTGCTTTGTGACAGGCGTTAAATTTTATTTCATTTGTGCAATAATTCAATATAGTATGGGTCGTCGTGCTGGAAGTATTTCTTCTCGCCTAATCGGTTTATTTTTGTACATCACCTAATCAAATAATAATTTACATTCCCCCATTCGCTACTGTTATTTTTTTCGTATTCTCATTTGTGTGCATATTTATACCCATTCTTGTATTTTCCCATTGCCGTAAATGTTGCAACGTTTTATTGGACTACACTCTTTACACAACACCTGCCGAGACCTGTAAAGTGCTTCAAAAATAAATAAAACTTGCATATTACATGAAGTTGTTTTACGTGTGAGCCCCGATCCCCTTAATTACTGTCTCATGCTGTAATATTTAGAGGTTATTAATTGTTTTAACGTGTCCGTGTCCGAACGCGTTAAATAAAACAACGTAAATAAAACAACGCAGTACGCCTCAGCATGAGCAGTTAGGGCAGCGTATGTACATGGAAATAATATCGGCCTTTATAATTAACGCTACCGCCAGCGTCAAATATTACAACGTCATGTGTGTGTGGCATATATTATTGATCAAGCATAATACGCATCGTTGAGAATAGACATTGGCTTTCGGAAACTAAAAGCATGTTTGCCGAGTCGCACCAACATTATCAAAAAGTGTTATGTCAACATACCGTCTTGCCCTGCGGCCAATGACGATTGCACCAAAGGACTGATAAATTGAAGACGGCACGATGCCGTAAGCATGTGAGAAGCCAAGTTCTAGGGTTGGAGGAAGAAACAAAGTTTCTGTACAAAAAGCAATTGCAACAAAACCAGCTATATATTTAGCCACCAGATGGTAAAAAAAAAATTAAGAGAAATCAATTGCGATTCTGACCAGCTTGTTTGCGGAAGTTCACCTGCTTCGTAATCAGCTAGTACCTTTGGCGTGAAACCTTTACCTGCCTAACAGGCATGACGACTTCAATTTAAAAGTTCAACAGCGCCACAGTGTTGGCGCCGGGGTCAAGGCAATGAACTTTTCAGCTTTTTTTTACGTCTTGCAGTGAGCAAGAAAGCAGCGCAGTTTCCGAGTTCTACTGCGCGTTTATATATTTGACGCGCAACTCTCGCCTTACTTTTGCGTGCCGCTGTGTATTAAATAAGCTGTAAGCGTTCGGACATGATCACCTTGATCGTAGTTTTGAATTTCGTTTTCAGTTGCTATGCAGGTATGTTCGCGTGATCGTCGAATGGGCAACGCGAGACATGCGCTTGTTTTGCGAGCTTGGCTTTGGATTTTCGTCGCGGTTTTTCATTATCTAACGGAAGTTATTTTACTTGTCCACTTTCTTGCACAGAGCATGAAATGCTAGTCTATCCAGTCATTTTGCAAGAACGAACGAGCACCGGGAATATGACGCTCCGGCTACATGACCGGTTAACGCTTAACCTTAAAAGAAGCACGGTGTTAGCGGATAAACTGGTCATGGTTACGAGCACTCAGCATGAAAGACAAGTGAAAACTGTGAGTATATTTGGTTTTTCTTTGTTCGTGCATACTATTACGCCTATAAGCAGTACATTACGCTTATAAAGTACAATTACGTACAGTACAATTGCATATACAGTACAATAACTACAGTACAATTATACGGTACAATTACACCTATAGCAAGTACATTAAGAAGTTTTTACATTGACTGGAAAAATATATACAAACGACGTTTTGTGCGTCTGCATGGAGGATAGCAGTTAACATGCGTGATCAGGTTCTTGCAAAGGGGGGCACCATAACCTGACATCTCACTACGAACACATCATGCAGCCACTGGTACATGTATTAGCAATCACCATGGAGCTCGGTTGAACACACTGCATAACTTATTTTGACTGAAACGCGGATTTTAGCTTGTATATGCCAAAGTAATACTGCCAACACGGAAGCGAACTTAAGTGTCTTCCCAACTTGAGACGTGACGTGGTTGTATTCAGTCAATTTCTTCAGTACTCCATGTGCTCCTTGGGAAATATTAGTCAACCTTTACCATCATCAGTCATTACCTTTACAGCTAGCACGCACTATTGCTTGAGCTGGGTATTACCTGTGCAGCTAGCACACACTACTATTTCAGCTGGGTATTACTTTTACAGCTAGCGTGCAATATTACTTGAATGAGTGCCATTGAATGGATGCTGAGCCAGTGCTGTGTACACTTGAGCCTGACTTGTGCTACACTCAATAATGCGCGATAGTGTGTGTCTTTACTGCCCTTTGCTCGATATAGTACTCATCATTAAATTGCTTTAACATAAGTAATGACAGGTGAAACGCAAATTGTGCTTTCAAAAGGAAACATTACAGCTTTCTTTTTTTTTCTTTGGACGATGCCTCATTCAAATTTTAATAGTTAGCTTGTTTCCTTAAAACTCCAATTTATATTTTGGCTTTTTTGCAGGTAGACACGTCCTCCATTCATAAAACTCTTTATCATGACAGTCATCATGGATCGTCCTTAACGGTGCAGCAAAGAGATGGAATGGTGAAAGTAGTAAGTTGCCTTAGTAAAAGTAGCAGCTCGTTGTCGGCGTTGTGACTGCTTCCCGAACTCTCTTCCCAGGACTAGCTTGTTGTCTGCGTTGGCGTTGCCCTTCGAGGGTGAGAGCACGTTCAGGCTCGTTTTCATCCATGGCACGAAGAGAATTTGTGGTGTGGATAGAACACACTTATTCTTCCCCGTCTTGGGCCACAGCGCAGTGCACATAATGATAAACGAGGTACCCACATAAAGTGCGGGTACGGCGTTTATCAGCAGAATCACGAATGGCATAGCGGGTGCTTGCCTTCTTGATGAAAGAAGGCAAAGTTACGGTAGGCGTATAGTGGGTACCTTGCATGTGCGGTACCACGACGGACATACAACGGACAAGCCTAGACCCAAAGGCACCTCGGCCCTAAAATAACTAAAAAGGAAAGGAAGCATAGCCACTGTGCTTAGCCATCTGTATAGAAACGGGTGATAAAGAGGTGAGAGCTTATCCAAGTCAAGACCAGCTATGTGCCCCTCGGCTCTGCTGGGTCCAAGCTCTGTGCAACTTAGAGCAAGCTTTCCCAATTTTTATGGTACGTGTTTTCTTAGGTGCGACGGAAAACTTACTGGTTGGATAATTCAATGATGAAGTGCGCATGATTGGTTAGAGCATAAAATCATGCGCACCACCACTGCTCCACACATCTGGCCTCTGAATGCCACTGCACTGTACTCTTGCAAGACAAGGGGGACGCCATTAAGCTGGGAGAGACATCTGCTTTCAACGGTGTCCACGAGTCGTGCTGGCAGTGCATTTTGCGTGGTCGACTAGATGGAAGCAAGTGTTGCCTGACCAGTGGTGCTCACCTGATGCTTCACTCTTCCCAACGCTGGAGTGCTCCTCGTGCTGCGACTGCTGCTCAAGCTTTGGTTTTGGCACTCCATGACTTGCCTTCCAGGCTCCTTACGCACCGCCGCTGCTCCACACATCTGGCTTCTGGTTGCCACCGCACTGCCCTCTTCCAATACAAGGAGGACGCCATTAAGGAGAGACATCAGCTTTCAACGGTGTCCACGAGTCGTGCTGGCAGTGCATTTTGCGTGGTCCACTAGATGGAAGCAAGTGTTGCCTGACCAGTGGTGCTCACCTGTTGCTACACTGTTTCCAACGCTGGAGGGCTCCTCGTGCTGCGACTGCTGCTCAAGCTTTGGTTTTTGCACTCCATGACTTGCCTTCCAGGCTCCTTGCGCACCGCCACTGCTCCACACATCTGGCTTCTGGTTGCCACCGCACTGCCCTCTTCCAATACAAGGAGGACGCCATTGAGGAGAGACATCGGCTTTCAACGGTGTCCACGAGTCGTGCTGGCAGTGCATTTTGCGTGGTCCACTAGATGGAAGCAAGTGTTGCCTGACCAGTGGTGCTTACCTGCTGCTTCACTGTTCCCAACGTTGGAGTGCTCCTCGTGCTGCGACTGCTGCTCAAGCTTTGGTTTTTGCACTCCATGACTTGCCTTCCAGGCTCCTTGCGCACCGCCGCTGCTCTACACATCTGGCTTCTTGTTGCCACCACACTGCCCTCTTCCAATACAAGGAGGACGCCATTAAGGAGAGACATCGGCTTTCAACGGTGTCCACGAGTCGTGCTGGCAGTGCATTTTGCGTGGTCCACTAGATGGAAGCAAGTGTTGCCTGACCAGTGGTGCTCACCTGCTGCTTCACTGTTCCCAACGTTGGAGTGCTCCTCGTACTGCGACTGCTGCTCAAGCTTTGGTTTTTGCACTCCATGACTTGCCTTCCAGGCTCCTTGCGCACCGCCACTGCTCCACACATCTGGCTTCTTGTTGCCACCGCACTGCCCTCTTCCAATACAAGGAGGACGCCATTAAGGAGAGACATCGGCTTTCAACGGTGTCCACGAGCCGTGCTGGCAGTGCATTTTGCGTGGTCCACTAGATGGAAGCAAGTGTTGCCAGACCTGTGGTGCTCACCTGCTGCTTCACTGTTGCCAACGCGGGAGTGCTCCTCGTGCTGCACTGCCGCGCAAGCTTTGGCACTCCAAGACTTGCTTTCCAGGCCCCTTGCGCACCGCCGCTGCTCCACCCATCTGGCCTGTTTGCCACAGCACTGCACTCTTCCAAGACAAGGAGGATGCCATTAAGCTGGGAGAGACATCGGCCCTGACCTGTGTTCACGAGTCACGCTTGGCAGTGCATTTTGCGTGATCCACTCGATAGAAGCAAGTGTTGTCAGACTTCTCGTGCTCGCCAGCTGCTTCACTGCTGCCAACGCTGGAGTGCTCCTCGTGCTGCACTGCTGCTCGAGTTTTGGCACTCCATGACTTGCCTTCCAGGCCCCTTGCGCACCGCTGCTGCTCCACCCATCTGGCCTCTGGTCGTCACCGCACAGCCCTCTTCCAATACGAGGAGGACGCCATTAAGCTGGGAGAGAAATCGGTTTTCAACGGTGTCCTTGAGTCGTGCCGACAGTGCGTTTTGCGTGATCTACTCGATAGAAGTAAGTGTTTCATTGAGTTTCAAACGCTTGAAACTCAATGAAACACCAACGTTTTTACGTACAGTGACTATGAAACCCCTTATGCAACGCATGTTGCAAGCAGTCGTAATTGGGCACGACGGTGCCTGATTACGAGTATATAAAATAGCGTTTTTAAAGTAGAAGTCCTATATGTCCCTGCGTTACTCTCAAACATAGCTCGAAAGCTGAGCGTTCCCTTCATTGCGGCGTTCGCGGGAAAAACAGCACCGTATTTAAAATGCCATGCGTGTTTTTGCCTTCAATTCGTCTAAAGTGAAAAGTTAACCTCGGTCATTTCTTTATTTAACCATTATTATAGCGCTGTTGCTTCTATCAGCGCGGAGTACCTTAAACTAAAGCTTCATTTATCCGTTTTGTCGTTGAGCACTTGATGCCTGTACTGCTGCCACTTTATTTAGCATGCTCTATGGTACATCAATGCATCTGATTCTAGCTTATCGGAGTGGAGTCGTGTCATACTCTTGTTTGATTTCTTTTTATAAAAGGAAGGAATAATCAACCACGAGCTCAGAATAAAGCCTGTACCTCGAAGCGAGCGCTCGTCACAGGCTCACGTTCTACACCGCATATACGAAGTTCAAGAAATAGACGAAGAACTCGCGAAAATGGGTGTGTATTCCAGCCGATCATGTATGATTTGTACACCACTGCACGGAACTTCAAATGTTAACAAAATATTTAACACTTGCTTCATCTTCAGTTAATCATTAAAAAAACAGAGCAGCGAGATGAAAACCTAACACTCGGAGAGCCAGCGAAACAAGCGAAATGGCGCTGTATATCAAGCTTTTACAATGAAGAACAAGCCCTAACCACCTCCTTCGTTTTGAGCAAATACCCAAAAAAAATTTTGAATAGGACAACCGAAACCTAGCGCCGAATGTCCAACTACTCCGATGGGATGTCATCATCGCAACCGCTAGCTGTTTTCACAAGCTTATGGCAGCAAAGAAAGAGGCAGTCAGACTGCTAAAAACGATACTCTTTATTGAACTAACTTCTCTAGTTGTGATCGCCACTATTGCACCTGCTAGGTAACTACGTTGGAGAATATCAGCTGCTATGCCAACCTCTAATAAGTATCTCCTCAGTGACAGTTATCAAGTTATCATCAAGATATAATTTTCTTTTTCTCATGCTTTTTGAGCGGCTTCTAATTTACCATCATCACTTTTTTTAAATGGCACATTGCTGGTGCAAATGAAGGCTCTTACATTAACATTAAGAAAGACAGGCTATTTTAAGTCGTAACTTATGCACTGGATTATTTGAAAGACAAAATGACTAATTAAAAATAATCGAGCCAAACGCAAAAATTCAAGGTGTCATTTTACAAGCTCCACGAAAACGACTTGCACATGTCTTCAGCTCATCGCCTGTAGCCAGCCAGTCTGAGAACTGAATGGCCAACCTCCCTGTTCTTTCATTTTTTTTCTCTTCTTTTCCCCAGTTCCAGAAGACAAAGTACATTTGCTTAATACGGTTGTGACGTCACCGTTACGTAAGTATCCTGTGAATATTCGCTATTTTGCGCTACCGCAATGCTCGATTTAACGAAAAGGCTGACAAGAACTTCGTCAGAATTATGAACAAAGCTAAGAATGTAGCAACAAAATCCTTTTCCTGGATTTTTCTAGGCGTTCTGCGCTTCACTACTGCATGCACCTTTCTCAAATTCTGGCGCAAGAATGACGCCATTAAGCTGGGAGAGGCATCGGCTCTGATAGGTGTGGATGATGGGTGTGGAGCTCTGCCAAACGTGTGGATGCAGGCCCTTGTTCAATGAAATGATAGTGCTCTTCAAACATAGCAATCAGACCACAAGATAGTGGAAGTATTCTATATCAAAAAAGAAGGGGAGTCCTGTGTCAGTCAGACATCAATATATTTACATGAAAAGGAGAAATATTCAGTAGCATGTTTGTTTAAACGGAATATGCCGCGCCTGCGCAGTTACTCGTAGCGCAAAATATTTAAGGACGTCGACACGATCCTTCGCTGGCCCTCTGCGCATGTCCTGTGCGTTTTTATCTAATGAGTTCAGATAACTTGTATATTTCAATAAATTCTTCAGTTGAGAGTCAGCGCTTGTTTGTGTCTCTTCTCTTCGTTCCGTGAGTTTGTGCGCTGGTACTGCCCATACTGACCTATGTCCACGAGTCATGCTGCCAGTCTCTTTTGCGTGATCCACTCGATGGAAGCGTTTCCTGCCCTGTGGTGCTCACCTGCTGCTTCACTGTTGCCAACGCTGGAGTGCTTCATGTGCTGCCCTGCTGCTAATGCTTTGGCACTCCATGACTTGCATTCCAGGCCCCTTGCGCACCGCCGCTGCTCCACCCATCTGGCCTCTGGTTGCCACAGCACAGCAGTCTTCCAACACAAGGAGGACGCCATTAACCTGGAAGAGACATCGGCTCTGACCTGTGTCCACGAGTCGTGCTGGCAGTGCATTTTGCGTGGTCCACTCGATGGAATCAAGTGTTGCCTCTCCTGTGGTGCTCACATGCTGCTTCACTGTTCCGAACGCTGAAATGCTCCTCGAGCTGCGACTGCTGCTCAAGCTTTGGTTTTGGCACTCCATGACTTGCCTTCCAGGCTCCTTGCGCACCACCGCTGCTCCACCCATCTGGCCTGTGGTTGCCACACCACTGCACTCTTCCAAGACAAGTAAGATGCCATTGGGCTGGGAGAGACATCGGCTCTGACCTGTGTCCACGAGTCGTGCTGGCAGTGCATTTTGCGTGGTCCACTCGATGGAATCAAGTGTTGCCTGTCCTGTGGTGCTCACATGCTGCTTCACTGTTTCGAACGCTGGAATGCTCCTCGAGCTGCGACTGCTGCTCAAGCTTTGGTTTTGGCACTCCATGACTTGCCTTCCAGGCTCCTTGCGCACCACCGCTGCTCCACCCATCTGGCCTCTGGTTGCCACAGCACTGCACTCTTCCAAGACAAGGAAGATGCCATTAAGCTGGGAGAGACATCGGCTCTGACCCGTGTCCACGAGTCGTGCTGGCAGTGCATTTTGCGTGGTCCACTTGATGGAATCAAGTGTTGCCTGTCCTGTGGTGCTCACATGCTGCTTCACTGTTCCGAACGCTGGAGTGCACCTCGTTCTGCGACTGCTGCCCAAGCTTTGGTTTTGGCACTCCATGACTTGCCTTCCAGGACCCTTGCGCACCACTGCTGCTCCATCCATCTGGCCTCTGGTTGCCACACCACTGCACTCTTCCAAGACAAGGAAGATGCCATTAAGCTGGGAGAGACATCGGCTCTGACCTGTGTCCACGAGTCGTGCTGGCAGTGCATTTTGCGTGGTCCACTCGATGGAATCAAGTGTTGCCTGTCCTGTGGTGCTCACATGCTGCTTCACTGTTCCGAACGCTAGAATGCTCCTCGAGCTGCGACTGCTGCCCAAGCTTTGGTTTTGGCACTCCATGACTTGCCTTCCAGGACCCTTGCGCACCACCGCTGCTCCACCCATCTGGCCTCTGGTTGCCACAGCACTGCACTCTTTCAAGACAAGGAAGATGCCATTAAGCTGGCAGAGACATCGGCTCTGACCTGTGTCCACGAGTCGTGCTGGCAGTGCATTTTGCGTGGTCCACTCGATGGAATCAAGTGTTGCCTGTCCTGTGGTGCTCACATGCTTCTTCACTTTTCCGAACGCTGGAGTGCACCTCGTTCTGCGACTGCTGCCCAAGCTTTGGTTATGGCACTCAATGACTTGCCTTCCAGGACCCTTGCGCACCACCGCTGCTCCATCCATCTGGCCTCTGGTTGCCACACCACTGCACTCTTCCAAGACAAGGAAGATGTCATTAAGCTGGGAGAGACATCGGCTCTGACCTGTGTCCACGAGTCGTGCTGGCAGTGCATTTTGCGTGGTCCACTCGATGGAATCAAGTGTTGCCTGTCCTGTGGTGCTCACATGCTGCTTCACTGTTCCGAACGCTGGAATGCTCCTCGAGCTGCGACTGCTGCCCAAGCTTTGGTTTTGGCACTCCATGACTTGCCTTCCAGGACCCTTGCGCACCACCGCTGCTCCAACCATCTGGCCTCTGGTTGCCACAGCACTGCACTCTTCCAAGACAAGGAAGATGCCATTAAGCTGGCAGAGACATCGGCTCTGACCTGTGTCCACGAGTCGTGCTGGCAGTGCATTTTGCGTGGTCCACTCGATGGAATCAAGTGTTGCCTGTCCTGTGGTGCTCACATGCTTCTTCACTTTTCCGAACGCTGGAATGCTGCTCGAGCTGCGACTGCTGCTCAAGCTTCGGTTTTGGCACTCCATGACTTGCCTTCCAGGACCCTTGCGCACCACCGCTGCTCCACCCATCTGGCCTCTGGTTGCCACAGCACTGCACTCTTCCAAGACAACGAAGATGCCATTAAGCTGGGAGAGACATCGGCTCTGACCTGTGTCCACGAGTCGTGCTGGCAGCATTTTGCGTGGTCCACTCGATGGAATCAAGTGTTGCCTGTCCTGTGGTGCTCACATGCTGCTTCACTGTTCCGAACGCTGGAATGCTCCTCGAGCTGCGACTGCTGCCCAAGCTTTGGTTTTGGCACTCCATGACTTGCCTTCCAGGACCCTTGCGCACCACCGCTGCTCCACCCATCTGGCCTCTGGTTGCCACAGCACTGCACTCTTCCAAGACAAGGAAGATGCCATTAAGCTGGCAGAGACATCGGCTCTGACCTGTGTCCACGAGTCGTGCTGGCAGTGCATTTTGCGTGGTCCACTCGATGGAATCAAGTGTTGCCTGTCCTGTGGTGCTCACATGCTTCTTCACTTTTCCGAACGCTGGAGTGCACCTCGTTCTGCGACTGCTGCCCAAGCTTTGGTTTTGGCTCTCCATGACTTGCCTTCCAGGACCCTTGCGCACCACCGCTGCTCCATCCATCTGGCCTCTGGTTGCCACACCACTGCACTCTTCCAAGACAAGGAAGATGCCATTAAGCTGGGAGAGACATCGGCTCTGACCTGTGTCCACGAGTCGTGCTGGCAGTGCATTTTGCGTGGTCCACTCGATGGAATCAAGTGTTGCCTGTCCTGTGGTGCTCACATGCTGCTTCACTGTTCCGAACGCTGGAATGCTCCTCGAGCTGCGACTGCTGCCCAAGCTTTGGTTTTGGCACTCCATGACTTGCCTTCCAGGACCCTTGCGCACCACCGCTGCTCCACCCATCTGGCCTCTGGTTGCCACAGCACTGCACTCTTCCAAGACAAGGAAGATGCCATTAAGCTGGCAGAGACATCGGCTCTGACCTGTGTCCACGAGTCGTGCTGGCAGTGCATTTTGCGTGGTCCACTCGATGGAATCAAGTGTTGCCTGTCCTGTGGTGCTCACATGCTGCTTCACTGTTCCGAACGCTGGAATGCTCCTCGAGCTGCGACTGCTGCCCAAGCTTTGGTTTTGGCACTCCATGACTTGCCTTCCAGGACCCTTGCGCACCACCGCTGCTCCATCCATCTGGCCTCTGGTTGCCACACCACTGCACTCTTCCAAGACAAGGAAGATGTCATTAAGCTGGGAGAGACATCGGCTCTGACCTGTATCCACGAGTCGTGCTGGCAGTGCATTTTGCGTGGTCCACTCGATGGAATCAAGTGTTGCCTGTCCTGTGGTGCTCACATGCTGCTTCACTGTTCCGAACGCTGGAATGCTCCTCGAGCTGCGACTGCTGCCCAAGCTTTGGTTTTGGCACTCCATGACTTGCCTTCCAGGACCCTTGCGCACCACCGCTGCTCCAACCATCTGGCCTCTGGTTGCCACAGCACTGCACTCTTCCAAGACAACGAAGATGCCATTAAGCTGGCAGAGACATCGGCTCTGACCTGTGTCCACGAGTCGTGCTGGCAGTGCATTTTGCGTGGTCCACTCGATGGAATCAAGTGTTGCCTGTCCTGTGGTGCTCACATGCTTCTTCACTTTTCCGAACGCTGGAATGCTGCTCGAGCTGCGACTGCTGCTCAAGCTTCGGTTTTGGCACTCCATGACTTGCCTTCCAGGCTCCTTGCGCACCACCGCTGCTCCACCCATCTGGCCTCTGGTTGCCACAGCACTGCACTCTTCCAAGACAACGAAGATGCCATTAAGCTGGGAGAGACATCGGCTCTGACCTGTGTCCACGAGTCGTGCTGGCAGCATTTTGCGTGGTCCACTCGATGGAATCAAGTTTTGCCTGTCCTGTGGTGCTCACATGCTGCTTCACTGTTCCGAACGCTGGAATACTCCTCGAGCTGCGACTGCTGCCCAAGCTTTGGTTTTGGCACTCCATGACTTGCCTTCCAGGACCCTTGCGCACCACCGCTGCTCCACCCATCTGGCCTCTGGTTGCCACAGCACTGCACTCTTCCAAGACAAGGAAGATGCCATTAAGCTGGCAGAGACATCGGCTCTGACCTGTGTCCACGAGTCGTGCTGGCAGTGCATTTTGCGTGGTCCACTCGATGGAATCAAGTGTTGCCTGTCCTGTGGTGCTCACATGCTTCTTCACTTTTCCGAACGCTGGAGTGCACCTCGTTCTGCGACTGCTGCCCAAGCTTTGGTTTTGGCTCTCCATGACTTGCCTTCCAGGACCCTTGCGCACCACCGCTGCTCCATCCATCTGGCCTCTGGTTGCCACACCACTGCACTCTTCCAAGACAAGGAAGATGCCATTAAGCTGGGAGAGACATCGGCTCTGACCTGTGTCCACGAGTCGTGCTGGCAGTGCATTTTGCGTGGTCCACTCGATGGAATCAAGTGTTGCCTGTCCTGTGGTGCTCACATGCTGCTTCACTGTTCCGAACGCTGGAATGCTCCTCGAGCTGCGACTGCTGCCCAAGCTTTGGTTTTGGCACTCCATGACTTGCCTTCCAGGACCCTTGCGCACCACCGCTGCTCCACCCATCTGGCCTCTGGTTGCCACAGCACTGCACTCTTCCAAGACAAGGAAGATGCCATTAAGCTGGCAGAGACATCGGCTCTGACCTGTGTCCACGAGTCGTGCTGGCAGTGCATTTTGCGTGGTCCACTCGATGGAATCAAGTGTTGCCTGTCCTGTGGTGCTCACATGCTTCTTCACTTTTCCGAACGCTGGAATGCTGCTCGAGCTGCGACTGCTGCTCAAGCTTCGGTTTTGGCACTCCATGACTTGCCTTCCAGGCTCCTTGCGCACCACCGCTGCTCCACCCATCTGGCCTCTGGTTGCCACAGCACTGCACTCTTCCAAGACAACGAAGATGCCATTAAGCTGGGAGAGACATCGGCTCTGACCTGTGTCCACGAGTCGTGCTGGCAGTGCATTTTGCGTGGTCCACTCGATGGAATAAAGTGTTGCCTGTCCTGTGGTGCTCACATGCTGCTTCACTGTTCCGAACGCTGGAGTGCACCTCGTTCTGCGACTGCTGCCCAAGCTTTGGTTTTGGCACTCCATGACTTGCCTTCCAGGACCCTTGCGCACCACTGCTGCTCCATCCATCTGGCCTCTGGTTGCCACACCACTGCACTCTTCTAAGACAAGGTAAGCACGCTGCTCAGTAAACCCCAAGTGCCTCTGTGCTGGTAAATCACTTGTGCAGGAATTTTACCAGTGGCAGCTACGTCACATCGTGGATTTTGAGGGCGATTACGCAGCTCCAACTCCGTGACCGTTCCGGGAAAGCCAGCTTGACGGTAAAACTGGAAATTAAATCTGTTTCGCCACCAATTTTGGCCACTGCGACATACTGAGCGATGAAGTCTGGGCGTTTGGCGCGCAACACTTCGAGCTACAAAAGCCATGGAATGACAGTCGTTTTCTGGGGCGTGGAACCGGCTCTGTGATGGCGGTGCGGTTCACGACTGTTTTGTTCATCCTGCGGGTCAGTTTACAGAATTTTCACTGTTGTTATGATGCTGTTGTATTGCCGGTTCCACCTCCACTACAGTACTTTTCTCTTGTGCTTGTTCTCACTCAAATATTAGAATGCGTGTGTAACGTAGGTGTCATCAGTTTTAACTGTTGCGGCAATTCGCTTGTTACTTTTTTGTTATTGCTGGTATGCCGTGACGTTGAGCTGAATTCTGGCTCGGAAAATGCTTAAGTAAAGGAACTTCTGAGCGGACAAAAGGAAATCAAAATCAAGTCATCTTCCATAGAAAACCATCAAGCCACGCAAGAGGTGACTATGCTTTACCTGAAAAAAACCGCTTCAGTACCCTTGAAGCGACGATGAATAAATTTGAGAACTTACAGGCAGCTGTTTCAGACTGCCATACAGGAATAGGGCGAGACATGGCTGGTATTGAAGCTCTGACTGCAAAGGTTGACAATATCGAGAACAAGAACCGACGAGAAACGAGAAGGCTACTAAATCTGAAGGCAGAGCTATGGAATTGTGGGAAATACATTTAGTCATGCAACAGGTTAGCATCGAAAGGGCACACCGACTAGGACAGTTTCACCCAAATGAAAAACGCCCTCTAATTGTTAAGTTTGCCAGCTGCAAAGAAAAGTATTTTAAATAAGGTAAAAAAAAGCTCAAGGGTACAGACATTATCGTCTCGGAAGACTTTTCGAAAGCTGTGTGCAGGAAAAGAAAAGTTATGGAACTACATAAAAGAGAACCCCAAAAAAGGTGATAAATATAGCTTACGGTATGATTCACCGTTTTTGAACAACAAAAAGTTCATTTATAATTAAGCGTTGGGTTGAGCGATACCATCAGACTGACAGTGAAGCTGTAGTGTCAAGCTGAAAGTGCTACTTGTGAATCGCGGAAGTATTACAACTAAGGTAGACGAGTTCACTAGTCTTATTAATATGACTAGCCCTTCTGTTGTACTTGGATCGGAATCATGGTTGGGCAGCGAAATTAGTGACACAGAAATCTTTCCCACAAGTTATACGGCTTACAGGAGAGATAGGGATAGACACGGCGGGGTTGTTTTTATATCAGTGAAACGACAAATTTATTCCAAAATGATACAAATAGGCGCACAAATAGTTTAATCACTCTGGGTTAAACTACATTTGCATTATGGAAAGACTGTCAGTTTGTTCTTATAATTGACCGCCCATTAGTCAGGTTAAATTGATGAATGACTTGAATGGACAAATAAAGGCCGTAAACGATGATCACGTAATACTGGGCGGCAATTTTAACCTGCCTGAAATTGACTGGATCAAGGAACAAATGATTCAAGCATTATTATTGGCTCAGGTAGAGTTTTGTTAGAAATGTGTAGTTGGTTCTCGCTTAACTAACTTGTAGAGCATCCTACAAGAGGAAACAATGTGCTTGACTTGTTATTGATTTATCCAATGATAACCAGCAAACGTTAGTGTTACCGGGTATTAGTAATCAAAGCGCTGTGCTTTGCGAGTTGAGCTTCCGACATTGTTAAATATACGGACACTAGAGCAATACGAATATAAGTCGAACACTGAAGAGGTAACAAAAGCACTTGATCGGTATTACAACATTTTCTAGACATTGTCAAATACATCTGAAATAGGTGTATGTGGGAGGTATTCATATGTAAACTTTTTGAATTACGCTATCAACACGTGCCTTCTTGGCTCATGACAAAGTGACGAAGCAGAAGTAATACAAGAGAAATGCAAAAATTAACTCGTAAGCGACAGAATGCGTACAATAAATTTTAAAAGAAACCAGATGGAGAGGCGAAAGGAAAATTGCAAATACTTATGGCTGAAATGTATGACGTCATAAAAAGGCAAGGGCCAAGTACTTCGAAACGCCAGAAGTAAGGATGAAAAATCGCTCAAAATAGTGTGGAATATTTTTAAGAAAAATGTAAAAGATGATCTAACCACACCGACGATTGGTGACAACGGCACGTTTGTGTATAATGTTCGTGAAAAGCTGGATGCTTTCTTTTATTTTTAATTCAATCTTTTACTAGTCATCCGCATACACTCAGAAAGGTTGATAGGAAACATTGCGGCGTTGCTATGGGAAATGTTTAATTTATATTGCATGGTATGGAAGCCTTCCTGAAGAAATAGATCCTACAAAAGCTGGTGGTCCAGATGACATACAGAATGTTTATTAAAATTATGTGCGCACTCGGTTTCTAAATATTTATATCTGCTTTTCAATAAGCCCGCAGAAGAGGTAGCTTACCTTCCGATTGGAAAAAGTCCCTCATTGTACCCATTCACAAATCTGGACCACGTAACCTGGTTTTGAATTATCATCCTGTGTCATTAATCAGTACGGTATGCAAAGTGTTGGAACATGTATTCTTCTCAAGCATAATGAAGCATCTAGATGAGAAATTGCTGTTAAACAACAGCCAACATGGCTTTCGCCGTAGATTTTTCTGTGTCACTCAATTGACAGAGTAAACTCATGACCTCTCAAGTACATTCGACGAAGGCGGCACCATTGACTGGATATCTATAGATTTCCAGAAGGCATTTGATGTACACCATGACGCATTATTTGAAAAGTTGTCATGGTATGGTATTGACACCACTGCGATTAGGTGTGTTAAAAATTGTTTGCACTTTAGGCGCTTAAAAGTTATAAATAATGGTGAAAAGTCAAGTGAGGCTTTCGTTACATCGGTGGTGAAAGGGTCGGTGATAATGCTTTGATCTTGATTTTTGTGAATGACATCACCGATAATATTGGTTCTGCACGCGTTTTTGCAGATGACTGCGTGATGTATAGTGATTTATGACAAAAGCGGTTGCGTAAATTCACAAGGTTATATAGATCAGATTGCACAGTCGGGTGTAGATTGGCATATGACAGTGAACTTTAAAAAAACGGTACATGTGTTTTTCTAAAAAAATATATCAAGAGTTTCAAACTAATTGTAATATCAACAGAACAGAACTACTGTCTGTGCATGGACAGTAATTCAAATATTTGGGAGTGTTCTTTACCCCCGATTTATCATAGACGTGACATTTGCTACGTTGTCGCCGAAGCATCCTGGGTGCTGGGATATCTCAAAAGGAGTGCTCAGCAAGTTTCGGTCATAGCGAGGACTCTACGACATTTTTGCAGAGTGAAATCAGTACTTGAGTATGCTAGTATGGTTTGGGATCCGTGGACGCAATTCAACAGAGACAAGCTGGAAAGAATTCAAAGTAGGGCCATTCAAAACTATGCAAGGCAATTCAGTGTATCACAGGCAAAAAATTTAATTTGATGGAACAGCCTTCAAAAAAGACGCTGCATCCAAACATTAAAAATATCCTATGATATTTGCCATTCACGAACTGGGAACGACCGCACAAAACATTTACACGTCCCTGGCTCCATGTCTATAAGAGTGGACCATGACTTCAAATTAAAAGAGATATTCTGTAAAAGTACCAAGAACAGCAAGTCCTTTTTTTCCTATATAATTAGAGCCTGGAATCAGTTACCAGCACACATTGTTAGCATAGGTCTAAATGCAGCATTTGTTCAGGCACTACGCGATGTTATTGTATAGGCGTAACCATGCTGCGATGTAGTAATACAGTTATGATCATGTTTCTGTATTTTCTACGTGTAACTCTGCTATGTATTATGTGTTTTATGTATCCCCCCCCCCTATGATGCCTATGAAGGTGCTGTGGCTATTTGATAACTGAACAGGCACAGCTGTGAAGGGTAGGCAGAGCTCGGCCTTTTTTTTTTTCTTGAAACTTTGCCGCGAAACGGCCCTATCTCTACAGCCTGATGAAACTGCTTTACCGTCAGTTTTTACAGCTTTCTCAATGAGCCAAACACCGTTCCTAAAGAAGACTGACACATTGCACGAATTGAGGGTTTTCTGTATAACTGAAAACTTCTGACTTGGCATCCTAATTAGGGTGACACCATTGTGTGCGCAGAAATCGCCACTGCTGTAACGGAGAGGTGGGAGCAAGCTTTGCTACACTAAATTCGCAGTCCATTATTTCGAATCTTGTGTGCATACCCCGATGGCATCTACATCGTCATCACCTGGAAATATGACTATGCAGTGTTCGATAACTGCATACTCATACGTGGCGAACTATAGTCCGCCTCGGCGGATCAGTGGCTAGGTGCTCGGCCGCTGCTGACTCGAAGGTCGTGGGTTCGATACCGGCTGCGGCGGTCGCATTTCAATGGAGTAGAAATGCTAGAGGCCCATGTAATGTGCGCTGTCAGTGCACGATAAAGAACACCAGGCAGTCGAATTTTCCGGAGCCCTCCACTACGGCGTCTCATATTTTTAGTAAAAGGCCACATATTCGAAACGTAAAAGGCCACATATTCTCATTGTCGCGCACTTCGGGCGAGGCCCCGCCGATCACACATCGACGTGCGGCAGACCAACACTTCCTGAAATTCTTCAGGCCTGCGCCCTCCGCCGTGACGTCACCACCAGCCGTCCTACGAGTCCCATACTTCCTGACCGGTTCCGTCACGCATTCCCGAATTTCCACTCGCTGCAGTGGTGACGGCCGTGCTCCACTTGTATTTTTCGCGAGTCTGCCTGAGCCATTTTCTTTGCGTTGTGTGCAGTGAATTTTACTGCCGGAATTTTATTGCACGAAGCTTCTGACATGCCCAATAAGTGCTGTGTGCCGGCATGTTCAAGTAATTACAAGACCGGGAAGAAAGTTCGAGTATTTTCATTCCCCAAGGATGAAGTGCTAAGGAAGAAGTGGCTCAGTGCTATCCCAAGAAAGGATTTCTTCCCTACGGAAAACAACAAGGTAAGAGCAAACTGGATGTCACCATTGCATCACACTGATGGTGAAATCATACTCATTGTAACAGTTCGCGAAGCGCTTGTGCAATGTTTAGACGCATTCCGAGGTTTGCTGGCACTCTGCGACTGCTGTTGGTATGCAGGTATGCGCATTGCATTTCACCGAGTCATGCCTTCAGAACAAGTCATCCTACACGGATCCTTTGACAGGAAGAGTGCTAGAGGTCTCACTGAAAGTACCACGCCTGCGTTCAGGATCAGTGCCCACACTGTTCCCAGGATGTCCTACGTACTTGTCGAAGGATGACCCTTCTCCGAGAGAATGCCCGGAAACGAAAAAAATGCGCCGAGAAGCGGCTGACCTCGCTCGTGCCATCGCAGAATCGGAGGCTTCTTATGATGAAGAAACGAAATGCTGTTTTTCCTCGCTTCTTGAGCTTATGGAATGTTTGAAAAGTGCACCTGTGCCAAATGAGTGGATTGTAATTCACCGCCTAAACTGTGCCCTGTTTTTAAATATTGTTGATGAGAGCATGCCGCTGTTGCGGTCGTCTGTCACTGTTTTCAGCGACCTGAGTATCAGTGTATGTTTTCATGGTACCAAATTAAGCCGTATAGGTGATGTCGTGCCAGGAAGCATTGGGAATGTGAATGTGCTGTCTGCCATCCTGGGTAGGCTTCAAAGCATCCTCGATGAAAAATGCTCCTCAGAAGGTCTTTGTAACGTAGTCGTTATCCTTCTCGAGCAAGTTGAACGAGATGCCATTGACAGCAAGAAACGTATCAGTCGGTTCTTGCGAGAACAAGTGGCGTTGCTTGGAAAACAACGATTGCAGTATTCCTCCGAAAGTATGGTGGTTGCTTGCATATTGCATACCATATAGCTACACGCCTACAAATTTCTGAGGGGTTCAGGTTTTTTTGCCATGCCACATCCCAGTACTTGTCGAAATGTCTGCTCCTCGTTTCACTTGTCACCTGACACTGAGTCAGCCAGTGAAAATTTTCTCAAGTACATAAAGCACAGATTTAAGCAATTGCAGCCGCATGAAAGTGCCGTGGTTCTCATGCTTGACGAAATTCACATCCAGCCTTTCTTCGATTTTAAAGGTGGAAAAATTTCAGGGGCAGCAGGAAACAGTGAAGAGGCCGCTACTTCTGCTCATGTGTTTATGGTGCAAAGCATGCGGAGTTCTTTTCGCGAGGTGGTGCACATTCTGCCTGCACGAACAATGAATGCTCACTTTCGTCATGCTGTCCTGAAAAATGTAATCATTGGCCTTCAGGAAATAGGTTTTAAAGTTCTTGCAGTAGTTTCAGACAACAACGCAATCAATCGCAAGGCACTCAGTATGTTTTGAAAACCGCCAAAGCTGAGCATCGTTTACCCAAATCCAAAAGACGCAACAAGACCTATGTTTTATGTTGTGGATCCTGTGCACTTGTTGAAATGCATCCGAAACAACTGGATAAATCAAAAGAATCTTGGGACAAACCTATATTTTCCCATGTTTGATCTCTCAAACAACAGTGTTCATCCCGACTGCATACAGCGGCCATCATTCAAAGATCTTCGGGAGCTGCACAAGCTAGAGGCTTCTCAGCTTTAGAAATACGGCTCTCGCTTTTCGTCAAAGGCGCTAAATCCTAGCAACTTTGAAAGGCAGAATGTTAAGCTAGTACTACAAATATTCAATGCTTTTGTAGCTGAGGCACTGGATCAACACTGGAACTTTCATGCTTTATGGCATGCCAAAGAAACTGCCAATTTTATCAGGATAGTTCTCCGCTGGTGGAAGATCGTAAACGTTAAAACACCTGACAAAGGCCATCACCACAGAAATGTTTATGAAGAGTCAGTTTCGTGCCTGAATGGTGACCCTAAGCTGGAATTTCTCGATGCATTTGTCACTTGGTTGGATGTGTGGGAATCCTACAAACACGACAATGGCATTCTCACGCGAGAAACTCAATCTGCTCTAAGGCATTCCGCCTATGCAATACTTGAATTCACCAAGTACTGCCTTGTCGAGCTTCGTTATAAATATGTCCTGCTCGGCAAGCTGCAGACAGACGGCCTCGAAAACCGATTTGGCCAGCACAGGCAAATGGCTGGTGGTCATTACCACATCAGCATTAGGCAGCTGTACGAGAGTGAAGGCAGGATTCGCCTACAAAATACTCTTCCTATAATGAGCAGTGACGATTTCATTGATGAGGCTGTTCCATCGGCAACAGCCACAAATCAACAGGACTTCAGAGTTACTGTCAAACCTGAAGACCTTGACAGCTTAAGCACACGCGTCGCTGTTTTTGCTTATGTTGGAGGCTTTTGCACTAACTCTGCGGTAAAAACGTTGAAGTGCAACTACTGTCAAGAGAACCTTGTTGCTGACAGTTGCGATGCTGAGTGCGATGGTGATGCTCATTCTTTAATAGCAAGTCTCAATCGAGGTGGCTTGAAATTTCCGAACGCGTGTATTGTGACATTAGTGAGGCACACTGAAGTTGTTGTTGCAAAGTTGCTGCAGAATGAAAAAAAAAATGCCGCGTGCTTTCTGCAGGCACGAAATCACAGATGTATTGTTCAACAGCTTGTGAAGGAGAGCTTGCCAGCATTTGAGGAACTGGTGACTTGTGCGAATGGGCACGAACCAGATTTGGTGATAAATATGTTGATAAATTGTGCAACAAATGTTCTGCTAAATAATTATTGCAAAGAGAGGAATGACGCAGCCGCTGTTGCTAAAGCCGATGCCAAAGCTGTCGCAAAAGCACTGAAATTGAAAACTGTTGCTCCAAAATAAAGTGCTCATGTATAATTTGTAATTTTCATTAGTATGTTCATTTATTTGTGTTTTTGATCATTGCTTCGTGCTCCTGTTTCGTGTGTACATGTTGAATAAACTAACTCTTACTACAGGAAATTTCCACGTTTGACAAGTTTCTTATAATTAACAATACCCTTTGAAGACATTGAGACGCGAGAGAAAACAATATTGCTGTGGTACAACTGGTTCACTGCGAGAGGAGTGCCAGAAGCGGCGCGCTCCCGCAGGACCGGTCGGACGGCGAGTGATGACGTAGCTGACCTCATGTCACGTGACGCGCAGGCCTGAAGAATTTTAGGAGGTGTTGGGCAGACTCGCAGGCTTCCACTTTACGCTTCGGCCTGCAGACGCCTGAAAGGCCTCGAAGTGGCACATTTCAAATTTATTTGCAGGTCGGTCGACCCGTGCGGGGTTGCACGTGTGATGATGAATGAGCCTGATCGACGCACTCATAAGCAGACGCGGAGATTTTATGCAAAACGAACAAGCATTTAATTCAAACAAGGGCAAAGGTGGGAGATTACAAAAATAACAAAGGAGGAAACATACGCGCGATGGAAAGAACAGCTATATAACAAAATATGCTAAAAAAACACCACAAAAGATACAGACTAAAGACAAATATGCGGAACATTAATAAAATAACAACAAGGTGGAACTACAGGAGAGACAAGGAAAATTTACGAGAGAAAGAGAAAAACAAACTCAGGCTCGCGCTTCTGAGCTTTGACGTGCGACGCAGAGCACACTACAAATATTAAAAAAGGCTGGTTATAATAAATTAACTATTTAAAAAAGTCACAATAAAAAGTTTCATACGGACCAGGCCAGCTCTTGGTGCATGCAGGGGAGTTGACGGGTGCCGCTGAAGGTCTCGCCTGCCTGGTAGACGACGAGGGTGCCCGGAATTGCAGCCGTCTCAGTACGACGATAGTTACAGCGCGAGAACAGAACGATGACACAGAGACAAGAAGGACTCGTGTCCTTTCGTGTCCTTGTGTCTGTGTCGTCGTTTTGTCCTTCTCGTCTCTGTGTCGTCATTTTGTTCTCGCGCTGTAACCGTCGTCATGCCATACCAACTAGCCCAAGCTGCCACACGTCTCAGTACGTTGCACTCCATGCTCGCCGCCTACGCGAGACTCGCGACACCGACGACCGCACTTGTTGCTGGCTGTACGTCAACTGCCTATTCCGATGCAGTTCAAACCTCTTCAGGGGCGTACACGTGCTCCCGTCTCATCGGGGGGTAATTTTCCTTTTACAGACCGCTGGTGCCCCTTTCGGTACAGGTGCAGGGAAGACGAGCCGGCGCCACGCTGGGTCGTTAGTCGCCGCATGTCGTCCTCCCAACACAAAAGCGCCCTTCCTTGGAAGATGGGGCCCACGGATGATCCGAAAATTGGGGACGTTTGTTACACAGCCCCCTTCTCAAGAATATTCCTGTGTAACATTCAAGAAAATCACAAACGCGCAATGTTCGCGAGCTTTCAGTGTTCCGGTCCTCCACCAACGCGTTTCTTTTTTTTTTTTCGCTCACCATTTCGCTGACGTGTACGACACCGCAGAGAACACCCGACACACCACACTTCACGGTCACCATAAGATGAAAGTCATAACTCGCGCACTACGTCATGGCCACACACATTCGAAAAGAAAATCGCAAATATCCTGCACGATTTAAGGAGAAGACACGTAGGCATTCTTTCATGCCACATATTAAAAAATACAGGCTGTAGGCGGTATACAAAAGTCACTTATTCACACGCAGCTTTAAAAAAGATGAATGAAAAATGATTCGGCATGATCGCCTGTGCACAGTTCTGGCACTTGCTGCACACTAAAGCGCTTCATTTCGAAGTAATAATAAAAAGTAAAGCTTTCAAGAACAAAGCGTCATGTTTATCACACAAGCTTAACTCGTTATACTTCGATTATATGACCAACCAGTCTTAAAAAAAACTCAAGTTAATAAAATAATAATATCCTTAAAGCAAGGCTTTCTAACTGAACGGGTAATAAGTTGAAACAAAAGACCATCGCTTAGAAACACACAGACACAAGAAAATCAATTAAAAAAAGCCAAGCGATTGCTCCGAACGTTTGTCAAATGATTTAAAATTGAATGACCGAAATGAACATTGCTTCAAAAAGTATCCCATTAGCCTTGAAGGTTAGGTTTGCGTTTCGATGTACATACACATAAGTTTTACCCGCGCTCGAGCTCTTGGGGGAGCCATTCGAAGCAACCAGGGCAGACAAAACAGTGGACGGCCGCTACCCGGACGTCTGTTTCCCGCTAGTTTGCCCCGTGGCAGCAAGCCATCGTCGACGCCTCGTTCTACGAAAACGGGTCCCCGAGCCACGTCGTGTCGCTCGGCCGAAAGGCGCTGCTTCGCCATGCACCCCGCACTTTGAGCAGGACAATGGAGCGAAGGGGGGTTAGCCCTTCCGAGCTCCACGAACAAATGCCTGCCTCACCTCACCCCTCTACCTGTCGGGTGGTTTGAAGCATAGGGACCCACTCGGCTGGCGAGTGCCACAAAACGCAAACGAAGCTCTCGTTGCGTTGATTGCCGTTTGGCAATCCGCGATTTTTCCGGTTGCTTTGCAGCCTTCGTTTTCCTTCTGTTTGTCCGGCGTCTGTTTCTTTTTGCACGTTCCCCAGTGCTCACTTTTGAGAAGTCCCACTGTCGAAATTTGGGCTTGTTGGTGCATTGTGACGACTGAAAATAGCGCTAAGAAACGGGGACACAAGAAGAGGACACATGGCACAGACGCTAACTTCCAACAGAATGTTTATTACCACCGCACGCTCGCCTATATCACCAAGAAAAATAACATCACATGACATGAATGATGCGCACAAAAAATTAATTTCTTAGAAAATACAATTCTTTATCACTGAGCGTAAGAGAGGGAGTGCTGACGCACTTAGACCCCAGTGAAGCGATAGCCTCAGCCTCAATAATCTCTCTAGTAAGCTTGTCAAACATTCTCTTGATAACTGTGCATGCATTGAATATCGGCGCGCAGCCGCAGGATTTACAATGTATGGCCAACCAACTCCCCTGGCCGTTTTTCACATTATTACAATGTTCTCTTAAACGATCATTAAAGGCAACGGCCTGTCTGTCCGATATACTCTTTACCACAAGAAAGCGGGATACGATAAACAACGCATATGATACAGGGAACATAAACAGTTCGATGCTTCTTACTACAACCTTTGGGTTTTCCGTCACGGTCATGAAGGCCACAAAGGCTGACCAACTTCTTGGGAGCCGAAAAGACAACCCTAACTTCAGAGCGCTTAGCTAATTCAATTCAATGTCAAGCTCGATCCCTTGCTTTTTGCATTCGCCACAGCATTATGCCTCAGGAAGTCAGGCGCCTTTTCGGCAACGTCGCCCCCTTAGTTGGTCATGGGCTTAGGGTGTGCAAAATCTTGAAGGCAGAATGATATAGACAAGCACGTCTACATAAACAATACTTGTCCGCCCTTCTTTTTGATCTTCTCGAAGATACTGTGGCCATGCAGCAGCTTCGACAATTTCAGCGCCTCGCCGACCAAACCACGGAATTCCTCTGGGCTCGACAATTGCCGGTGCTACGCACAGGCGTCGGCAAAAAAGTAACCGATCAAAAGCCGACAGTTCACGTGCCTGAACAGATCACCGTGCCTCCCGACATC